>CAJQUN010000014.1:3508534-3883014 GCA_907163345.1 Haberlea rhodopensis
TTCTTTACATGCCATTTGTTGAAGCTTCCATGGCAAAATATGATCCCTAATGTGAAGCTGTAAATTCTGATGAATGCTTTATGGGCAAATATATTTGCAATTCTGATGCATTGTGGGCAAATATGTTCCTCTTGTAATCTTGCTTTTGGATATTTTTATTTCATTGCATTTTCAAGGTTTTTTTTAAATTTCATAGTAGAGTTGTGATTGTTTTTGTATTACTCATATTAATACCGATTATACCATGATTTTTTAATGTGAATGAATTTCTATGAAGACTTTACATTATTGTTTCTGCCCGATGGATTTCTACAAAGACTTGGCATGGTTGTTTTTGCTTGATGATATTTTACTGAAATTTCATATGAATGCACGTAAAGTGTATGATAAAATGATATAAAGTGTCTAATACATTCCCAATGGATTACAATTTCCTATTAACTCTGAATTTAAAACTAATAAAAATAATGATTACTTCCTTCTATGTTTCTATTATAGGTTTCTTCTTGTTTCACAACAGAGTATTGGCATTGTCGATTAATATGAAGTTTTTTTTTTAATACTTTTGGGTGGTAATATATTCTTTATATGCCAAGACAATCACTATGGTCATACTTATCTACCCACATGTTTTAATACATAGGTGTTGCTGTCAAGAAGAATGTCATCGTGACGATATATTTTGACAAATGTCTTTGTGATGTAATCAATTCCACCTCTATCAAAATAAGTAGGGGCATTCATAAGATAAATTTAGGTGCGTAACAATTTTCCTAATGCACGGAACTGAAGCTATATGTTGTTATGTTTTCTTGTCCTCTTTATCATTAGTGAGCATGTGGGTCATTGACATCTTGATATTTTTGTGATGGCCCGCCCAGACGGGTCGTCCGCCGTATTCAATTGCTTGAATACAAGGCTTCACTCAATTCAAAATCTTGTTATCACTTTGAATTTATGTTTAACGGAAATGTTTTTATTCTTATCGGATGTTTAACTTAATAACTTTTTACCCGTGACTTTTATCTTAGAAAAATTTGGGTAGAGTCTCCTCTTAAAAATTGTGCCCTGTGATCTACCAGATCACTACAACCATAATAACAAAACCATAAAAATTCCAAATAAACCAAAATCATTCTTAAATACCAAAATCAAACTAAAAACATAATAATTCATGTCCTCAACATAACTTAAATTCTCAACATAATTAAAGTTGCATTTCATATTTAAATATCCTCCGCATCATCTAAGTCTTCAACTCCATCTGTAATATGTCACATTACAGGTAAAGGTAAGTTGCAACACTCTATAGTAAGCATAATAAACATTTGATAAAAAGTATCAAAACATCATTTTTCATAATGTGACGAAAAATAATATACTTTCATATCAAAATAACTTTCACACATCTATGGTTTAATCCGAGCAGTCAACGGAACTAAATTTCACAAAACATAATCATAATGGAAATAACTGCACAGATAACCAACGAAACGTAACGGAAACGAATAACAATATCATAATCATATAATGTCTTAACATTAGCCATGTAGTAGTAACCATTAGCAATAGCCATGCTGTAATTAAACAAATGCATACTCAAATACGGATGTGACACAATGATATCATTCCAGACTATACCCGCTGGAAGGGTATCGACAGATATTATACCCCTCTGTCTTCGGGCAAAACGAAATGCGTTTCTTTATTCTCGTCGCCAACGAGCCGAAAGTATGCGCGTTTTTATCCTCGTCGCAATGCGAGACACAACGAAACGAAAATATCCACAGTTCACAAACCTCAAATCGTATTCACCGAATCAAGACAAACATGGCCTTTCAAAATATTTTTCACACAATAAAATGTTACTCAAATTCTATTTTTCAACAAAATACATTTCTTATCAAAAATCATATTTAAAAAAAAAACAATTCTTGCATGCTTACTATTCAAAATATTTCAAAAATAAATAACGTAAAATACTCAAAGTAATTTGTGAAAATGCAACCTCCTTTACTTACCTCAAAGTTTACTATCAACGTTCAAGCTACAAACCTTCCCACAATCTCCAGGATATCAAGGATTTCCTATTACCCATTTCAACATTATCAAAAACCATATTTATTTAACTTGGTTCTATAACAACCTAACATAATCCTAACTTATATTCAAACTTAGGTTCACTATTCAGATTACCAAAACCGACAAGTATATTTTTTTTCCAATAAATCAAGAAACAGATTTGTATAAACAATATGCTCAAGGAATTAACCCAAAATTTTCGAAACTGTGATCCACCATTTTCGAAACAATATCATCTTCAAATCCTCAAATTACAGCCTAAATCCTCGAAATAACCGAATACCATTTTCGAAAAATACAATTTCATTTCTTCAAAATCCAATAGCATTTTCAAACAACATCAAAACTTTCGAATAAAATTTACAATTCCAGTAACATTTTCGAATTCCATTTTCTGTATAATCTTCAAACAAAATAGCATAACATTTTCGAATTTAACAATATCAGATCTTCGAACCAATATACATTTCCGAACTAAAATTCCAGTAACATCTTCGAAAAAAACAGTACCATTTTCAAACTCAAATTCTTACAAAAATGGTGTTCTAGGTCTAATTAATCCAACTTCCCTAACCTTACCATTACAAAAATCGAAAACAGAAAACAAAAATCGAACTTCACACATCAAATTCATACTTCGAAATTCATACCAGTTTCCTACGTTTTCTGTTCAAATTCCGATTCAAATTCCGATTTCCTCCCAGACGTGCGCTACAGCTCTGATTTAGAAGAATTTTCGAAACTAAAAATTGAAATTTACAAAAATCTGGAATTTTCTGAGTTGAGAAAAATAAAACAGACAGGAATGGTTTTCGATTTTCTTGTTGATAGAACTAAATAGAGATGTTGATTCATACCTGTTACAGACGTGAGTAGGTGAAGGGACGAGAGTTATCGGCTGAATGTTGGGAGAAGAATAGGCTAGGGAGATGAAGCGAAGGTAACGGACGAAGCAAGAAAAATTGACGAAGGTGAAGCGAAGGTGAACTGAAGAGATGAGGTGACAGTGAAGGGAATTTGAGGAAAAACGTTTTCAGCTTTACACGTTTTTCACACTTTTATTATTATTATTATTATTATTTACAAACTTTTCTAAAAAAAATTCGGGTCAATAATTTTCTTTAAAATTGGACTATTACAATTTTGGGCCATAGATCCTAAAAAGCAATGTAAATATGTTATTTTGGGAGAAAAGGCCAAGGCCAACTTGCTTGTATTTGAAATGTACTTATTTTATGTTTAATATATACTCGGTTCATGTACCAAAAGAACTAGTTTTGTGTGTTGAAAAACGTTTCTCTCAATTAGGGTCAAACATGAATTCGAAAGTACTTATTTCGTATTTAGAATGTTTTTATGTTATATTTAACATATACTTGGTTTTTGCTCCAAATGTACTCGTTTTGTGAGTTGAAAAGAATTTGTCTCAACTTAGCCAAACATTGATGATAATTGGAAAGTACTTGCTTTGTATTTAGAACGTACTTATTTTATAATTAACATATACTTTCATGTATCAAAAGCACTAATTTTGTGAGTTTAAAAACATTTGTCTCAATTGGGGTCAAATATGGATGATAACTGGAGAGTATTTGCTTTGTATTTAGAATGTACTTATGTTATATTTAACATATACTCGGTTCGTGTACCAAAAGCACTAGTTTTGTGAATTGAAAAGAATATATCTCAATTGGGGCCAAACATGGATGATAATTGGAAAGTACTTGCTTTGTATTTAAAATGTGCTTATTTTATATTTAACATATATTCGGTTCGGGTACCAAAAACACTGGTTTTGTGAGTTGAAAAGAATTTGTCTCAAATTGGGGTCAAATATGGATGACAACTGGAAAGTATTTGCTTTTTATTTATAATGTACTTATTTTATGTTTAACATATACTCGGTTCGTGTACCAAAAGTACTAGTTTTGTGTATTGAAAAACATTTGTCTCAAATAGGCAAATATGAATTGGAAAGTACTTGTTTCATATTTATAATGTACTGATATTATATTAAATATATACTCGGTTGTTGGGCCAAAAATACTCGTTTTGTGAGGAAAAACATTTGTCTCAATTGAAGCCAAACATGGATGACAATTGGAAAGTATTTGGTTTGTATTTAGAATGTTCTTATTTTATATTCATCATATACTCGGTTCGTATACCAAAAGCATTAGTTTTGTGAGTTGGAAAGCATTTGTTTCAATTGGGGCCAAACATGGATGATAATTGTAAAGTACTTGCTTTGTATTTAGAATGTACTTATTTTCTATTTAACATATAATTGGTTTGTGTACCAAAAGTACTAATTTTGTGTGTTGAAAAATATTTGTCTTAATTGGGGCCAGACATGGATGATACCTGGAAAGTACTGGTTTTGTATTCTGTATGTACATATTTTACATTTGAGATGTACTTGGTTTTGCGTTCAAAAAGTACTCGTTGTTTGTGTTTAAAAATAGTTGTCTCAATTGGGGTTAAACAATGAATGATAATTCAAAGTATTTGGTTCGTATTCACAATGTGCATATTTTACATTTTACAATATACTCGGTTTGCGTTCAACAAGTATTCCTTGTGTGTTGAAAAATAATTGTCTCGATTGGAGTCAAACAAAGAATGATATTATCAAAGTACTTTGTTCGTATTCAACTTGTTCCTGATTAAAAAAGGGTAATTGCATAATTTATTGATAATCGAGTATGCGTTGGCACATCATAACTAGAAGTGTTAACAATTAATGTTGTATTAATGTATAAGTTGACATCTTTTTTTGTCATACTCAATTCAACACTCCAACCATTTTTAAATTTCACGTGTACCACTCAACATAATATGTTATAGATTAAGGTGTGTGTCCCTTCAAAAATAGGGAATTTCTTGGATTCTTCTGTCACCCAATACGAATTTAAAAAGTACTTGTTTCTTATTTGAATGTAACTATGTTACATTTCACATATACTCAGTTGTGTTTCAGAAAGTACTCGTTTGAAAAATAGATACAAAACGAGTACCTTTTGAACAGAAGATGAGTATATATGAAATATAAAATAGGTACATTTTAAATAATAACCAAATATTTTTCAAATTCGTAATGATTAACAAAGAAATCCAGGAAATTCCTTACTCTGGAAGGGCCACGCATCTTATACAACATATTATGTTGAGTGGTGATGTCAACTTATACATTAGTAGAACATTAATAGTTGACAATTCTAGTTATGAAGTGTCAATGCATACTCAATTACCAATAAATGATGCAACAATTTAAATCTTTTCACTATAAATTATATTTGTTGTAATTATAATTAATTATAACTTAATTAATATTCCTTTGTTTTCCTAATTGAGACAACCAACCACTTAACACACAAAACGAGTACTTTTTGAACCAAAACTTAGTATATGTGAAGTGTAAAATACGTGCGTTTTGAATACGAACCTTGTACTTTTGAATTATCATTCATTGTTTGGCCCCAATTGAGACAATTGTTTTTCAACACACATAATGAGTACGTTTTAAACGCAAGCTGAGTATATTTTAAATGTAAAATATGTACATTTTGACTACGTTCCAAGTACTTTTGAATTTGGCTCGAATTAAGACAATTGCTTTTCAACACACAACAAGTACTTTCTGAACGCAAACTGAGTAAATTTGAAATGTAAAATAGGTATAATTTTGAATACGTTCCAAGTACTTTTGAATTATCATTCCTTGTCTCGGCCCGAACTTAGACATTGCATTTAAACACACACATCGAGTACTTTTTAAACGCAAGCTGAGTATATTTGCATGTAAAATAGGTACATTATGAATATGTTCCAAGTACTTTTGAATTATCATTACTTGTTTTGGTCTGAATCGATACAATTGATTTTCAACATATACAACCAATACTTTTAGTATATGAATCGAGTATATGTTAAACATAAAATAAGTACATTCAAAATACAAAGTAAGTACTTTCCAACTGAGTACTGCTTTTCAAAGCGTAAAACGAGTATCTTATGAACAAAAGGAAGTATATGTGTAGGGTCCTCCTACCTTAACATCATCTTATACACGTAATATGGACTAAACATGCATTCATAATACCTTAGGGTTCCAGTTGTAGCTTTGAGCTATTAAGACTACAGGTCCAAAATAAAATTTCAAAAGCTAATTAATTACATGCTCAATAATGAACGTTAAAGTTATAGATTTACACTACTCCTAGAGTAGAGACTATCAAAATCCTGTATCTTATATTCATCTTGCTCCTTTTTGTTCACTGCCTCAACCCGACCCTAGGCCCTTCAGTCCAAAAGTGTACCTACAGGAACAACCCATCATGAGCATGTACATCGTTACTTAACATCATAAGGCGATGGCACATAAATAAATGCATGAAAATAATTGGTAACGTATACTTCCTGGTTAATCGCATTAACACTCTTTGGTTTTCCCTGTTTCATAGCCATGCATATAATCATTAATTCTTGACATGAATGATTAAAATCATCGTCTTATAAATATCATCATCTGCTAACATCATCATCATATAAGCATTATCATCTTATAAATATCATCATCTTATAACATCATCATCATATAAGCATCATCATCTTATAGCATCGTCATCTTATAGCATCATTATCTTATAATATCATTATCTCATAACATCATCATCATATAAGCATCATCATCTTATAGCATCATCATCTTATAGCATCATCATATTATAATATCATCATCTTATAGTATCATCATCTTATAACATCATCATCTTATAACATCATCATCATATAAGCATCATAACAAAATATAACAGTAAATGTATGAAGTCTTGGTTAAGTAAACTTGCTGGTTATTTGTTAACTTCTTACCACATAATAACATCGTATGACCTCTTACCATATGAGCATCTTACCCCGTGGCATCTTACCACACAATAACATCGTATGGCCTCTTACCATATGGGCATCTTACCCCGTGGCATCTTACCACATAATAACGTCGTATGGCCTCTTACCATATGGGCATCTTACCCCGTGACATCTTACCACATAATAACGTCGTATGGCATCTTACCATATGGGCATCTTACCCCGTGGCATCTTACCACATAATAACATTGTATGGCATCTTACCCCGTGGCATCTTACCACATAATAACATTGTATGGCATCTTACCATATGGGCATCTTACCCCGTGGCATCTTACCATATGGGCATCTTACCCCGTGGCATCTTACCACATAATAACATTGTATGGCATCTTACCATATGGGCATCTTACCCCGTGGCATCTTACCACATAATAACATTGTATGGCATCTTACCCTTTTATAAACATCGTATCACATTATGATAAACTTACTTATCATATCATCTTCACAAACATCATCATCTTAAACTTACTTATCACAATCATCATCATAGTCATCATAAATACTTATGCAATCAATGCATAGTCGTAGTTAGGAGTGTGTTACTGTCCGATGCCCGTACGTTTCTTACGTACCTTTGTCTCAAAATGGAGAAGTTGTAGTAATTTATCTCCTCGATGTTGTGGGTACCTGAGATGGTTCTACACAACCATGCAAATCAATATTAGAAGCTAAATAATAGCCTAATACCAAAAATTCCATCAATTAAGCCAAGAAAATAATCTTCAGCAAAATCGCTTTACCGATCGATCGGTCACTCTTACCGATCGATCGGTAACTGTTCATAATTTAAATTTAAGCTACGGCCTTTCACCGATCGATCGGTCCAAGCTACCGATCGATCGTTAGTCATCCACCGATCGATCGGTCACTTTCACCGATCGATCGGTAAATAAAGAAACTTCACCCCTCGCTTCGCACATGCACCGATCGATCGTTGCCCTGCTACCGATCGATCGGTCGCTGCGACTTTTTCTGGTAAACTCCATTTTTTGGCACAAAACTACCAAATAAACCAATACATCTTAAACCAAATACATCCCAACAACTTATCACCACAAAAACCTCATAAAACCATACCCCAACCCCATACAACACACACATCAAAACAACCCACATAAATCACTTCAAAAATCACCCCATTTCAAATCCAAACATCATCAAAACTTTAGGAAGAGTTCCATACCTCTTGAAGACTCCAAATCTTGATAAAAATCACACAAACTCAAGTTTTGTGGAGCTTCCTCCTTCCTCCTTTGAAGAATTTCGAAAATGTGGAATGGTTTAGGGTTGAGGATGATTTGGGGGGTTTTAAAAGAATAAAGGTAAAGTGGGGGTTAAAGTGATGGGTGAAGGGTTAAAAAGGGGTTGTGGATTAATTTAAAATCATACCCCAAACTTAACATGATTCATAAAATACTTCATCATGGCATTTTACGAGCATTTAGTAAAATGCAACACACTTCCTCTAAATTCACATCTTCCTCATATTTAATAATCAACACAATTAAAGCATGTAAACATCTTATTACCCAACACATAAATCAATTACCACATAATTCAATCATATAACATAATTAATGCCTTAATTGCAATTAATCATTTCGGGGACATCAGAATACTCCCCTACTTATAAGATTTCGTCCTCGAAATCGCATGCACTTACCCATAAAGAACTAAACATAAATCATACCAGAAAATAGTTCCGGGTAATGCTGCACCATATGTCGTTCCGTTTCCCACGTAGCCTCCTCGACACCCCGACGATCCCACTGAACTTTGACCATCGGTATAACTTTACTTCGTAATCTGCGATCCTCACGATCCAGAATTCTGACCGGTCGTTCGACGTAAGATACATCTGAATCTATCTGCACTTCAGTAGGCTGTAATACATGAGACGGGTCTGGCTCATACTTCCGTAGCATAGAAACGTGGAAAACATCATGAATCCCAGATAAAGACGGCGGTAGAGCCAAACGGTAAGCCAACGTACCAACACGTTGCAACACCTCATACGGTCCGACATATCTCGGAGATAACTTTCCCCGCATACCAAAACGGACCACACCCCTGAAGGGTGAGATTTTCAAGAAAACCTTGTCGCCCACTTGGAATTCTAGCGGTCGTCACCGCTTAATGGCATAGGATGCTTGCCTATCTTGGGCCGCTCTCATCTTTTGGCGTATTAATTTAATCTTGTCTTCCATATCCTTAATCATATCCGGTCCTCCGACCGCTTTATACAGCGGTGACCTACATCGTCGTCCGTAAAGAGCTTCAAAAGGAGTTATTTGAATGCTCGTCTGATAGCTGTTAATATAGGAGAACTCCATCATTGGCACTGAATCTTGCCACGGAGTATCAAACTCCAAAATACATGCCCTCAACATGTCCTCGAGCGTCTGAAGGGTACGCTCTGTCTGGCCGTCTGACTGAGAGTGATAAGCTGCACTCAGTAACACTTCTGTGCCCAAAGCTGTCTGGAGACCCTCCCAGAAATGTGAAGTAAACCTTGGGTCTCTGTCAGGAACAATCGAGACTGGAATCTCATGCAACCTCACTACATCCCGTACATATAATTAGGCCATCCTTAAGTATATGAATGTCATGCTGTAAGGGATGAAATGAGCTACCTTCGTCAGCCTATCTACGATCACCCAGATCGCATCAAATCCAGAGGCCGTCCTTGGCAAGTGGGTCACGAAGTCCATAGATATGTGCTTCCACTTCCAATTAGGTACTTCCAAGCTCTTCAGCTCGCCACCAGACCTCTGCCTTTCTGCCTTCACCTGTTGGCAGATCAAACATCTCTTGACGAAGGTCATAACATCACGCTTTATGCGTCTCCACCAGAACTGACCACTTAGGTCCTTATACAACTTTCGTCTTCCTGGGTGGATACTGAACCGGCTACGGTGAGCTTGCTCCAAGATTCCTTTACGCAACTCCGGCGTATTTGGGACTACCCAGCGGTCGCCGAGTCTTAAGGAATCATCCTCAGCCACTCTAAACTTTGATGGCTGACCTCGAACTACTAATAACGACCACCTCTGAACCTCATCATCTGACCTCTAGGCTTTCCTAATAGCCTCAAATATGTCCGGCTCAGCCAATAAGGTCGACACTCGCACCGGCGACGTGTTCACATCAAAATCATAGCCCAAATGGCAACAAGAGGTCATCATAGCTGATAAACACATAGCGTCTTCAGCAGTACTCTTCGCCTTCCGACTTAAGGCGTCTGCTATCAAATTTTCTTTACCAGGATGGTACTCAATCTCACAGTCATAATCCTTGAGCAAATCCATCCATCTTCTTTGACGCATATTCAGTTCAGTCTGAGTGAATAGGAACTTCAGGCTCTTGGGTCCGTGTAGATGGTAAACGTCGTACCATGCAAGTAATGCCTCCAAATTTCAAGGCAAATATAATGGCTGCCAGCTCCAAATCGTGGACTGGGTACCTAGCCTCATGTGGTTTCAACCGCCTCGATGCATAAGCCACAACATGCTTATCTTGCATCAGCACACAGTCCAAACCCTGCAGCGATGCATTCGTGTACAAGGCAAACCTCTTATTCTCAGAAGGAATCACCAATATAGGTGTCGTAGTCAAACGACGCTTCAATTCTTGGAAGCTTTCCTCACAAGCTTCGGACCAATAGAACGGCACTCCTTTCTGAGTCAGCTGTGACAGGGGTCTGGCAATCCCTAAGGATCTGAAGTACTGTTCTCAAGTGCTTTACATGTTCCTCTTCAGTTCGAGGGTAATAAGCACATCGTCAATGAAAACTATGACGAACTGATCCAAACATGGTTGGGGCACTCAACTCGAATCCGATGATACCCCGACCTCAGATCGATCTTACTGTAGAGCCTCGTACTCTGCAGCTGATCAAACAAATCATCAATCCCCGGAAGCGGATACTTATTCTTCACCATGGCTTTGTTCAGTTGTCTGAAATCGATGCACAGCCTCATTGAACCATCTTTCTTCTTAACAAATAAAACTGGTGCACCCCAGGGCGATACGCTAGGACGTACATAGCCCTTGTCAAGGAGCTCCTGCAACTGAACATTTAACTCCCTTAGCTCCGCTGGTGCTATCCTATGCGGGCACGAGAAATGGCAGACGTCTCCGGTAGTAACTCAATCCCAAACTTGACCCCTCTAGTCGGTGGGGAAATCTGGAAATCTCTTCCGAAAGGACATCAGGATACTCCGCCTCTACGGGTACATCCTCAACTTTTAATCATTCCCTCTTCTCAGTAATACCAACAGCATAGGTGGGATATCCTTTATGGTCTCGTTCCAATAACTGTGCCATCTTGACAGCAGATATCAACGAAATCCTTGAACGGGAACCATCCCAAAGAATGTCCACTGGACTCCCATATCAGATCTGAATCGGACAGTCATCTGCCTGCAGTTCACAACTGCCTGATACCTGTTCAGAAAATCAATGCCTACAAACTGACATTCCCAGAACAATCAAGTCTGTCCTCGGCTCGTTACCCTCAAAATAAATGAGGCCGTCATAAACAATCTGATCAGTTATCAAACTTCTTCCAGCGGGGGTCGAGACTACAAGAGGCGTGGGCGACGGAGAAGTGCATATGAAATCGCATCACTTACTTCAGCATTTGCTGCTATGCTGCAACACAAGGGTTAACAACAATACCCAAAAGCAGTTCATATAATACATCGTTAGAGAAATAAAACATGTTAGTATAACATCATATACTTCATATGCAACATATGTATAAAACATGTTTCAAAGTAAGCACCTAGCCAACTTATTGCTAAGGCTACCCTTCACTCATTCCCGGGTTATCTAACCACTGCTATGATACCACTAATGTAGGGTCCTCCTACCTTAACATCATCTTATACACGTAATATGGACTAAACATGCATTCATAATACCTTAGGGTTCCAGTTGTAGCTTTGAGCTATTAAGACTACAGGTCCAAAATAAAATTTCAAAAGCTAATTAATTACATGCTCAATAATGAACGTTAAAGTTATAGATTTACACTACTCCTATAGTAGAGACTATCAAAATCCTGTATCTTATATTCATCTTGCTCCTTTTTGTTCACTGCCTCAACCCGACCCTAGGCCCTTCAGTCCAAAAGTGTACCTACAGGAACAACCCATCATGAGCATGTACATCGTTACTTAACATCATAAGGCGATGGCACATAAATAAATGCATGAAAATAATTGGTAACGTATACTTCCTGGTTAATCGCATTAACACTCTTTGGTTTTCCCTGTTTCATAGCCATGCATATAATCATTAATTCTTGACATGAATGATTAAAATCATCGTCTTATAAATATCATCATCTGCTAACATCATCATCATATAAGCATTATCATCTTATAAATATCATCATCTTATAACATCATCATCATATAAGCATCATCATCTTATAGCATCGTCATCTTATAGCATCATTATCTTATAATATCATTATCTCATAACATCATCATCATATAAGCATCATCATCTTATAGCATCATCATCTTATAGCATCATCATATTATAATATCATCATCTTATAGTATCATCATCTTATAACATCATCATCTTATAACATCATCATCATATAAGCATCATAACAAAATATAACAGTAAATGTACGAAGTCTTGGTTAAGTAAACTTGCTGGTTATTTGTTAACTTCTTACCACATAATAACATCGTATGACCTCTTACCATATGGGCATCTTACCCCGTGGCATCTTACCACACAATAACATCGTATGGCCTCTTACCATATGGGCATCTTACCCCGTGGCATCTTACCACATAATAACGTCGTATGGCCTCTTACCATATGGGCATCTTACCCCGTGACATCTTACCACATAATAACGTCGTATGGCATCTTACCATATGGGCATCTTACCCCGTGGCATCTTACCACATAATAACATTGTATGGCATCTTACCCCGTGGCATCTTACCACATAATAACATTGTATGGCATCTTACCATATGGGCATCTTACCCCGTGGCATCTTACCATATGGGCATCTTACCCCGTGGCATCTTACCACATAATAACATTGTATGGCATCTTACCATATGGGCATCTTACCCCGTGGCATCTTACCACATAATAACGTCGTATGGCATCTTACCATATGGGCATCTTACCCCGTGGCCTCTTACCACATAATAACATTGTATGGCATCTTACCATATGGGCATCTTACCCCGTGGCATCTTACCACATAATAACATTGTATGGCATCTTACCCTTTTATAAACATCGTATCACATTATGATAAACTTACTTATCATATCATCTTCACAAACATCATCATCTTAAACTTACTTATCACAATCATCATCATAGTCATCATAAATACTTATGCAATCAATGCATAGTCATAGTTAGGAGTGTGTTACCGTCCGATGCCCGTACATTTCTTACGTACCTTTGTCTCAAAATGGAGAAGTTGTAGCACTTTATCTCCTCGATGTTGTGGGTACCTGGGATGGTTCTACACAACCATGCAAATCAATATTAGAAGCTAAATAATAGCCTAATACCAAAAATTCCATCAATTAAGCCAAGAAAATAATCTTCAGCAAAATCGCTTTACCGATCGATCGGTCACTCTTACCGATCGATCGGTAACTGTTCATAATTTAAATTTAAGCTACGGCCTTTCACCGATCGATCGGTCCAAGCTACCGATCGATCGTTAGTCATCCACCGATCGATCGGTCACTTTCACCGATCGATCGGTAAATAAAGAAACTTCACCCCTCGCTTCGCACATGCACCGATCGATCGTTGCTCTGCTACCGATCGATCGGTCGCTGCGACTTTTTCGGGTAAACTCCATTTTTTGGCACAAAACTACCAAATAAACTAATACATCTTAAACCAAATACATCCCAACAACTTATCACCACAAAAAACCTCATAAAACCATACCCCAACCCCATACAACACACACATCAAAACAACCCACATAAATCACTTCAAAAATCACCCCATTTCAAATCCAAACATCATCAAAACTTTAGGAAGAGTTCCATACCTTTTGAAGACTCCAAATCTTGATAAAAATCACACAAACTCAAGTTTTGTGGAGCTTCCTCCTTCCTCCTTTGAAGAATTTCGAAAATGTGGAATGGTTTAGGGTTGAGGATGATTTGGGGGGTTTTAAAAGAATAAAGGTAAAGTGGGGGTTAAAGTGATGGGTGAAGGGTTAAAAAGGGGTTGTGGATTAATTTAAAATCATACCTCAAACTTAACATGATTCATAAAATACTTCATCATGGCATTTTACGAGCATTTAGTAAAATGCAACACACTTCCTCTAAATTCACCTCTTCCTCATATTTAATAATCAACACAATTAAATCATGTTAACATCTTATTACCCAACACATAAATCAATTATCACATAATTCAATCATATAACATAATTAATGCCTTAATTGCAATTAATCATTTCGGGGACATCACAATATGTTAAATACTACACAAGTACATTTAATATGAAACAAGAACTTTCCAGCTATCATCATTGATTGGCCTCAATTGAGACTATTACTACTTTTCAACGCATAAAACGAGTACTTTTGTAACACAAAATGGATATATATTAAATATAATATACGTACATGTTAAATACGAACTAAGTACTTTCCAATTATCAGATATTTTATAGCATTTTATCACACACTTTACGTGCATTCATATCAACCAATCTCGAACCAAGTAAATCCATTGTGACTCAAAACAATTTATAAAAAAATCATTGGACACCATAAGCTTCGTCGTCCCCTCCCAATCATTGTCATTGGTTGTTTTAAAAGCCACATCCACCACCTTCTTGCTCACTCAACTAATTTCTGTAGTTTTATTGGATTTTATTTTTCTTGGAAGATGCCACCTTCTTTAGCCGCTCTTTCAATCAACATCAGATGAATCTTCTCCCACCTCTTCAACTATAATGTTTTTTTTCTTGCCGTTTTATAGAGTAGGAAATTTTCTCCTAGTTATTCATTGAATTAATTAGCCAAGACATTACCATGTGGCACACTCGGAATTTCGGGTCTGTTTTTTCAGGAACAATAGTTTCCATTGTGAGATAGTCATCCTTGCCTTTCCCAAATATATATCATCACTGATTGCGACCACTGGAGAAAATTATGCCCGTTGAGTTTGTGACCTGTGATATACAGAGATGAGTTATCGGCTTCTGCGTGGTTTGTCGCTGGAGTCACCTATGCATTGGATGTCACGTCTGAATTTGAGCTTTGTGCTTGATTTCTTTTCTGAGGGGGGGCAGTTCATTAGTCATTTGATTAATCAGCTATCAAGGCATCAATTTTTAAGAATAGCATGTGAGTTGGAAAAGAAGACTATGCTTTTAGCCTATTCCTTGCTTAAAGTTATTGAGTTAGAGCTGCAAGGATACTTATCAGTGGGCAAAGGTCGAGTGGTATGGACCACATAATCTTTCCATCTACGTGTAATAGACGTTGAAATCACTGTTTCAAAATACAATCATCACACAATACATTAATTTTGAATCGACACATTACAGTTTTTATTTTTTAAATAATAATAACAAATATCATTTCGTAAAGCATAAATTTTCAAAATATATCATGCGAGCACTATCTCATAGTTTCGGGACAAACCAATATGGAAATTTCCAAAAAGGTGATAGAAAACAATAGCCTCTTTTTGTTTTCATATCCGTGACGTTGTTTGATTGAACTTATGTATAATCTTAATCATAATAGGACCATTGTATAGCAGGTTTTATTGTTGCTGTCCTTAAGGGCATTGCCCTCAGGGCATCACCCACCATTCATTTAGAATCTTTTTTTAAAAAAAAAAAAAAAATTCCAAATGAATGGTGATGATGCCCCTAAGGGCATCATCAAACAAACCTTGTATAGCATTAGCTCAAGCTGCATCTGACATACCTGAACAAGGAGCAGTGGATGATCTAGACACTTTTCTCCATGGTGTTAGAGATCTTTTGAGAGCAATACATTGCTTTATTTTTGGTTGAAATCCTAAAAGAATACGAGTCGTGTAAACATGATTTCAGATGCTCAAGTTGGTTTATCAATATATGTGTCTGCACCGGCCCTTGTTCAACAATTATCTAGCCTTCAATCTGACCTAATGACTTTGCAATCTGACTTGGATTATACTCTTCCTGAGGACAGAAACAGATGTATTAACAAATTGTAAGTTTTTTTCTTTTCACATATTCAATCTTGCAATGACCATGTGTAGAATCCATTCTATTATCACTCTTACATTGAATCAACAGCCATTAATTTCATCCATGAAGTTTTTTACATTGACAGTCACCGCTTTCTACTTGACAGCTATTGAGTGGTAGACATCTTTTGTAAATCTGATGTCAACTGTGGTATCTTTGGACTGCTCTCATCCAGACAACTGCCCAACCGATACTGACACCCTGGGTATTTTATTTCTAATTGCTCTCTTTCTGAAATGTTGAGTTATTTTTTTTATTTTTTACTGTGAAAATGTAACATTTTGTTTACTTGTGTTGTGAACTAATGGGTAGATTTCTTTGAAATGAAGTTCTGTTCTATGTGCTAATGTTTTCCTTTTTCTTTTTTCTTTTTCCTTTTTCTCCTTTTGGATTTTGCCGAATTACCGACTGATAATTGTTCGTGGAGTATGAATGTTATATGGAGTCTGGTGTTTCCTTGCATGATTCCAAGTCTAAGATGTTAAATTTTCTCCATTCTTTCCCTCTAGACACTAATGAAGGAACTGGATGAAATGGCAAAGGTCAATGCGAAACTGTCAATTGCAGTTGAAGATGTGACGATGGAACACTGCAAGAAGAATGAGGTATATTTTAACTATCATTTTCTCTAGTTGCAGCATGTGTTACTTTAATTATATCTTGGAATGTTGATGCTTGGAAAATCAGATAATTTGTTTGAAAAGCTTTGCTATTCGATGATATGACACCAAATTTTCAAGCAAAAAATGCTGCAAACAGATCCATCCATGAATGTTTAGTCATGCTAGTTGTTTCTCTTCCAAACCTGGTACCATTCTACTCCCCCCTTGTGAAAATGCAGATTGCTAAACATCGTTCGCAAGAGATAGCACTTCAAAGGCGAGTATTTGTTGATTTTTTCTGCAACCCGGAACGTCTAAGGAACGGTTTGTTTGATGATGCCCTTAAGGGTAGTGCCCTTAGGGGTGAAAAAAGAAAAAAAAAGATGTATGTGGATGTTGGATGATGCCCTTGAGCGCAGTGCTCTTCAGGGCATACCCCGGTGGAACAGCAATTTCAAGAAACCTATTAACCACATGCAAAGGAATATGTTGATCGAATTGCCGTGTGTGTTCTGCTTTGCACAAGGTGAGATTCATTATAATACCACCAACCGTCATTGGATCATGTGGGTTACATGAATAAAGATGGCTCAGGATAGAAATTATAAGGTGCAGAATAAGAATTGATTTGGAAAAATTAAATCTAAATAAAAAATATGGTGTATGGTGTAATCCTTATTTTTCCAATTAATCCTTATTTTTCAAACAATTTGTATTTGGCTTTACAATAACTACTTTAATTTTAATTTAAATAAAATATGGTGTATCCAATTAATTATTTAATTTGTTGTTGTCTCAACCTAGAGTTTGATTATATATGATATATAAATTTTGTTGAATAAGTAATGAAATTAATTTATGAAATATAAAATTTTTAAGGGAGTTGATTGAGAAATAAATAAATTGGATGGGGAAATATATAAGTTATTCATAAATAATAGTTAGTATAATTTAATTAATTTTAATATTATATATATACTAGTTTTTGTGCACCTCGCAATGCGCGGTGCCCGGGACCAGTTAAAATGTTCTACTATTCATTGCTACATTGAAAAAACCAGAAAAAAAGAAGCCCATAAAAATTTGAAGAAAGCCCAAAATATTGCCCAACACTGTTCTACTATTCATTGCTACAGTAACATCTTATTGCTACATTGAAAAAACCAGAAAAAAAGAAGCCCATAAAAATTTGAAGAAAGCCCAAAATATTGCCCAACACTGTTCTACTATTCATTGCTACAGTAACATCTTATTCCCTTATATAATATAATAATAATAATAGTACAAATATATACACTGATTAATTTAATTTTAACATTCAACCAAATCAACTATCCAGCTGCAAGCTTAGAACATACATAGCCCATAGGGATTTTGTACTAGCTTGTCCCAATTTCTGTGATTTCTCAGCTACGATTTCATTGAAATTCTCCGCGAAACATCGACGTTGACTGCGTGTGGGTAGCGGCACAATTACAGATTCGCCGAACAGTGGTGTAACGTAATCGAGGTATGTTCACTTTTATTATTTCCTTGAAAATTCCATGCTCAACTGAAATAATCTTTGTTTCTGGGGATTTGGATGTTTTGGTTTCCCTCGTGTGATTTTTTCGGGTGTAGCTTCTGGTGAATTTTTCTATGGTTTTCTTTATATGCCTTTGTGTTTGTCAAAAGATTGTAATCCCGTCTTCCTATGTTTGAAGTATCATTTCATCAGCAAACTTCGGTAGAATTGTATTGGTTTTGGAAGGAGTAAAGACAGGGAAATGTGAGAAAGAAAAGATTCCGTCAGGTAAGAGAAGTGGACAACAGATTACAGTTGACGCTGCCGTGGTGGACCATGATTTTCGAGGAGGGGGCTGGACGGAAAATGGTAGCCGATTTCATGGAATGAAGTGTTGAAAAAATGGAATTTTTAGAGAAAAAATGGAATGTTTAGAAAAAAAATGGACTTTTTAGAAAAAAAATTGTTTTTTTTTTGCTTGTTGGATCCATCCATTGTTTATGGGAGAGAAGGCGTCCTGTTTTTTGGGGGCTTTTTGGTGAAATATACTGCTTTTGTAAACTTATACAAAAAAATTTACATTTTTTCTTTAGAATGAGCTAGCATCTGCCCATTGGCGAATTAGCTAATCTGGTAGCTCGATGATTTTGTTTAATGTCCGTGCCCAGTGATTAAGTTTCGAATTCCATGGTATATTTGATTTATTTTTTTCGTTTTCCTGTTTGTACTTGTGAAGAATTAAGTGGATTATGGAGAGAGAAGGGAATTTGGTATACCATGAGAGGCAAAGATTGCAATTTTGTTTATTACATTCCCTCAACAATCTGTTCCAGGTATTCTACCTCTTTAATTTTTGGTGCTCCTTTCTGAAGGTTTATGTGTTTATCTACTTCTTCCTCATACATGCATTCTTTGATGTTTATTGTCAACTTGCAGTATATCCATGTGTAACACTATGTATATCAGTATATGTATATATCTCTATCAATATCCGTATAGTGTAGAGCATCACTCCCTGGGCAATGTTTTCTTCGAAGGATTTTGTTGGCCCAGTTCGGTCATTACATTAGGCTATATATATGGTTTGATAGATTTGCATTTGACGACAGGTTTGGAAAGAAATGGTTTGAAAAAAATGACAGCTTTTGAAATGAAATTCTAATGCCCCCGAAGATAGCCTAAAAATGTATTAATTTGACAGATGTGTTTCTAATTTCCAACCTTTTTTCTTGTAATCAAACATAAATAATGGATTTGGATGGTGAATTGTAAATCCATGAAGCTCAAATACACCCTTATGACATTTGTTCAACTCAAAAGTCAGATTATAAATGATGGATTTCAAATTCATAGCAAATTCCATCCGTCCAAACTTTATGTATTAATGATGATTACTGCAAAACCAAATATGTGAAACGGGTGTGCTTCAATTTCAGGAGAAAGATGCATTTACTCGAGCAAATTTGAACGCCATTTCTGAAAAACTTAACCTGTGTGATCCAGATAAGACAACCTGGACTCCCCTATCTTCAATCTTTAAGTCTCATCATAACGTCCTTACGGGTAATTATGATATAAATGTTCTGATTGCTGCACTTGAGGAAAAGGGTAAAAGGGTAACATGGCATGATCGACGTTGCAGTGCGTCTTCGATAGATCTTGACGGAACAAGGGATGAATTATTCGGGATTGTGTTGAACATCCCTGTTAGAAGGTATGGTGGACTATGGCGAGGTAGGCATTGGGTTGCATTGAGAAGGATTGATAAAGTTTGGTACAATCTGGATAGTGATTCTCCCTCTCCCTATCCTTTCAAGAATGTCGATGAGGTGCAGGAACTTTTGGACAGTATCATATCCACAGGAGGCGAGGTCTTGCTCGTCTTGAATGGTAAATAATGAGTTGAATTTTCTTTTCTGTTGATACTGGTATGTTGTGTTTTGGTTGAAGGTTTAGGAGTAAAGAATTACAACTTCTTCACATAAATTAATTCAAGTTGTTTCAAAATCACGAGTTACTATTCATAGCTTATTTTTCAATTAAATCTAACACATCTCAAATATTGAAGTGATTTAAACTACACTTATTCAAATCCATGTCTTTTAATCAGAAGTTAATATTACTGATTTCCTTCGTTTGCTGATAATGTGACAAAGACTAATGGTGTAGTGGTTGTCACCTCAGGAGCAATGTCATGTGGGGTAGTAACCATTGGATGAGAATATTTCAATCTAATGATTTGATGTGTCCTAATGACGCAACATCAAACCCACCAAGGTTAGTGTAATGTAGATGAGACAAAATTTAGCTAAAACTTTGTACTGCATTTTGAGATCTTTTACTTCAAGAAGCTTAAAGAGATCTCTTAGCTTTATATTGTCATAATGGCTTCAGGTGATATAATCTATGTAAATTATAAAAAAATCGACAATATTCATTTTGAAATATATTCAAATGAAAATTTTAAATTGATTTATCACAAATAGTGCAAAGGTTGAAATTAATAACTAAATACATAATTAATTAAAAATGTAACAATATCATTATTACTTGCCATTTTGGTGCGCTCCAATGTTTGGGGTGATCTAAGTTTTATATTGGACTTGAAAGTCAAATGCATGCGGGTTTGTTCTGTTATACCTTTGTCTTTTCTTTTTATAGGGGAAGGGTCAGTGGCGGATGCAGGATTTGTAATAAGAGGGAAAAATATTTAAAATAAAAATTTTAGGCCAAGGGAACAAATTATAATTGAAGGAATGCAAAAATTTAATTTTTAAGGGGTAAATTACAATTTTTTAGGGTAAATTTGTAATTTTTTTAAAAATTAAGGTGAATTCTTTTTTTTTTTTGGGCAAAGGAGGACAAAGTGATGTCTTACTTTTATTATTTATATACACATGAAAAATGATTTCTTATGGCTAAGTGAAACTGCCTAAAATAAGACAAAATAAAGTTCCTCTCTCTTATACTGGACATTCTGTTGGGAGAGATTTATGTTATTAGTCATTTGCATCCACGTTAATACCAAAAGTGATATCGAGATTATTGTTTGGACTGTAATTGATTTAAATCATGAAATTAAGAAATTGAAAACGTAGCGGGAAATGAGGTTGCTCGAACATGTATTTTCTGACTACAATCAAATAGTCTCATTTAGAACTGTTGGATTTATCCTTAGATTATTATCCTAAGAAATGAGCTAAGAAAGGGTCAACCTAAATGACCCAAAAATATAAACAAGTGCTGCACTACACAACGAGAGACCTGTGATTATTGGTCAACTGTCTTCCTCACGTTTCATGACATTGTCGGATACCTTAACTTTTCAAACTCTGTTTTTTGGTGGGGTAGAGTTAAATCAATTTTTTGCGCCAAACGTTACTCGAACACGAGTCAGCCCAAAATGAACATGAGCTTTTATCCATCCCGACAAGGCCGTGAGCTCTTTCAAACTCTTTTAACCCCTCTACTTTTCTCATTATTAAATCAACTACTTAAAATAATTAGTTTAAATAACTAAAAAATTAATTTGCTATGGACTCTTGTCGTTGGCTTCTAATTTAAATTTAAATGATAATGTATTACCATTATAAAGTGGTTTTTTCGCAGATTAAAACACACACCCCACCCCCCCCCCACCACGTCATGGTTTTTTAAATAGGCTGATTACCTCCCTGTAGTTTGAAAATAGACATTTTTATCTCATGTGATTTACAAAATAGACAGTTTACCCCCTATGGTTTGAAAATATGCATTTTACCTCATTATGATTCGTAAAATAGGTATTTTATCCATGTAGTTTACAAAATATGCAGTTTACCCATATGTGTATGGTGCATTTCACACATATTCACAAACTATAAGAGGGTGAAATACCTATTTTCACAAACCACATAGGTGTAAAATGCCTATTTTCAAACCATATGGGGTAAACTGTCTATTTAATAAATCACATGAGTGTCAAATGCTTATTTTCAAACCACAGGAGGTTAATTTGTCTATTTGATAAATCAACAAGGGTTATGTGTTATTAGCTCTTATAAAGTACGAGGGTAGGAGACCGAAATTTTGTGGCTTCAAATTAATTTACTATAATTCCCCTCTTTCTTTTATTCTCCTTGTAACTTTTGTTGTGTGCGGGAGTATGAAGCCAAGTCTTCTCTTTCAATTCACAACCCGTTTTGTATTTAATTATTTATTTATTTATTATATAATCTTATTGATTTTACCAATTGATTTCATTTTATCCAATTATTGCTAAATGATCATAATTTATCCGACATGCTACAAGATCATAATACCTCCAATAGTGTTACTAATTACAATACTACCATGTTCAAACAAAAAAAAACTAATAAAAAAAATCGATTACACTCCAAAAATAATTTAAATATAAAAAATTGTACAAACACCTAACATATGCAGGCTAAAGATTCATAAAGTAGCGAACAATATATAAGGTGGCAAGGTGGGTTGCTTAAATTGGAAGTCGTTTGATTAGGAAATGCAGGGAAAGATTTAGATCGTCTAACAGAAAAAGAAACATGAAAATGTTTTCATTAAATATAAAAAAAAAGGATGAGTTTTGACACAACGATAAAATTCTTGTCGTGTGATCTGGAGGTCACAGGCTCATGTCGCGGTAACAGCTTCTACAATGCAAGGAAAATGCTGCATAGCGAGAGCTTCGTACGCCGTATTTGTCTTTAAAAAAATAAAAGAAAGGTGAGGTAATGAATGCTTCCTTCTTATATTCTCCAGCAAATGATTCACCATATTTTACTAACCAAATGATTCAAAATAACTATAAAAGTTGAATTCACTGAGGATGGATTAATGGAAGCTATTTCAATTTAAATGGAAGTCATTTGATCACAACTAGGGACGGCAATGAGACGGGTCCTAATCTGGACCCGCAATTAACCCATCCCGCCGGGCGGGTCTGGACCCGCTTCAACCGGGTTTGGAAGCGGGGAGGGGTGGGTCCTGGGATTGGCCGAACCTGCCCCGTACCAGCCTCGCAATACATTTTAAATTTGTTTTTAAAAAAATGATATTGATTATACATTTTACTTCTTTAATTGAACAATAAAGTGTCATTATTTAATTTTATATCAAAATTCATGTGTTCATGTTAAATAAGTTGGACATTTTGAAGAAAATAATAGCAAATTAATAAATATTTAGTAGTTTAAAGATAGTTTTACAATGCTTATTATAAATATTTACTAGAGAAAACATAATATTTAATCACAAAACTCAACTTTTGTGTTTCAAATTTTTTTTGACAATTCCAAAATTAGTGAGGGACGGACTCGAACACGAGCTGTTTACAAGTGGAGTGTGAGATGACCATTAGACCACTGTCGTCATCACAAATCTTATTGAAACACAACATTTTTTGCATCTTTACCCACCAATACGTGCAATTTCGTTTTATAAATAAAGAATAATAAATAATTATTTCTAATACATAATTATTGATTGCGTATTCAACCACCCCAGGACATGCTTTCTCACAAATCCCTGCTTATGTTACTTCGTTTCAGCTCGTCTAACTGACCCTGCCGCCTCTTTTTCAACTCCCGTGTTTCCTCCATTCTTTGTTTAAAACAACCACATCAATATGTTATTAAACTCTTGCTCTCAAATATTTTGAAGTAAAATCTCTATAAATTAATAATATCGGGACTGTGAATTTTATTAATTTATAGAGATATTAATTAATCGATACATTAATAATTTATTATTTCAATTCAGCGAATTTATCATGAAGAATGTATTAACGAGCTTGAAAATATGATTAATGATCTGGGTTACCACAAAAAATATTGGTCCCGATCTCGAGGCGTGACAACATGTCTCACATGCAGAGCTAGATCCCAGTGCACCGCCACATTATATACAACTGTTTCTAAAATATGTATGATAACATGAGATACGTGCATCAGTGCATGCGGGATACTTGTGGAATACGTGCACCGATGCACTCATGATATATTGACGGGCAAAAATTAAATCTTCCTATTTTAGTTGACATATGTTTTCATTCAAACAATTCATCGAATATCTCAGATGCATTATAGTTATGAGCTGGATTAGAATTAAAGCACATAAATCAACTCTTCTTCTTTTTTTTTTTATAGTAAAAACAAAAACAAATCACCAGTCACCACATCAAAAAACGGGTAAATTGAGGTCGGTACCAGGAGAAGAAAGGGTAATTATTTTCAAATAAGTCTAATTCTCCCTTCCTCTCCACCGCACTCTATGTCAAGTTGTCAACATCCAATTCCAAACCCTCGGCCTCACAACCCATTTCGTCAACTTCTCCTCCTTACTCTCATATCCGCTATTGTACTCGCTCCTATTTGTATCTCTATCCTCGTCTGGAACCAAAATCCCAAGATTTCAATACAAAATTATATAACGATGTCTGTTGTTTCATGTATGAGTTTGTGCAGTTGAATAAATGCATACGAAAGAATGTGGCGAATGAAGATATTACCTACATAGAATGGATAAATGACTAAGAGAGATTAATTACAACATCAAAATCACGTGAATTGCATCAAGATTTCAGCTTTCAAAACAATATAATCGTTTGAGAAAAGAAGACATAACATGGGTAATTATGGAAGGATGAAAAGAAAAAATTGTACTTATTCGAATAAGTATTTTGGAAGGTATATTTAATTGGAAAGAATATATTTTGGTAGATTATTTAAATATGTATTGGTATTTATGTGTAATTTGAAAAAAAAAAAAAAAGATTAGACAAGGCTTAAGTGAGAGATGAGAAAGAGAAAAAGTAGATTTGGTCATTTCACCTGAATATGAACTTAAATAATTTGAAGATTTTTATAAAAAAAAACTTTGACCAAATGGCCCAAAATTCTCCCGACGCTGAGTTAGGAGGTAAAAACTCAAGCCTGTTGGGCCGATAAAAAAGCAAAGCCCAATCCAATCCCTAAACATCAGCTTCACCTCCTTTCATACCTCTCCCGCCATTAACGAGCATCTTCTCCTTCCTTGGCAACCTTTCCTGCTGCTATGCACCACAAAATCACATCTTTATCTCCTTTATATTTTGTTGAGGAGATGAAAAAAGATAGCGACGAGTTAAAATAGATTTTTTTTAAAAAATAAAAAAATAATGGAGTTTTCTGAATTAGGGTGGCAATTACCCACCATGAGCTGAATTGGTTGCACACGCCGCTGCCAACCTCCAGTCCGAGATTATGTTGCTGGAATTGGACGAATTATGAGATGTAGGTCACCTACTTTAATACTCCCTTTCGTTTGAAGAAAGAATATTTTTTTAAAAAATACAATTTTATTTTTATTTTCTGTTATTTGATTGCCAATGGCAAGAGGCCCTGCAAGTCGCCTGCTTTATCTTTATTCCTGCAAGAACCGCAATCTTTTCACGATTGCAAATATTATTTCCAATAGTCTCTGCCATTTTCACCATTACCCTTTCCCTGCACCTCAAATTCCGAGGCAATCACAATTTCGATCTACCGACTTCCCCCAATTTGAAGTATATGGCGTTTTCTTCAATTTTCATAAACGTTCGTTCTGCACCCTGTCCGAAACTGAAGGGATGAAACCCATTTTAGATTCAATTGCAAGTTTCCAACTTGAGGCCGAACCTAGTCAAGTTGAGTATGAAGAAATAATGTTTGATCCTAACGCTGAAGGTTCAGAGCCAGGGTTAAACGATTTGAGCTTTTGCCGATTGGTAAACCGTGATCCGGCGGAGATATACAGAGAGCTTAAAGATACTCTGCATGGTGAAAAGCAATCCAGGAGTGATTGGGATATCTTGACGGAGATTTTTAGGTGTTTTTCCAAGTCCAGTTGGGCTTCCAACCAGGCTCTGGGTATATACATCGGTGCCTCAGTCTTCCCCACGGCAGCTCATATGTTCTCTCAATTTTTCTTGAAGAGGTTGAAGACTGATTTAGTCAAGTACTTGGTGTCTCTCGGCCCTGGTAATGAGTCTGATAAGTTCTTATTCCCCCTATTTGTCGAGTTTTGCGCGGATGAGTTTCAGGATGAAATTAAAATGTTCCGGAAAATGGTGGAGTCAGCAGACATGACAAAGCCTGAGTCATGGTTCCCATTTGCTAGGGCAATGAAGCGAAAGATTGTTTATCATTGTGGTCCGACCAATAGTGGGAAGACATATAATGCATTGCAGAGGTTTATGGAAGCGAAGAAGGGAGTTTATTGTAGTCCTCTTAGGTTGTTAGCAATGGAAGTTTTCGATAAAGTGAATGCATTGGGTGTGTATTGTAGCCTTCTCACGGGGCAGGAGAAGAAGTATTTTCCATTCTCGAACCATGTTGCTTGTACTGTTGAGATGACATCGACATATGAGTTGTACGATGTGGCAGTGATCGATGAGATTCAAATGATGGGGGATCCCTGCAGAGGGTATGCATGGACTAGAGCTTTGCTCGGGCTAAAGGCTGATGAGATCCATTTATGTGGTGACCCTAGTGTTCTGAATGTAGTCAGGACAATTTGTTCAGGTACTGGAGATGAATTGGTAGTACAGCATTACGAGAGGTTCAAACCTCTTGTGGTTGAGGCAAAGACTCTTGTAGGAGATCTTAAAAATGTGAGGTCCGGAGATTGTATTGTTGCATTCTCGAGGAGAGAGATATTTGAAGTTAAATTGGCGATTGAGAAGCACACGAAACACCGCTGTTGTGTCATATACGGTGCCTTGCCGCCAGAGACTCGTCGACAGCAGGCAACTCTGTTCAACAATCAAGATAATGAGTTTGATGTCTTGGTTGCAAGTGATGCTGTGGGAATGGGTCTGAACTTAAATATAAGGAGGACTGTGTTCTATAATCTTTCAAAATACAATGGTGATAAAATGGTTCCAGTTTCAGCATCTCAGGTGAAACAGATAGCAGGAAGAGCTGGTCGTAGAGGAAGTCGCTATCCTGAAGGACTGACCACTACCCTGCAACTAGAAGATTTGGACTACTTGATTGAGTGCTTAAAGAAGCCATTCGATGATGTAAAGAAAGTAGGACTTTTCCCTTTCTTCGAGCAAGTTGAGTTATTTGCAGCTCAACTTCCTGATATAAAATTCACCCGTCTCCTAGAAAAATTTGTAGGGAATTGCCAGCTAGATGGCTCGTATTTTCTGTGTCAACATCAGCATATAAGGAAAATAGCTAACATGTTGGAGAAGATTCAGGGATTATCTTTGGAAGACCGATTTAACTTTTGCTTTGCCCCAGTTAATATCAGGGATCCAAAAGCCATGTACCATCTGTTGAGATTTGCTTCTTCTTATGCCCATAAGCTCCCGGTAAATGTAGCAATGGGCATACCCAAATGTTCCGCCCGCAATGATTCAGAGCTTTTGGATCTTGAGACTAGGCACCAAGTATTGTCTATGTATTTATGGTTGTCTAATCACTTCGAGGAGGAAAGTTTTCCATATGTTAAGAAGGCCGAGACCATGGCCACAGATATCGCTAAGTTATTAGGTGAATCACTCATCAATGCATGCTGGAAGCCAGAATCGAGAAATGCAGGTAAATCGAAGCAGCAAAAAAAGGAAGATGATCACGGGAGACCAACATCGATTATTAAATTACATCACAAGTAAGCCATCTTAAATCATTTATTTATATGGCAAGCATGTCGTTGTGAGTTTAATACTTACTTTAAGATTAGCCACTCATGATTCAGAATCATTAACCTGTGTACTAAGAAACCATATGCTTCACCATTAGGCTTATCGGTTGGCCACAATGTTAATTCGCTAAGCATCCTAGGAAATGGAATGGATTACTGAGGGTTTGCATTTTCTTTCACTAATTTATTTTGCTTTATTAAAGAAGTTGATCTTAACTTAAAACGCGAATAACTTTTTTCTTTAAGCTTCTTTTATTTTTTGCCATTTCAAATGGCAAGCCAATGCGGAGTGGACAGGTTTGAAATGTAACTTTTTTAATCCTTTTTCTTTTCGTAATTTTTTAATTACATCACAAATTTTATTTTATTTTTGTGGTCAAGTAATGTTGTTAAAGAGAAGGTGAAGGTTTTGTGATGCTGAAAGCTGTGGTCCTTTGTGTATCTTTGACTTTTTATATCCGATTTTAAAAATGGTAGTACTATACACCAGTTTGTGTTCATTGTAGTGGCTTCGTGATATGTAACTATAGAGTCTGACATTATATTCCTCGGCTCGTGTATTGGAAAAAAAAATTCGTCAAACTCAGGGTAAGTTATGGAGTGTGTCACAAACATTTAATTTAAGGAGGTGGTGTATGATACTGAACTGATAGTGATGATTCAGGGTTAAGAAATGCTTGTAGTGATATTTTAAGTTATGATATGTGTCACAATCATTTAATTTAAGGAGGTGGTGTAGCTTGTAAGTAGTTTACTCATGTAGTTTCAAGTTAGAATACTTTGAAGCATAATAATGGGAAAATATAGAAAACTACCTCCATCCCATCATGAGTGGAAATGAGTGTTCCGCTCAATATGGTATACTATCAAACTGTTTAATATTTTATTTGCTTAATCTATTGATTATTTGATATATTGTATATAAAAAATTCTAAAATATTAATACACGACGAATAATTTAACATCATTAAAATATTTGTGACTTAGATTAACTAAAATCGTCATCATTGCATTTGAAAAGATGGTCAAGTCGACTAAGAAATAGGGGGCCTGGTAAGTGGAGTTTCTTGGCTGAATAATACTTTGAGGCTTTTAAGTTTAGGAAGTCAAATTGCAGTGAAATGGTTAGTGTGTTAGATAAAATTTAATGTCACCTGTGTGTGTGAGAAAAATTAAAAAATTCCTTAAATCTATTGTAACCTTGGTTCAATATTATGTGCTTGGTGGAGTGCAAGAGTGGTGAATACTTCTTGACTTGAAGACTATAAAGTCTAAACAATAACCAAGAAGGTGCATGGCCTGTCTTGGTGAATATGTCGTGGTTTGCTTGAGAAGGTATTGATCAGATGATCTGGAAGTATTTGATGGGAAGCTTGCTTGATTCTCGATTATATTCTGTTTACTTTCATCTACTTTTTATTGAAAAGATATAATATGGCAATATCAATTGTGTTTTCAAGATTTATCTTACTTCATGCTTACAGTTGAAAGATGGATTAATCTTCTCTATTTTCTATGAACACCAGAAACCTAACTTCAACTTATTCCATTAATCAGGAAAAGGCAGGAGAAATTGATGACTGGACAGCACGCTAAGAATGTAACTGCGTAAAATATTATGGGGTAAGTATGGTTATATTATTTATTATTTCTCGATTTCACTTTCATGCTGTGGCTCACCATGATAATATGCGCTAGATCACCTTTCAGTGAAAAACATATCTCATCTAGGATCTTTCATTCTTAATTATTTTTGCATGCATGCATCTCTAGGGAATCTCGGATGTGAAACATGTTGAGAAAAACTTTCATGTTTGAATTCTCGAAAAAAAAGATTGTATATATGACCATTTTGACCAAATTGTCCTGAATTATATTCCCATGAATCTCTTATTGATCAGAATCATTTGGGTTCCCTCTTAAGATGCATTGTTTTGGTGTACTTATCTTTTCAGGTTAGATGAACTGTGCTTGCTGGCGCATATTGTTTCCTTCTTTAATGTCCATCCAAATTTTTGGTTCGTTTCTACAGCAAAATGCGGTTTTAGATGCACTGGGAAGTGAGATTTGATAACAAGAATGGGTTTAACTGCAGTTGGATAGCAAATCATATGGTCGGGGAAAAAAAAGGAAAAATAAAGGGCCTAGGGCAGTGTCCTTGACAAGATCTACACCACACATCTGTTGCCAGACCAACCCTTGAGGGCAGCATCAAAGACAATGTGATTGCTGGACTTTGCTGCTTCATTTTATGTTGATAAAGCTACATATTCTATAAAATTTTGACAATTTATTAGTGGAGTCCCTATATATACTCACATTTGCCTTCAAGTGTTGAAGTTGCACTACGACTGAATCTCTCCTTTCTGTCATAAATCAAGCGGGGTCGAGTAGTTCGAGTACATTTTGAAGTCGAGCTAGATTTTAGCGTCTCAGAGTTGGTATATGAGTTCGAGAATATTTTTTTTTACAAATATTAATAAAATTACCGATTTATATCTTAATCTTATCATAATTGTAATTTAGGGGATAATACATAATATAATCCCTCATGTTTGCACTCATTCCTGATTTAGTCCTTTTAGTTTATTAATATTTCTCAAATCAATCTTAGTTGTTAAAAGACTTTCAATTAACACCTAAATAAATTCCAAAACTCTTATTTTTTGACCGTTTCTATTTTTCATCACAAAATGACAATAAAATAAGGCCGAAAACAAACTAATCTCTCAACTCTATTTTAATCCCCCATTCTCGAGCCATGTGCCCACATTGAAAAACGGAACAAAAGCAGTGTGAGGGAGAGAGATCATATCGCCAATGGCAAAACACCGCGAAATCACCAGAGACAGAGCACCCAATGAAGGCTTTTTGGATGGGCTTCAAAAGACCCTTACGGGGTTTTAGCTCCTTTCAAGTTCTCTAGAAGGCACAGATCTGGGTTTTCATTTGCTTTCAAGGTTTTATAGAACTAAGATAATGATCGAGTCGTTTTTATGCTAAATATGGTTTTTTCGAATGGCTGGTTTAATTTATTTTATTGGTTGTTTTGTAGAGCTATTGGGGAACATAATGTGCAGTTCGAAGTTCTGTATCGTTGGCCTGAGAATCTGCCTCTTGATATTTGTGCTCCTCTCTAATGTGCCTGAATCACGGAATCACGACTTACAGCCCATTAAGGTATTTTGGACTTGGTCTTGGTGGCCTCAGCTATATAGCCGTGAAGTTTTCTAAGGCTTTTGGGACTCGTGTGATTGTCATCAATACATCGATTAATAAAAAGAAGGGAGCTATTGACATTCTTGGCACGAATAAGTTTTTAGTAAGCCGTGACCATGAGCAGATGCAGGTTTCTTGGCGCGGATGAGAAGAAAAATCCCTAAAAAATGGAACTCAAGCACTGACATTCGAATCTGGATGCTCAAAAAAATCGAAAATCTGACTTAAAAGTGAATGAAAAAAAGTTGGGAGATGGGTTTGTTTTTTGCCCTTGTTATGGGATGATTTTGTGGTGAAAAATAGATGCGATAAAAAACCATAAGTTTTGACATTTATCTGAGTGTTAACTGAAAGCCCGTTAACAGTTGGGATTGATTTGAGAAACATTAACAAACTAAATGGACTAAATTGGCTTAGTATAAACACGAGGGACAAAATCGTTGAGTGTGCAAATACGAGGGACAATCGGGAATGATATTTACAGATTAATTTTCATAATTTATATAATATTTAATAGGTATCCACGTGCGTGCGAAGACTATGATTGTCAATATCGATCACGCAAGGGTCGAAACTAATGATCTTTACTTTGTAGTAGTGAGTGTTGCAATAGAGTAAATTAACGCATATGTTTCTTCCCTCCATGCTGCCATCCTCGCACAACTTACACCATCTTATATTTTTCCTCTTCCTCTACTAACCATCTCTCTCTCAGTCGCGTTTTTACTTCTCTATGAAAAGATTACAATTAGCATCAAGAATACTGATATCCAAAATTCAAGAAAATGGGGGACTCATATTATAATACTGATTCTGAAGCCACGGATTCTGACGATCTAACTGCAGCTCGTTCTCTAGTAGCCTTGAAGTCTAGTACGCCCATGGCTGTGAACCAAGAAATGCAAAACAATATTCCCGAAACACTTTTACGAATCAAGAAAAGCTTAAATGTTCCAGGACAATGCCGCAGCAATAATGCACTACGCATGATCAGGCCTCTGGTTAACCAAAGGTGTGTGCCGGGGCCGGCTTCCAGGTACTCATCTTGATCGGTCATCTTCATAGGATGCGAAAAATGTGCAAATTTTCATATGGGTTTTTTGTGGTTTGAGGATTTCTTCATAAGCATTTAGGTTTTTGTTATATGAATTTATGCATGTTTTCTTGAAGTAACTACAAGTTCTCTGTTTCAAGTTCTTGGATGTATAATTTTTCTCCCCTATTCAAGATGTGCCACTTGCACAATTGATCATGAATCCGATGCATCAAATTTCTGATTTTTTTTTTTTTTGAATATGTGCATGAAACTGTAATTTCGATATATTTCTTTACTGATGTTGTTAGTTTTTTGAATTGAGAGTATATAATCAGCCAAGTTTGAAACCTGGCATAGAATTTTGAACTTGAACTTTTTGTGGAAAAAAAACTTTAAATTTTTTTTTCTTGCCCCCTAAATTTTTTAAACTTCAAATATTATCAAAAAAAATCTCGCCATAAAAAAATAATTTTTTTGGGTCCGTTCTGTTCATTATCATTTTAGGGAATTCATGATGGGTACAACTGAGAAAGAGGGCAGTATATATGGAGCGAAATTAACTTACTTCTAATAAAAGTTAGTAAATTACATAAATAGTCTAATAGAATATTTAGAATAATAGTTTCAGATGTTTAGAATTAAACAAATATGATCCCAAAGAAAATGTTTTTAATAAAAGAAGTCTCACATAAATATTTTAAAAAATATAGTCTCAGAAAAATTATTTTTTAACAAAACTGATCCGAATATCATGTTTCATTAAACAAAAAAAATGATATGGACATGTGCATTGTACTTGTTCGTTCAAGAACAAAGCACTTTATGCCGACACATGCCCCATGTGCATGATGCATGTCCTTATGTGCACGATATATGTCTGTTTCATAATTTTAACGAAAAATGGTATTTTGACCACTTTTGTCAAAATAATCGATACAATTAATAAAGTAAGAGCACCTTATTAGATAAACCATACCAATTTTTGATATTCTAAAAATATTCTCATATTATTAAACATCTATATATGTGTTCCAAAACTATCCCTCAAAATACAAAAAAACAAAACATATCAATCCAAAAATAAAAACACAAGCTTTGTTAATAATTTGAAAATACAAACAAAATTCAAATATAAAAAAAACTAAAAAAACAATTTTATATTATAATTCAAATAAATAGAAGATAAAAAAAATTATAAAATATTTTATTTATAAGTATTTATTGTAACAAATATTATTATTATATATCCTGTCTTACGCAACGCGTGCACGGGTCGATAGTACTTATTAAAGTTCTAGATTCTATTATATTGATTTGCTTCCAACAATATGCATGCATGCAGGAAGTTAGGGCCTGAGGCTTGCTGCTTTATCAGAGAGTTGAGTATAACCGACACAAATGTCGGAAGGCTATATCTTACACGTGATGAGGCGGAATCTATTCCGTCCTGCCCTCCGATGGCAGAAGCCCCTCTATACTCGCGTAAAATTGTGACGCTAAAGGTGTTTGATTATCAAAATGTGCTGTGGAATATGATGTTAAAGTGCTACAAGTATGAGGGAAATACACTGTATATTTTCAGCATTGACGCCTGGAGAAATTTTCTCCGTGCTCACAATTTGGGACGCGGCGATACGATTTTCTTTTACAAGAATAGGGACTCAAGAATAAATGCTGATGATTATTACTACGTAATACTGTTTTGGAGATTGAGAGACGGAGGTTTCGAGACTTTCTTAAATCCTCCATTGAAGAAGCTATAACAGGAGAGACTTTTGTTACCAGAGAAAATATGTGAAAAAATGCAAAAACTTTGGTGACTGAAATGTAGTTTAAAGACAGCAGATTTCAGTAGTTCAAGATATATACTTAGTTTTCGTGAGTAGATTTAGTCCAGTTTTGGTGTTACATTTGCCCGACAAACTCATACAACTACAATTCTGAAAATTGTGAGTTACTCGGCAATTTGAATACACGTCGTCAAGATGAAAATGGTTATTAACCTTCAAAATTAACGGTTATTAACCTTCAAAACTATCTATCTAATGAGCCTGCGGGCCTAGCCTGGATGGTAAAGGCTCACCCTTCCCACTTTAGATATATTTCGGTTCGAGACTTGTATAAATCATTCGTCCCTTCTAATTAAATAATATTATAGCTTATAGCAGAAAACTTAAAGAACAAAATTGTTAATACCCATAACATCTGAAAATTCTATCCTACATGGGATTGTTACTCCGATGTGGATATAATCCATAGATGGTTAGGACCCTACGTGAAGTCCACGCTATTTAACGACTCAAACTATGTTATAATTTTCTCGTAAGAGAAATTCTATCATACATCGGGAGGTGTTGATATAACTCTATGGATGGTGTGGACGATAAGGTCCACCCTATCTAATAATTCAAAGTATATCTGAATAACACACACATATGTATGTAGGATAGAATTTTCTCATAACATCTTATCGCCCGATATTAACTCATCAAAGATGACCAACCTCACTTTCTAAGGCCACACACACTCAATAAGAGAACTTGGTCAAATATGTGGTATGGAAAATGTATCACAGAAGCAATAAATGGTCAAAACAATAAATATAATTATTTTATATAATTTTGCGAAGATATTAATTTGAAAAATCATCAATCACTAAATAAATAAAGGAAGTTGATGTATGATTTTTCCCAACTACAAAAATATAAAATAATATAGTGCAGTTATTTAATATATATTCTAAGAGATACAAATACATAAAAATAAATAAATAAAATTCAATCAAGTGTCGAACTCCATCCATCTGAAAATCAGTTTGAACCGCATTTGTATATATAGCTTGTACCCTCCACTCTTTTTCCTACATCTCTCTCTAATTTCTTTCGTTTTCCCATTATGAAATAACAATTAACAATCCTAATCAATTACTGTTATCCAGAATCAAGAAAATGGCAGATGATGAAAATGTTGATACTGGTGAAGAAACCGGTAGTCGCAGTACTGGAAGCTCGAATTCAATCGTTTCGGACTTGGATTCCACTGATCAAACTGCAGTGGTGATCCCTCAAGAAAGTAGAGAAGAGGCGGATACTGAAAGTGGCCATGAAAACCAAGCCTCGAGTTCTACTAATCAAACCAAAGATTTGAGTTCTAAATCTGAATCACTTTCTGCTCTTCAAGAAGCGATGGCAAATGCTGTTGCTATTGTTTTTGAACTCAGGAAACGCTTGAATCTTGAAAGGGGAAGCAGCAGTAATGGCAGTAGCGATGCACCGTCGAATCAAGAACAGAATATAAGGCCGCGGGGACCAGCTTCCAGGTGAGTACTCATGTCGTCCATCGATTCTCTATATTAATATGATGCAAAATATGAGATCAGTTAATAGAAGGATTACTATTCATTTGAAGATTTGTCATCGGTAGTTCATATTTGACGTGTTGCTTCCAAGAAAATCTTGTATCTGTTTTATGCAAATTGTAACTGAATTTTGAGTTATTTGTTCCAACAATGTAGCTCATCTTTTTAGGGTTGGAAAACCTAAAAAGAGTCAAATTTTGATGTTGCTCAGGGAGATTTCTTCACCTAATTTCACAAGAAAATTTGATTCACCACTAATTAGTATTAAGACAAACCTAATCATATGATGGATAAGTGGAGACTTAATTTATATTTTAAGTTTGTTGGATTCTGCGATGTTCTAATGCTTAATTAAACAAAAGTTTAAGACTAGTATTGATTAAAACATAAGTTTCGGACATTTTTGAACAAAATTAATTTCCATGGGTCTAAATAAATAAATAAAATCTATCCACCAACACTTGTAAAAGGTGTTCTAGTAAAACTAAAATGCCAATACAATAGATTTAAACATTTTAATTTACAAAAACCACACAAAAAATATTATATATTAAATCCCATTTTGTTGGAAACAAACATTATTTACTTCTTTCTTCATAATTTCCAAAATGATATTTCAACATACATTAAACACCATTTATAACAGAATAACTTTAATATATACAATGTTTCAATTATAATTCTATTATCGTTATGTTCATGAGATAGAATATAGTTTTTTGGTAAGATAATTTATTCATCAAATACAAGAAGTACTTGGAAAATAGTAGTTACAAAATACATTACTCGGAACTAATACATTGGTAGATAAAAGCCGGGTACACAAACCAATCTGTCAAAGCATAATTACAAGACGAAAAATTACATGATATCCATAACCAATTCCTAACCTTTACCTCTTCTATAAGTTTATCGTTGTTCGGTTCAGAGTCCTTGAAAGATGCATCATTCTCATTTTCAAATGCTCCAAACTATACGATGCCACATGTCGTTCCAAATTTTACAATAACTCCGGAATGGATTTAAACCTTGATGTTGAATCAAATGGTGTTCAATATGAATGTGACACATCGAAGAAACTCCAAACACGAGTAACAGTTTCTTTTATCATGCAGGAATTTGCCGCCTGAATGGTTGTGCTTTATAAAAAAATTAACTTTAACCGAAGCGAGTCATGTAGATGGAACCCTAGATCTTCAACCTCTTTCTGCAGTATTGATTCCATCCTGCCCTGAAATCCCCAGAGAAGCCCACGACATGCGTAAAAGCGTAGATCTCATGGTATTTGATTATGAAAATACACAGTATAACATGGTCTTAAGAGGCTACAACTACGAGGGGATAGTGCTATATAGTATCAATGGGGATAGTCCCTATATATACTCACATTTGCCTTCAAGTGTTGAAGTTGCACTACGACTGAATCTCTCCTTTCTGTCATAAATCAAGCGGTGTCGAGTAGTTCGTGTACATTTTTGAAGTCGAGCTAGATTTTAGCGTCTCAGAGTTGGTATATGAGTTCGAGATTTTTTTTTTTTACAAATATTAATAAAAAAATTACCGATTATATCTTAATCTTATCATAATTGTAATTTAGGGGATAATACATGATATAGTCCTTCATATTTGCACTCATTCCCGATTTAGTCCTTTTAGTTTATTAATATTTTTCAAATCAATCTTAGTTGTTAAAAGAGTTTCAATTAACACCTAAATAAATTCCAAAACTCTTATTTTTTGACCGTTTCTATTTTTCATCACAAAATGACAATAAAATAAGGCCGAAATCAAACTAATCTCTCCACTCTATTTTAATCCCCCATTCTCGAGCCATGTGCCCACATTGAAAAACGGAACAAAAGCAGTGTGAGGGAGAGAGATCATATCGCCAATGGCAAAACACCGCGAAATCACCAGAGACAGAGCACCCAATGAAGGCTTTTTGGATGGGCTTCAAAAGACCCTTACGGGGTTTTAGCTCCTTTCAAGTTCTCTAGAAGGCACAGATCTGGGTTTTCATTTGCTTTTAAGGTTTTATAGAACTAAGATAATGATCGAGTCGTTTTTATGCTAAATATGGTTTTTTTGAATGGCTGGTTTAATTTATTTTGTGGGTTGTTTTGTAGAGCTGTTGGGGAACATAATGTGCAGTTCAAAGTTCTGTATCGTCGGCCTGAGAATCTGCCTCTTGATTGGTGCTCCTCTCTAATGTGCCTGAATCAATGGAATCACGACTTACAGCCCATCAAGGTATTTTGGACTTGGTCTTGGTGGCCTCAGCCATATAGCCGTGAAGTTTTCTAAGGCTTTTGGGACTCATGGTGATAGTCATCAATACATCGATTAATAAAAAGAAGGGAGCTATTGACATTCTTGGCGCGAACGAGTTTTTAGTAAGCCGTGACCATGAGCAGATGCAGGTTTCTTGGCGCGGATAAGAAGAAAAATCCCTAAAAAATGGAACTGAAGCACTGACATTCGAATCTGAATGCTCAAAAAAATCAAAAATCTGACTTTATGATTTTGTAGTGAAAAATAGAAATGTGATCAAAAAAAGTTTTGATATTTATCTGAGTGTTAATTGAAAACCCACTAACAGCTGAGATTGATTTGGGAAACATTAACAAACTAAAGGGACTAAATCAGGTCGATACAAATACGAGGAACAAAATCGGGAATGATATTTACAGATTAATTTTCATAATTTATATAACATTTAATAGGTATCCACGTGTGTGCGAAGACTATGATTGTCGACTAAAATATCAAAAAATAACAAAAAAAAATAAAAATTTTAAAATTAACGTAACAAAAAATTCGTTTAACAATTTATAGGAATTCGTTTCTTGAACAAACGATTTCTACTTTTTTGTTTTGTTTTTTGTTTTTTTTTTTAAAAATAAAGGTTAATTCGTTTCTTACAGAAACGAATTCACCTTTTTTATTTTTTTTTAATTTTAAATATAATATAATATATAATTATTATATTATAATAATAATAATTATTATTATATTATATAAAATATAATATAATATATATATACATATACATATACGTATATGTATATATATAATATAATATACATAATATTATATTATATATATATATTATTATATTTACATATATATAATAAAAATAATAATTGTGTTCGGGTTTTGTCGAGCCGTACAACTCATTTCGAATATGTATATCCTGATTATGTCCGTTACCATCTCGTCGGGCCATTATCGTAGGCAGATCATACCCCACAGATTTATTATTATTATTAATTTTTTTATTATTGTTATAATAATAATAATAATAATTACATAGAGACGTCAACGGAGCGGACGACACGAGTCACAGCATGAGTACGATATGACACGGAGCGATACGACACGACCCATTTTACTATAGTGTCGTGTCATGCCAGGCACGGCCCGGGACATAGACCGTGACGGGCCAAGAGGTGCTGGCCCGTGGGCCGACACTGGCACGGCACAACATTGTAATTATATATATATATATATATAAATATATTATACCTTTAATTTATATTAAAAATATATTTATGTAAATATTAAATCGCAGGGCATGTTCTGCCTATGATCATGGCCTTACGAGCTGGTAACAAGGCGGCATTAGAGGGTGCACTCGGCACGAGGAGCACTCCCTTTATGCGTTGATTATTATTATTATTATAATTATAATTTTATCAGTGCCGAGCACGACAACCCATTACGAACATGTGTACCCCGAGCTAGTATTTTCAAAATCGTGCCGGACATAAAACCAGTATCATCTCAAGCCAATATCTAATTACATTCATGCCCCAAGGGAGTGCTCCCCATTACACACCTGTCATCTATGCCAATAATTTACGTTATGCGCTTCCCAATCTTACAAATTATTATTATTATTATTAGAATTATTATTATTATAATAATTATAATTATATACATGTATATATATATGTATATATTATATTAATATTATAATAAATTGATGGTGATGTAAAACATGAGTTGCATCCTTACAGCGTGATATCTAAAATATGAGTTGCATCCTTATAACTTTTGTTTCCGATAATAATAATTAATCTGGAGGGTATGATCTGCCCATGATCATGGTCCGACAAGATGGTAACGAGACGTTATCAAGATACACATGTTCGAAATGAGTTGTACCGCTCGACAAGACTCAAATACAATTATTTTTTTATTTTTATTATAACATATATATAATAATATATATATATATTAATATATAATATATACAGATACATATATATATTTTATATATATGTATATTATATTATATATAATATAATAACTATTATTTATAATTATATATATAATAATAATTTATTATATTATTTAAAATAAAAAAATAGAAAAGGTAAATTCGTTTCTGTAAGAAACGAATTTACCTTTTATTTTTTCAAAAAAAATAAAAATTTGAAAAAAAAGTTGAAATCGTTTCGTGAAGAAACGATTTACCATAAAAAGTAAACCAAAAAATTTGTACGGTATTTTCATAATTTTAATTTTTTTTGGCTATATTTTAAATTTTAAACCTATGATTGTCAATATCGATCACGCAAGGGTCGAAACGAATGATCTTTACTTTGTAGTAGTGAGTGTTGCAATAGAGTAAATTAACGCATATGTTTCTTCCCTCCATGCTGCCATCCTCGCACAACTTACACCATCTTATATTTTTCCTCTTCCTCTACTAACCATCTCTCTCTCAGTCGCGTTTTTTACTTCTCTATGAAAAGATTACAATTAGCATCAAGAATACTGATATCCAAAAATCAAGAAAATGGGGGACTCATATTATAATACTGATTCTGAAGCCACGGATTCTGACGATCTAACTGCAGCTCGTTCTCTAGTAGCCTTGAAGTCTAGTACGCCCATGGCTGTGAACCAAGAAATGCAAAACAATATTCCCGAAACACTTTTACGAATCAAGAAAAGCTTAAATGTTCCAGGACAATGCCGCAGCAATAATGCACTACGCATGATCAGGCCTCTGGTTAACCAAAGGTGTGTGCCGGGGCCGGCTTCCAGGTACTCATCTTGATCGGTCATCTTCATAGGATGCGAAAAATGTGCAAATTTTCATATGGGTTTTTTGTGGTTTGAGGATTTCTTCATAAGCATTTAGGTTTTTGTTATATGAATTTATGCATGTTTTCTTGAAGTAACTACAAGTTCTCTGTTTCAAGTTCTTGGATGTATAATTTTTCTCCCCTATTCAAGATGTGCCACTTGCACAATTGATCATGAATCCGATGCATCAAATTTCTGATTTTTTTTTTTTTTAATATGTGCATGAAACTGTAATTTCGATATATTTCTTTACTGATGTTGTTAGTTTTTTGAATTGAGAGTATATAATCAGCCAAGTTTGAAACCTGGCATAGAATTTTTAACTTGAACTTTTAGTGGAAAAAAACTTTAAAATTTTTATAAAAAAAACTTTTTTTTACACCCTAAATCTTTTTAAGCTTTAAGTATTATTAAAAAAAATCTCGCCACAAAAAAATAATTTTTTTGGGTCCGTTTCTGTTCATTATCATTTTAGGGAATTCATGATGGGTACAACTAAGAAAGAGGGCAGTATGTATGGAGCGAAATTAACTTACTTCTAATAAAAGTTAGTAAAATAGAATAGAATATTTAGAATAATAGTTTCAAATGTTTAGAATTAAACAAAATATGATCCCAATTCCCAAAGAAAATGTTTTTAACAAAAGAAGTCTCACATAAATATTTTAACAAATATAGTGTCAGGAAAATTATTTTTTAACAAAATTGATCCGAAAATCATGTTTCATTAAACAAAAAATAATGATATGAACATGTGCACTGTACATATTCGTTCAAGAACAAATCACTTTATGCCGACACATGCCCCATGTGCACGATATATGTCCCCATGTGCACGATACATGTCTGTTTTATACTTTTAACGAAAAATGGTATTTTGACCACTTTTGTCAAAATAACAATTTTTGTGTGACTATTTGTTTAGTCTTAAAAATTTAGCACTAGTATTCGAGAAACCCCTATTCTATGAGATCATCATTTTTATAATTTAACCTAAAAGTTATCATTCCAAATCACACGAGCATCCATTTTTAAAAAGATAAAATTAATAAAGTAAGAGCACCTTAGACGTACCATACCAATTTTTTATATCCTAAAAATATCCTCATATTATTAAACATCTATATATTTGTATTCCAAAACTATCCCTCAAAATACAAAAAAACAAAACATATCAATCCAAAAATAAAAACACAAGCTTTGTTAATAATTTGAAAATACAAACAAAATTCAAATATAAAAAAAAACTAAAAAAACAATTTTATATTATAATTCAAATAAATAGAAGATAAAAAAAAGATAAAATATTTTATTTATAAGTATTTATTGTAACAAATATTATTATTATATATCCTCTCTTACGCAACGCGTGCATGGGTCGGTAGTACTTATTAAAGTTCTAGATTCTATTATATTGATTTGCTTCCAACAATATGCATGCATGCAGGAAGTTAGGGCCTGAGGCTTGCTGCTTTATCAGAGAGTTGAGTATAACCGACACAAATGTCGGAAGGCTATATCTTACACGTGATGAGGCGGAATCTATTCCGTCCTGCCCTCCGATGGCAGAAGCCCCTCTATACTCGCGTAAAATTGTGACGCTAAAGGTGTTTGATTATCAAAATGTGCTGTGGAATATGATGTTAAAGTGCTACAAGTATGAGGGAAATACACTGTATATTTTCAGCATTGACGCCTGGAGAAATTTTCTCCGTGCTCACAATTTGGGACGCGGCGATACGATTTTCTTTTACAAGAATAGGGACTCAAGAATAAATGCTGATGATTATTACTACGTAATACTGTTTTGGAGATTGAGAGACGGAGGTTTCGAGACTTTCTTAAATCCTCCATTGAAGAAGCTATAACAGGAGAGACTTTTGTTACCAGAGAAAATATGTGAAAAAATGCAAAAACTTTGGTGCCTGAAATGTAGTTTAAAGACAGCAGATTTCAGTAGTTCAAGATATATACTTAGTTTTCGTGAGTAGATTTAGTCCAGTTTTGGTGTTACATTTGCCCGACAAACTCATACAACTACAATTCTGAAAATTGTGAGTTACTCGGCAATTTGAATACACGTCGTCAAGATGAAAATGGTTATTAACCTTCAAAATTAACGGTTATTAACCTTCAAAACTATCTATCTAATGAGCCTGCGGGCCTAGCCTGGATGGTAAAGGCTCACCCTTCCCACTTTAGATATATTTCGGTTCGAGACTTGTATAAATCATTCGTCCCTTCTAATTAAATAATATTATAGCTTATAGCAGAAAACTTAAAGAACAAAATTGTTAATACCCATAACATCTGAAAATTCTATCCTACATGGGATTGTTACTCCGATGTGGATATAATCCATAGATGGTTAGGACCCTACGTGAAGTCCACGCTATTTAACGACTCAAACTATGTTATAATTTTCTCGTAAGAGAAATTCTATCATACATCGGGAGGTGTTGATATAACTCTATGGATGGTGTGGACGATAAGGTCCACCCTATCTAATAATTCAAAGTATATCTGAATAACACACACATATGTATGTAGGATAGAATTTTCTCATAACATCTTATCGCCCGATATTAACTCATCAAAGATGACCAACCTCACTTTCTAAGGCCACACACACTCAATAAGAGAACTTGGTCAAATATGTGGTATGGAAAATGTATCACAGAAGCAATAAATGGTCAAAACAATAAATATAATTATTTTATATAATTTTGCGAAGATATTAATTTGAAAAATCATCAATCACTAAATAAATAAAGGAAGTTGATGTATGATTTTTCCCAACTACAAAAATATAAAATAATATAGTGCAGTTATTTAATATATATTCTAAGAGATACAAATACATAAAAATAAATAAATAAAATTCAATCAAGTGTCGAACTCCATCCATCTGAAAATCAGTTTGAACCGCATTTGTATATATAGCTTGTACCCTCCACTCTTTTTCCTACATCTCTCTCTAATTTCTTTCGTTTTCCCATTATGAAATAACAATTAACAATCCTAATCAATTACTGTTATCCAGAATCAAGAAAATGGCAGATGATGAAAATGTTGATACTGGTGAAGAAACCGGTAGTCGCAGTACTGGAAGCTCGAATTCAATCGTTTCGGACTTGGATTCCACTGATCAAACTGCAGTGGTGATCCCTCAAGAAAGTAGAGAAGAGGCGGATACTGAAAGTGGCCATGAAAACCAAGCCTCGAGTTCTACTAATCAAACCAAAGATTTGAGTTCTAAATCTGAATCACTTTCTGCTCTTCAAGAAGCGATGGCAAATGCTGTTGCTATTGTTTTTGAACTCAGGAAACGCTTGAATCTTGAAAGGGGAAGCAGCAGTAATGGCAGTAGCGATGCACCGTCGAATCAAGAACAGAATATAAGGCCGCGGGGACCAGCTTCCAGGTGAGTACTCATGTCGTCCATCGATTCTCTATATTAATATGATGCAAAATATGAGATCAGTTAATAGAAGGATTACTATTCATTTGAAGATTTGTCATCGGTAGTTCATATTTGACGTGTTGCTTCCAAGAAAATCTTGTATCTGTTTTATGCAAATTGTAACTGAATTTTGAGTTATTTGTTCCAACAATGTAGCTCATCTTTTTAGGGTTGGAAAACCTAAAAAGAGTCAAATTTTGATGTTGCTCAGGGAGATTTCTTCACCTAATTTCACAAGAAAATTTGATTCACCACTAATTAGTATTAAGACAAACCTAATCATATGATGGATAAGTGGAGACTTAATTTATATTTTAAGTTTGTTGGATTCTGCGATGTTCTGATGCTTAATTAAACAAAAGTTTGAGACTAGTATTGATTAAAACATAAGTTTCGGCCATTTTTGAACAAAAATAATTTCCATGGGTCTAAATAAATAAATAAAATCTATCCACCAACACTTGTAAAGGTGTTCTAGTAAAACTAAAATGCCAATACAATAGATTTAAACATTTTAATTTACAAAAACCACACAAAAAATATTATATATTAAATCCCATTTTGTTGGAAACAAACATTATTTACTTCTTTCTTCATAATTTCCAAAATGATATTTCAACATACATTAAACACCATTTATAACAGAATAACTTTAATATATACAATGTTTCAATTATAATTCTATTATCGTTATGTTCATGAGATAGAATATAGTTTTTTGGTAAGATAATTTATTCATCAAATACAAGAAGTACTTGGAAAATAGTAGTTACAAAATACATTACTCGGAACTAATACATTGGTAGATAAAAGCCGGGTACACAAACCAATCTGTCAAAGCATAATTACAAGACGAAAAATTACATGATATCCATAACCAATTCCTAACCTTTACCTCTTCTATAAGTTTATCGTTGTTCGGTTCAGAGTCCTTGAAAGATGCATCATTCTCATTTTCAAATGCTCCAAACTATACGATGCCACATGTCGTTCCAAATTTTACAATAACTCCGGAATGGATTTAAACCTTGATGTTGAATCAAATGGTGTTCAATATGAATGTGACACATCGAAGAAACTCCAAACACGAGTAACAGTTTCTTTTATCATGCAGGAATTTGCCGCCTGAATGGTTGTGCTTTATAAAAAAATTAACTTTAACCGAAGCGAGTCATGTAGATGGAACCCTAGATCTTCAACCTCTTTCTGCAGTATTGATTCCATCCTGCCCTGAAATCCCCAGAGAAGCCCACGACATGCGTAAAAGCGTAGATCTCATGGTATTTGATTATGAAAATACACAGTATAACATGGTCTTAAGAGGCTACAACTACGAGGGGATAGTGCTATATAGTATCAATGGAGGATGGAGAAAGTTCATTCGAGCTCACAATCTACAACATGGCGATTGGATATTCTTTTACAAGAATCGAGACCCGAGGATTAACGGCGATGAGTTCTACTACGTAATACTGTTTACCAGAACGAGCGATGGAGAGTTTAAACCTGACGATCCTGAAGAAAATGAAGGTGAAGAAAAGTGAAGGGCTGAATGGTTTTTTTGTGTGAAATAATATTACCATCATTTTTGTCTCTGGATTGCAAGCATTTGCAAGATGGATGAAGTTTCTTTAAGGTCACTCCTGCTGTTACATTTGGTTAGTTCATTCACTGCGTTTTTGCACTGTTCTAGTCTCATGTTTTTGCAAGTTTGTACATTTTTGTTTGATATGATGATATCATGTGTTATCTGGGCGGACCAAAAAATAAAGTTTTTTTAAGATTGACCGAATTAGATAGGGTTAAAGAGCTATGGTTGGACTAAAAAATTAAATTTTCAAAAATTAGCACTACCTTTAAAAAAAAAGTATGATACTAGAGGTGAAATGAAAAAAAAAATTATATATATATATATATATGATTATCCATAAATTATATTCAATTTATAATACATGAATTTTTTTAATATAAAAATATAATATATATAAAAATTATTATACATGCAAGGATCGCATGCCAAAGCTCGGTGTTAATACACCTTGGTTCATTTAAAATAAAGGATGAGATAAGAATGAGATTGAACAGAGATAATAAATAATAGAATATGATAAGTTATATGTTGTTTAATATGATTTAAAATGGTGGATTAATGTTATGTATTTGTTGTAATGACCAAAATATTTTCACTAACGTTATTTAATTTGATTGAGTAAAAATAAAACTATAATTAATATTGAAATATAAATTATATTTTTATATTTTGAAGATTAATTAATTTAAAAATCTTTGAAAAAATTTAATTTTTCAAATAAATTTTATTATCAAATAATATTTTTTCCAAGGTTGCCAGCATTACTCATTACCAAAAATATCTGGGCCTGGCACGGCCCTAGGCCCATGGCCTATGGGCCGTACAGTGTACATGCCATGCTGGCACAATCCAAAATGATTTTTTTTAAATTTTTATATATATATTGTAAATATAACTTATATTAATTAAATATAAGAATAGTAGAATAAGAAATCGCTTGACACAATACACATAGAAATTCAGATTTGTTGACTATGATTGAATAACTATAATCTAAAAACTACATTCACATAACAAAATAACAAACTAATGAAGTAACAAAATACAAACATAAAGCATTCAACTTTGTTCATTTTCGTTAGAAGATACATAATGTCCTCATATATCTTGTAATTGACTATCGACATTCAACCAATCTTTTAATAGAATATACATCTCTACGGTGTTTGCTTTCATAATACATTTTTCATCACAAACTCTGCAACATGCACTAAAATATGACTCCGATGGAAGTATGAATATCGGATGTGTCATTAGAATACGTACCATGATGGAAAGCATTGGCCAAAATTTAGTATTATCTTCCACCATCCAAAACATCAAATGTTTATAATTCTTGTTCACTAAAATTAATTACTTGGTTTAAATATATTTGAAGCTTGGTAAATGAAGATGAAGTAGAAGAAGTCGAAGTAAAATCATGTTTTATCTTAACATTGTCCACACACAACATTTATTACTACCACCACTATCACCACTTTCTTTTAATGGAAATAATCTAGAATTATATAATGAATTAATGCGCTCTTTTTGTTGGTTAGCACTAACATTATCATAACTCTTGTTAGTGTAATAAGATCCAAGTATAATTTCTACACTATATAATTTTAATCTATGATCTATAATTGCGGCCAAACAATTGAAAAAATGAATATTTTTCCAAGATTTTTAATTTAAACTCTATTGGTTCAACAATATTTCTAAATAAAGGATTTCCTCTATATAATGCAAAACATTCACTAGTTTCATAAATTTTATTTAAATCAAATTGAAGATGTTGGATGGTAACACCCCAAAATAATTTAGTAGCATCACAAAATGATTGCACCAAATTTAGAATACTAGAAGCAACTTCTCAATCATCATCATAAATATGAAATTGTTCAGGAATCATTTCATTAAATAACAAAATAATGACATTTTTATAAGGTAAACATGCTTGCAACATTAAACATCATAAGGAAAATCTTTCTAATTTTTACCATGATTAAGACATAAACTTTTAAACTCTTGTTTTCTAGCTACTGAACCATTAAGAAATTTAAGAGTCTTTTTTTTTCTTTTTTCCAAATGAACCCATCTTGCACACATAATTTAAATCATCATTTAAAATTGTTTTCATATTTTATTACGAATATTATATTCATTAATTACTTGCATAATGGCGTTAGAAATAAATCCACCGGTATGAGGCCAATAAATGTTTACAAAACTAAAATTCTTTTTATTTAACATCCAATTATCGTCAATCCAATGTCATGTAACACATATATTTGATGCATTGCTAATATAATTGTCCAAATCACTGGTTAGTGCTATTTTTGAAGAAAGATTTCCTAAATATGAAATTAAATTTGCTTTATATTCATTAAAAATTATGAATGCATCCGATTTAATATTATTTCTTACAAACCTTTTATGTTGAGGTTGCAAACCTAAATTAATATAATTAAATGAATTTCGCATCCGCCTCCATAAAAAAAGGTTATTCCGAACATAAGTATGTATTTAGCTAATTCTCGCATATCTCTTTTAAGTGAATAATTGAAAACCCTAAACTCGAACTACTACCACAACAATGAAATTGGGAAAGTGTAGTTTGGGTACCATCATTAGTTTATCTATCATGCTTATGATATGCCTAAGTAAATGACTCGTTCCACTCGAAGAAGCATATACATAATCTTTTTTACCATTAGGCTTTAACGGTAGATCAGCACGGGCATTGCCTATCGATCGGTAAAGCTCTCATTTTTTGTCAACCTACGATAATTGTCGATGGATCGGCCATAAATTTTTTTTAAGAATAGGGCATGTGCGACACGACTCACGGGCCTATACCTTTGGCCATCACAACCCATTCTACAGGCCGTGTTTGGCACAACCCATCATTGTAGAGATATGGACAATGTCTCTTATCGTTCGGCCCGTTTGACATCTCTAGTTGGCGGGAACAGGGTCGATGCTTGAAATTAAAAAAATGAGATTATATATATATATATATATATATATATATATATATAATAATAATAATAATAATGGATGGTCATTGCTCGCAATTTCTCAAAGCAACCAAACCTTTTTCCTTAAATTCACACGCGTCCTCCTTCCCCCATCGACAAACACGAACAAAACACTCTCAATCACAGACAACACACTCGCTTCTGATCCTGTTTTCTTTTCTGTGGCATGCAATCTTAGCTAATCGCTGAAATCCCCGGGTAACCTGAGCGCCAAAATCCCCAAAATGCTGTTGCAAGGAGGGGCATTTTCGGCATGCAATGTCGCAGTCGTCGAGATTTCCGGGAATCGCCGGTCCTCGGGCTTTCTCCGTCGGCAGAACGGGAACGACGCGGTTTGGTGCGGTTCTTCGGGCCGGGTTCCGAGGACCCATTTGTTGCGGGTGATGTCTGTTGCCACCGGTGAGCAGAAGAACAAACCGCAAGTGCCGAGCTATCAGCCGAGTCTCGCTGACCGGCTTCGGCTTGGCACTTTGTCCGATGATGGATTGTCTTATAAGGAGAAGTTTATAGTGAGGTGTTATGAGCTATCATAATAAAACTGTTATGAGGTCGTTTTATGTAATTAACTATCTTTAATTAATTTTTAATTCTCTTATTGCAAACTTTGATGGTGCATGATCTAATTTTTGGGGAATGTGCACTCTTTTCAAATTTTCATTCTACGTGTTAGGTTATGAAAAATATTCTGAAAATCTGTTTTTAGAATTTGGCTTGAATTTGAAAACCAATCATTAAATGGCCAAAACCCATTAATGAAAAACCTTGAGAACTTAGAATTCATTTGCCATCCATTCAAATATGCATTATTTTCCTTTTTCGTTGGCTTTGCCTAGATTCTAATCTGTTTGTTAAGTAGAGTATCCTATATGTATTGGCTTACCAGACATGTTGTTCTTACTGCCTGTTTACTAATATTGTACGATGCTGCTGCCTCATTGTCGTGACTCAGTGTTTTACCTAATAATTGTTGACTTTCTTTCCCTTTTTAAGGAGATTGGTTGCAACCATGCTCAAAGTGTTGGATTTTCGACCGATGGATTTGCAACAACTCTTAAAATGAGAAGATTGCATCTTATATGGGTGACTGCTCGGATGCACATTGAGATCTATAAATATCCTGCTTGGTAGTGATAATTGATCTGCTTTCCTATTGTTATCAACTTTTATTCAGCTTGCGATTCTATGTTCGTTTTACCTTTATTAAACAGGAGTGATGTTATCGAGATAGAGACTTGGTGTCAAAGCGAAGGACGTATTGGCACTAGGCGTGATTGGATTCTCAAAAATTATGCTACTGGTGAAGTCATTGGAAGGGCTACAAGGTGATGTCGAATTCTGAGTCATAATGTTGCACAACACAAAACTAAATTTGTGACCGGTTTCATCGACTAGAATTCTATGGTAATCTGCGACTCATTCATTTTATTGCAGTAAGTGGCTGATGATGAACCAGGACACGAGGAGGCTTCAAAAAGTCACCGACGATGTCCGTGATGATGTTCTAACTTATTGCCCAAAAGAACTTAGGTAAAGTATTTATTTTCTATTAAATGTCTTCCCTCAGTAACTGAATAATAAGGTCAGAAAGTATAGAACATCAGAAATTTAAATGTGAAACATTGCTTGCCTCTTTGGTTATAAGAAATTAGCAATGTTGTATTTGTTCTGTACTTTTATTGTGTTGGAACGAGATGTGCACCAAATCATTCAGGAATTTATGGGATCAATTTATGGAACCTAGTTTATGTTCTTTACACGTTAACCTTTAATATTTATCTCGTATCTGGATGTTTTAATCAGTCTTCAATTTTTGGCTTATCAATGGTGGAAATCAATTAAGGGAAGCTTTCTTCGATGATTTAGTATCCTAGAATGTTTCACTTAATCGCATTCTAAACAGGATAAATTGCCTGATTTTGCTTTTGCTTCTTCCTCAGCATGCATATGGTTGCTTGCACTTAAACTTATCCGATTAAATTTCATATGCCCTTGTTTTATTCCTTTAAAAACCTTAACACCAGATGGAATTTGTTACATGTTTCAATGTCATTGATGTATGGTATGGCTACTTTGCACCTTCATTTGCACAAGGTAAACTGTCTCTTGATGAGCCAATTGCTATTTTGTGTACCATGACATCTCACTGCCCCATCTATTATTTCTAAGTCGTTCATCATAAAACAAATGGAAGATATCATATGTTTGAACTTCCTTGGTAAAAACGTTGGCTAGATGTGGTATTTTGACTAACCTCCTTATTAGTGGTGATTGATTCATTGAATGTCTGTGTGAACAATTAATATCATGCCACATATCACTCAAACTAATGTGGTTGGTAAGTTATGATCCAGTATGAGGGCACAAACAACTTACAGCATCTATTCTTAGTTCATGATGCATATGTCTTTCATCCCTGCTTGTGAACCAACCACATGCTATGCATGTCCGTTCTTGTGGCGACTTTAAGAAAATATATTTCAGTTATGAATTATTTTTATAAATAGGTAAATATAGATATCAATGTTTTAGAATATGAAAATGTCATCTTAGAATATACCTCATCCAAACAACTATAACATTGGATTGCTGTCAGAGTGCAGTTGCAGGTTTTAAAATACAAAACAAAATAAAAAATTTACTTCATAACCAAGTGTATACTTTTCCACTACAATTGAGATGAATGTTACTTTAGAAATTTTACATTTGGTATACCAAAAGTTAATATATGAAATCTCCCTCTTAGTATTGTTCGTCCGTGATCCTATGGTATTGTTCGTTTGTGTAAGTAGCTGTTTGCTAGTTTCCTCACCCCAAAATCGCCCAATTTTTTTGTTTGACGATCTGATCGTGACAATTTTTTGTACTATTGATATGTAATGTATGCCAGATTAGCATTTCCTGAAAAGAACAATGCTAGCCTGAAGAAAATAGCAAAACTAGATGACGCAGCTGCATATACCAAAGCTGGGCTCGTGGTATGATCACGTAGTTTTAATCAATTGAGTTTTTCAGCTGGAGTAATTAGCATGTTTTGTTTTGGCAGCCCAGACGAGCAGATCTGGATATGAACCAACATATAAACAACGTCACCTACATTGGTTGGGTCCTCGAGGTTGGTTGGTTTTCAATACACCGTCTCCAGTTGCCTCAAATATAAATAGGGATCTTTATTACATATTCTATCGAGTCGTACTCGTGCATTCAAACTTGTCCTATATTAAATTTTTTTTGCTATAAGAATCTAACTTGTATATTTATCAACTAATTACCTCTGACATTGGATTCAATTTGTTTGCAGAGCGTTCCTCAAGAGATTATCGATAGTCACGAGCTGCAGACTATAACATTGGATTACAGACGCGAATGTCAGCACGATGATTTAGTGGATTCCCTCACGAGCCCTGAATCTGCCATGACTGACACCGTTTTAGAGCTTCAGGGAGCTAATGGTTCTCCAACTTCTGCAAACAGCGGAAACGACTGCCTCCAGTTTCTGCACTTATTGAGATTATCAAGTGACGGTTCTGAAATAAACAGGTGTCGTACGGAGTGGAGGAAGAAACCTGCTAAAAGATGAGCCTCACAACTAGTTTTAGCCTTTATTACAAGCAAGCAGCAATCATGTGAGCTTCACCTCCCCTCTCCCTTCTTCATTTTATTTTCGACTCTCGGATGTTTCTAGTCTTTTCTTTGGGGGATTTTACTTGAAACTTTCAGGACTTCATTTAGAAAAAATGATGGATTCGTTGTTCAGTTGGATGGTTGTTACGCAGGATATTTATGTTTGTGATAAAGAGTATGTTCAAGATTGTGTTATTGAATGATAGATTTGTGCTGCCAAACATGTATGCCCGGAGACATGCATACGTATATATTTACATACATTAGTAACATGTTCTACGCGCCGATGACTTGTAGCCCCTTGGCACCGGTCGCAATTGCGACCCAGATGCTTGTGTTCGAGTTTTCGTTCCCATCCGACCCCACCTTCTTAGTAGTTGTAATAGTTGAAAAAAAAAGTGACATGTTCTTCGCTTAAAATGACAAGTTATACCATTTTATTTTAAAAATAATTATATTTTTTTACCCATGATTTTTCTCTTGTACCTTGGATTTAGTTATATATATTTGTATCTTGGATTTTAGCGGCAATAACTCATGGCTGTGGATAGAGATTTTATTTAACAATAATAAACAAGTTCGCGAAGAAAATGTTTGTATAAAATAATTATGAAAAATAATATATTATTTGTTACTAAACAGTTAAAATTTAATTTCTATTTTAACATAAATTATATGTTGTACTGGTTTAAAAAGATTCTATGGATCCTACCGGCTACTCGTCGTATTATAAAAAAGATTTGTTCTTTGTTATTTCATGGGATCATATATGGTGTATATTCTAATTCAACTAATATTAATACATTAATATGAAATACAAAATTCAAGACTCCTTTATGCATGCAACTAAGGACGTGTTAAAGGAATTATTAATATTTCCTTATATAATTAAATTATATATAATTATAGAATGTGAATATTTCCCTTACAATGTTTCCAAATTTAATAATCACGCCACTTATAAAACTCTGGCTGTGTATAGCTTAGGCCATACATTTTAATTAAATATTAAATTATAATTATAAGGAACGGAAAAAAAAAAGTAGAGGTCAACATTATATTATACTATTTCTAAGGATTTCATAATAATCTTTAGTCACATACATGGATTTCTCAGTTATTCGTCCAAAGCCTCCAGCGCCGCCAGAACACACAACACCACCGCCGCCGCATGAAAGATATCTACTCCCACACCCTCCGGCTCCGATTGCTACGCCACACATGGGTCCTTATATGGAGGAATTTGATAGATATTCACGTACGCAACGTCTGAGAAACATCGAGCACACTAACGCAAGGACATGGAGAATGAATCATCCCAATGATTATTATGATAATAGTAACAATAATTGTGGCTATCATCAACATTATCATTCAGGTGGAGGTTTTAATGGAGGCTACAATTATCACATGTCTCCGGCGGTACGGCTGCCGCCGCCTGATCATCACCACTACAATCTTGCAGGTCCGCCGCAGCGGCTTGGCCTTCCTCCACCTGACCACAACTACGGTCCACCAGTGCGGAGCTATTATCCGGCGCCGTATAATGGTGGGTACTTTAGTGATGAGAATCCAAACGGTTGCATGATTATGTGATATTGAGTACTCAGTTTATTGTTTTATTTTTTTTCCGGATTAATACTTATGTTTATCAATGCTATTATACTATTTTTTTCCCTTTATGAGATAAATTAATTTAACTATTTTTATCTTCATTTGTAATGCGGTCATCTTTTTGATATTTTGGTACATTATTTATACATGAATTAATTGATCTTAAGGTATAATAAAGGGTTGAGATGTAAAATTGTGTAAGAATATGATGATGGAGGCGTGAAATAAAGATTATTCTATTGCACGATAGAACCTCGATAATTTGATACTCGCTTAATTAATAATTTTGTTTAAATAATATTTATGATCTATCCAACTTAGGCATTAGTAATTCACTAAATTTATAAAGATAATATATATATACATAATATATATGAGAATTCGTATAGAATTCTATGCAATATATACATTAATAACTCCTTAATAATATTTATTTATGATTAATCAATGAAAAATTCATAAAAAAATGATTCTATTGTCATTTCTTTCTTGTTGAACTTGATATCACTTTAACTTCCATATCTAACTTTTCTTAACATGGTAAGAACTTCATGTGCGATTTTCCCATTGTTCAACCAAAAATTATTCAATGTCATTGTTGATTTGATAAATTAATAAGCTATTGTATTAATTAATCTATAAATTGTTAATTATTAATCTATCGATTTTAATATTCACTAAATATATAGGATTTTGACAATCTCAAGTCTATTATTTTAGGGATAATTACATATGTCTTCTTTGTCGAGTAGCTATTTTACAAATTTTCCCCTCTAGTTTGAACAATTACATATGTCTCCCTTGTAAAATAGTATTACAATAACACAACATCTAGTTTGTAAATATATAAGAAAAATTACAATTACCTACCACGTGATTTGACATAAAAATAAACTGTAGGTTGTTCAAATTAGATGGGCTAAAATGATAATTATGAAACTAGAAGGGGTCTATACGAAGTTCACCTCAGGTTTAACTATATATGGCATTTTTTTATCATATGTTGGATTACCTACAAATGATAAAGGTTACATATGAATCTAGACAAAATCATGATATAAAATTTCCATATAAATCTTGTATTTTCAATCAAAAGATATTCGATTATAAAACAAACTTTACTCCATACTACTCGTTAATTCATTATATTTGATACATGGAAATAAGGTATTTATCCGACCTCATTGACTGACCTGAAATTTCAGCTTCTATTCGTCAGTGCGACCTCTTTGGTGTTAATCGACCTGGTAGACCTATGTGTTGTGCCTTACCTGTTTGCCCTCCTCCAAACAGTCCAGCGACCTCTTTTTGGAGCCGAGCTTTTCTCATATCTTGCTTAATGCGTGGACATATCAATGTGATTGTATCTCCTAAACTAGGCAATTGCGAGATTTGCGGAGCAATATCTGATATTTGATTGTATTCACAATATCTTATCATATCCTGAGTAGAGTTTGATAAACATGGAAGAAATTCTTGACACATGATAACTCTTAGTTCTCCACCTATAAATATCAGTTTAAATCTACATATTTGGTCATTCATAAATCTTTCACTTACCTTACAATCATATATTTTCTCGTATCCTCTCGCCTGACTGGAGAGTCGGTGGGGACACACCAGAAATCTTCCCCCCCATTCTCTCGTTTGTTTCGTAATTCCAGGTCTCTGAGATTAGGATCATAAGCAAGATTGACCTTATTATTGTTTGCATTGAAGAATATAAATGTATTATCTTACCTCTTATTGATATCAAAGGTAATCATGCTTTTTGATGATATCAATACCAAAATGGATTTTCAAAAAGATTTATTTGGACCAGATTCCAGAACAATATATGCATAAAAAAAATATTTATTTTTGTTTCTATCTTAAGTTAAGATAATAAGGGCAACTCGACTTTTCTCCAAATCAATCTGAGTCTATCATGACTTATGGGTCTTGGACAAAAAAAGTAGATATAAAATAATTCCCGATCATATGGTGTAAATTAGAGATATCAACCGAATAATTTTTAAAAAAATAAAAATAAAACCCGGAACCAATTAGTTGAAAACTTTCAGCTGCTGGATTATAATGCAATCTATTATCTTAAGATCTTGGTTGCTTAGAGAATTTACGCCTATGTATGCTTTATCAGTTATAATCTCTTTTCCTTCTGTCTGTCTATTCAGACCTTCGTTATCCTTGGCTGGTGGTTTATGCCGCAGCTCTGCTAGCTCATTTGTATCCATTGGCTATTTATTTGTTGTGCTGGTCGTGCTTGGAACTGCTCAGGCACTGTCCTTTGCCTTGATCTCTATCCTAGATGGTTGCATCCCTGCATCTATACTGCCTACTGGCTTAGGATATCAGTTATTATTATCACTTATGTTAGGCAGATTGTACATGCTTTTGTCTTTGTGTTTGTTGAAGGGGTTGTCCAACTTTGTATTCCTTAGTTTGATCCTGGTGCATTGAAATTAGGGACGGAGACAATTCAAAATTAGCTGGACTAGGTAGGGCAATCACGATTTATTGGACTAAAAAAACTAAATTTTTTAAAACTAACACTAAGAAAAAAATTTAAATTTTTTTCTATGAAACTTAGTTCAGCTCATAAAGTGGCTCCGCCAATGCTCGAACGAGGGGGAAAAGAAATAGGCCATAATCCAACTTATAGTCGATTTAGCAAAGGTAAGGATTCTTAAGTTAAAACATTCATTTTGGATGATGATATGTACTAATAATTCTAAGCAAACAAATGCTTAGAACCTCCCCAACATCAATTTATACCCACTTCACCATGGTTGAAAGATTCTTGAATTTGAGAGAATTCAAGAACTTAGCAGGAAGATAAATTCTAAAGATGCTTTTCGAAGTGATATTCTTCCTACAGGTCGGACATTTGTTGTGAGCACCTATGGCGGTTCTGATGCACACCTTGCAAAAAAAGTGACGACACTTCGTCGACCTCTCCTCGACCAACGGGCCCATGCAAATTTGACAGTTGAATGTAGGTTCCTCTGGTGGTGGTGGCAGGGCTGTGACGAATGTAGAAAAAATATGACAACAAATTTTAAAATAAAAAATATAGGGTAAAATGTAATTTCTGATGAACAGATTGTAATTTTGGGGGTTAAAATGCAAATTTTTTTTAATGGTTAAAAAAAATTTCTGGCAAGAGCGGAACTTGCCTCTACGTCCCATTTGCCTGTAGATCCGCCCTTGTCAGGGGGAGGCAACTTCCCACTCATTTTTTCGTTTTGGCTGAAACTCACAAACTTAACTAGTCAATCGGACACTGACTTCAAAAACCTTAAGGTCTGGTCGGGGATATAGTAATGCATGCATGTCGGTGAACCCAAAAAAGGCCAATTAAGTAAAAAGTTAAACAGTATGTTCAATCCAAAAATGAGCCAAGTCAAAGAGAGAAAATCTTTAAAGAAAAACCTATAACGGTAAATAATGAAGAAATGCAAGGCCTGATGCAGGAACTGGCTGAACAATGAGAAGCCATAGAGACAAATAAACAACAATGCTCAGTCGTCAATCATGATTTTAGATAGGAAAAAACAGGTACATCTCAAGACTTCTAAAATAAGATTATTCCAAGTTCATGCAGAGACCTGTGTCATTGGTCATTTCAGTTTGGATCCAAAGTAGAGATCCAACCAGTATGCAATTTTGATATGTGCAAGTTAAAAGAGGACGCTAGGCTGAAAATTAAAGTAATTAATAAAGATCTTGATACCCGCTAGAAGATACCACCTGACGAGCCGACCTAGCTCCAAGGCATGTTACTCGTCATTCTTCGGCGAGAGCTCGCCTACCCATCCGAGCTCTTTTGCGAGGCCCGACCTGTTTTGCCGAGCTGTTGCACCTTACCTGTTTCCCGTCACTAACTCGCCATGAGACCTCTTTTGAGAGACCGAGCTGATAGGCCGAGCTCTCCTCATTTCCCATGTTGCTACCGGCTCTTAGCAAGGAAACCAGTTCCCCAAGAGATCTAGTCCTAGATATGCGGAGCAATATCAGGGATTCGATTGTGTTATCAGGATCTTGACATATCTGGGTAAGATTTGGATAAACATGGAAAGAGTCCTTGTTGCAATACTACTCTTAGGTCTCCGCCTATAAATACCAGGTTTGGAGTATTGATTAGGAACTAATGTTATAATTGCTTTCACTTACAGCATATATTCTCTTCATATTCTCTCGCCTGACTTGAGCGTCGGAGGGGACCCGCCGGAATAACTTCCGGCCCCTTCTCACATTTGCTTCGTATTTTCAGGTCATTGCAGAGGATATTTGCTAATACCCCGGCTGTTATATTGAGTGTTGAAGAAAGAGAGGTGAACCCCCTGTCTATTGATATCAGAGCAAGTCATCGCAAATTTAGGTGATATCAATTGGCGCCGTCTGTGGGAACTATTTACTGAATTGAAGACGTTGATATGGCTGGACGACGTGGACGTGGGCGTGGAGTCAGGAGGAATCAGGAAGAAAGATTAAATCCCAGTGTGGAAAATCAAGATGTTCCTCCACAGCAGGAAGATCAGGCACCTCCATCTGTTATGAAGGTGGGAGATATGACTATGGAGCAACTGGCACAATTCATCAGTCAGACCATGCAAAATACTCTTTTCCAACACCAGGTTCCGCCACCAACGGAATCTAATCAACCTCCACCGCCTTCTCAAACAAATCAGGCGCCTTCGCCTGTTCAGCCAGAACAGGCCCGTGAAAACAATAGGGTAGCCAGTGCTGTGGTAGATACACAAGTAGAGCCTCCGCTAATAGATCCAATGGAGGCTGTATGGGGAGAGATAAGGCGATTGGCTCAGCATCTTGGTGGCCGAACTCCAGTGGCTAGGAGAGAAAGTCCATTCTGCCTAAATATTCTAAGAGAGGAACTCCCGCCAAATTTCAGACAACCTGCAGTGGGAGAATATGATGGAAGCACAGACCCTGAAGAGCATCTTGGAAGATTTGAGAATGCTGCTCTGTTGCATAGGTATTCTGATGGGATCAAATGCCGTGTTTTCCTTACCACCCTGGTTAGATCGGCGCAACAGTGGTTTAATTTACTTAAACCAAACACTGTAAGCTGCTTTGAGGAGTTCAGTTCTGCCTTTCTAAACCAGTATGCCAGCAGTAAGAGGTATCAAAAAACTTCTTTGAGCCTGTTCACTACCAAGCAGAATGAGCAGGAGTCCTTGAGGGAGTTCGTACAACGCTTTAACGGGGTAGCCTTAGAGGTCCCCACTGCAACGATGGATGTCCTTATTAATGCCTTTACACAAGGGCTTAAGGCAGGAGAGTTCTTTAAATCCCTGGTAAAGAAAACTCCTAGAAGTTATGACGAACTTCTGGGAAGAGCTGAAAAGTATATCAATCTAGAAGATGCTCAAAGACAGAGAAGGGTTGATCTGCGGCCATCAGACAAGAAGGATAAGTTAGAGTTAAGTAAGAAAAGAACTGTTGACAGGGCTGATGAAAGTGGTCGAACTAGAAGTCAATTTGCATCACGCATACCTCTATCCATGAGCTTGGAAAGAGCTATGGAAATATGTGATGATAGAAAGAAACTAGAAAGACCCAGGAGGTTGGATAATGGGTCCCGTACGCCTATTTCTGATAAGTATTGTGAATTCCATAGAGAGTACGGTCATATAACGAATGAGTGCCAGAAGCTTGAAGATGAGGTAGAAAGAATCATCAGAAGAGACTCTGAAATAAAAACTCTGCTAACAAGGAAGCAGGAACCTTCTCAGAAAGGACAGGGTAGAAGCCGGTACCGAGGAAAAAGAAGAGAAAAGACACCATATAGGGGCCGAACCAGGTCCCATGAAAGGGGTATCGCTCCTAAAGAAACAGATAATCAAAGGAGAAGGGTCGAACAGGTGGATAATAATCCTACCCGAGGAACTATTAATATGATCTCAGGGGGACCCACGGATGGAGACTCGGGCAGAGCTCGGAAAAGTCATGGTAGAAGAATGGAAAATTTCGAAGTATCAGAAGAGTTAATTGAAAGGGATGAGCCGGTCATAAGCTTCGGACCTAGTGATCTGAGAGGAGTTGCAACTCCACACAATGATGCCCTAGTCGTGACCGTAACCATAGCTAATTATGACGTAGCAAGGATCTTCATTGATACTGGGAGCTCAGTCAATGTCTTATTTAAAGATACTTTAGAAAAGATGCAGATAGAGGGGTCAAAATATGAACACATTGCAACTCCTCTGTATGGGTTCACCGGGCACGCAATTCAACCGCTTGGACAGATCAACTTGCCCTTATCTCTGGGTCATGGGATGTCTCGCATAACAAAGATGGTTAATTTCACTGTGGTAGAAGCACCATCATCGTACAATGCAATCTTAGGCCGACCTGCAATGAAGGACTTCAAGGCGGTAGCTTCTACCTATCATCAGAAATTAAAATTCCCAGTGGGTAGAGAAGTTGGGGTTCTTTGTGGTGACCAGAAAACAGCCCGCAGATGTTACGTGGACGAAGTAAAGGAAGACGTGAAGCGAGCTCGCCGGGAGGTCGGTTGTATTGAAAGAGCTGGGTATAGTGTTCCTAAAGACAAAGGCATTCCCAACAGCTTGGATGAAGAACCTGAAATAATTGAGCTCGTCTCTACTGATCAAAAAGTAAAAATAGCCAAGGACTTGGAAATAAACGTTAGAGCCGATCTCATTTCATGTTTAATTAAAAATGAGGATATCTTTGCCTGGAGTGCTCGAGATCTAAGAGGAATTAGACCAGACGTACTAGAACACCATTTGAATGTGCTCTCGGGAGTCCAACCTGTAAAACAGAAGAAAAGACATTTTGGACCTGAAAAGGATAAGGTCATAAGAGAGCAGGTGGAGGAGCTCCTTCGGGCAGGTCAAATTCGAGAAATACAATTTTCAACATGGCTCTCAAATGTGGTCTTAGTACCAAAGAGCTCTGGAAAGTGGAGGATGTGTATAGACTTCAGAGATCTTAATAAGGCATGTCCGAAGGATTGTTACCCATTACCAAGGATTGATCAGATGGTTGATTCAACAGCAGGACATCAGTACTTGTGCTTAATGGATGCCTACCAGGGATATCATCAGATTCCTCTGGCTAGAGAAGATCAAGATAAAGTCAGTTTTGTCACGTCAGATGGGACTTTTTGCTATGTTGTTATGCCCTTCGGGCTCAAGAATGCAGGAGCTACTTACCAGCGTTTGATGGACAAGGTGTTTTCAAAACAGCTAGGCCGCAATGTGGAAGTATATGTGGACGACATTCTTGTAAAATCAAAAAGTGGCACCGATCTCATTGCCGATCTGACTGAGACTTTCTCCACCCTTAGGTCTTACGGGTTAAAGTTAAACCCTCATAAATGTGTATTCGGGGTAAAAAGCGGGAAATTTCTAGGCTATATAGTGACAGAAAGGGGGATTGAAGCTAATCCAGAAAAGGTGAGAGCTATCTGTGAGATGTCTCCCCCGAAGAACCTTCAAGAGGTGCAACGCTTGGCTGGAAAAATCGTTTCTTTATCACGATTTATTTCTAGATCAGCTCATAGAAGTCTCCCCTTTTTTAAGATACTCCGGAAGGCTGGGAAATTTGATTGGGACGAAAAATGTGGGGAAGCATTTGAAGAATTGAAAAAATACTTAGCTGAACTTCCAATTTTGGCCAAGCCTATGCAGGCAGAGAGGCTATACGTCTACCTATCAGCGACTGAGGAAGCAATCAGCTCGGTTCTCGTCAAAGAAAGGGAATCAGAACAGCAGCCGATATATTACTTATCTCATGCCTTGAAGGATGCGGAGCTGAGGTATCAGGAGATCAAGAAGTTGGCTCTAATGTTGATCATCACAGCTAGGAGACTCAGGCCTTACTTCATATCCCATCCTATAACAGTGCTAACAAACAGCTCCCTGGGAAAAATACTCAGTCGCGCGGATGTCTCTGGACGACTTGTTAAATGGACAACTGAACTAGGTGAGTATGATATACAGTATGAGCCACGCACAGCTATCAAAGCTCAGGCCTTAGCAGATTTTATTGCGGAGACTGTACATCCCGAAAAAGAAGAATTATGGAAAGCATTTGTAGATGGTTCTTCTTGTAACGAGGGAAGTGGGATTGGGGTTGTGCTGATCTCTCCTACCGGAGAAGAAGTATGTTTGGCAGTTCGGTTGGATTTCCGAGCTTCCAACAATGAAGCAGAGTATGAGGCAGTATTGACTGGATTAAGGGCTGCTCGAAATGTTGGAGCTAAGCGTATACATGTCTTCTCTGACTCACAGCTGGTAGCCCAACAAATGAATGGCGCCTATGAGGTTAGAAACGAGAAGCTAATCCATTATGCAAGTACCATAGAAAAAATAAAGGAGGGATTTCTAGAGGTAGCATTCAAACAGATCCCAAGAGAGGAGAATAGAAAGGCCGACAGTTTGGCAAGAATGGCTAGTGCTCTCCGCGCTTGGCAAGATAGAGACGTGGTGTTTCAAATTGAGTTGACTCCTAGTCAGGAAGTCCCATCTGAATCCGTGGAAGAGAATGATTGGAGACAAGAGCTCTTAGACTATCTTACCAATGCCAAGCTCCCTTCTGATACCAAAAAAGCATATAGACTCAAAAAAAGGAGTCAGAGGTTCATACTCATTGAGGGCGTCCTGTACAAGAGGTCTTTTGCCCAACCACTTCTGCGTTGTTTGGGTCCGAAAGAGTCAGACTACGTATTAAGGGAAATTCATGAGGGGTGCTGCGGAAATCACCTAGGATCGTATTTCTTGGCTAAGAAGGTGCTCCTTGCCGGATATTTCTGGCCTACTATTCAGAAGGATTCTGCTACTATGGTTATATCATGTGACAGTTGTCAAAGACATTCCAGGCTCCAGCATCATCCAGCTATGATGATGAAAGCTATTGTGGCGGCATGCCCATTTGATCAGTGGGGCATTGATATAGTAGGACCTTTTCCAACAGGTAAAGCTCAGAAGAAATTTCTGATTGTTGCCATTGATTACTTCTCTAAATGGGTGGAAGCAGAGCCACTAGCCAGAATCACTGAGAAAGAGGTCTTCAACTTCATCTGGAAAAATATTGTTTGCCGATTTGGTGTCCCGCGGAAGATCATCTCGGACAATGGAAGGCAATTCCAAGGAGCTTTGCTCAGAGCATGGTGTGAAGAATTAAAAATCCATCAGGCTTTCACTTCCGTTGCATATCCTCAGAGCAATGGCCAGGTAGAAGTTACCAACAGGTCTCTCGTGCAAAGCATCAAAGCTAGGTTGGGAAAAGCTAAGGGAAATTGGGTTGAAGAACTACCTAATGTTCTATGGTCGTATCGAACTACACCAAGAACGGGAACAGGTGAAACCCCATTCAGTATGGTCTATGGAAATGAAGCGGTACTCCCAGCTGAAATTGGAGCGGAATCATCAAGAGTGCATTTCTATGACGAACAAAACAGCGATAGAAGAGCTGCTGACCTGGACCTGATTGAAGAAGTAAGGGAGGCTGCGGCCATCAGAATGGAAGCCTACCGCAATCGTGTGACGCGGATGTACAACAGACGAGTCATCCAGAAAACTTTCCAGGTCGGTGATCTCGTACTAAGAAAGGTGCAAGAGGTTCAAGTGGGCAAGCTTGACCCTAAATGGGAGGGTCCCTTCAAGATTGTTGAAAAGCTAAGCTCAGGAGCTTACTACCTAGAAGGTCCTGATGGGAAGATGTTGAAAAGACCATGGAACGCTTACCATCTCCGAAAATATTATTCTTAGTTCAGCTCTTTAAATTTTAGCGAAGATTGTTTTTTGTTTTTGGACAATATACTCTTTTATTATACAAAGTTTTATAATTTTTGCCAGATATTGTATAACCAGGAAAAGGGTTTTCAACCTACCTGAGGAGCACGAGCTCAGCCCTGGTCACGCCAGGAGCATGGGTGTGCAACCAACCTCAGAAGCACGAGCTCAGCCCTGGTCACGCCAGGAGCATGGGTGTGCAAGCACGAGCTCAGCCCTGGTCACGCCAGGAGCATGGGTGTGCAAGCACGAGCTCAGCCCTGGTCACGCCAGGAGCATGGGTGTGCAACCAACCTCAGAAGCACGAGCTCAGCCCTGGTCACGCCAGGAGCATGGGTGTGCCATCTGCCTCAGGAGCACGAGCTCAGCCCTGGTCACGCCAGGAGCATGGGTGTGCCACCTGCCTCAGGAGCATTGGTAAATTATTACGCCAGGCCGAGCTGCATCACCCTTGGTCCCAGCTGTGTAATGTTTGTCAATAATTGGTAATTTAGACCCAGCCGAGCTATGTCGCTCTTGGTCCCAGCTGTTTAATGTTTGACATTATTGGGTAAATTATTACGCCAGGCCGAACTGCATCGCTCTTGGTCCCAGCTGTTTAATGTTTGACATTATTGGGTAAATTAGTACGCCAGGCCGAGCTACATCACCCTTGGTCCCAGCTGTGTAATGTTTGTCAATAATTGATAAATTATTAGACCCAGCCGAGCTATGTCGCTCTTGGTCCCAGCTGTTTAATGTTTGACATTATCGGGTAAATTATTACGCCAGGCCGAGCTGCATCACCCTTGGTCCCAGCTGTTTAATGTTTGAAATTATGCGGTGAATTATTACGCCAGTCCGAGCTGCATCGCCCTTGTTCCCAGCTGGGTAATGTTTGTTAATAATTGGTAAACCCAGCCGAGCTATGTCGCTTTTAGTCCCAGCTGTGTTATGTCTGTCAATAATTGGTAAATTATTAGACCCAGCCGAGCTATGTCGCTCTTGGTCCCAGCTGTTTAATGTTTGACATTACTGGGTAAATTATTACGTCAGGCCGAGCTGCATCGCCCTTGGTCCCAGCTGTTTAATGTTTGACATTATTTGGTACATTATTAAACCAGGCCGATCTGTATCTAAATTGGTCCTATCTGTTTAGTGTTTGCCATTACGTGGTAAATTATTAAGCTAATCCGAGCTACGACATGCGTGGTCCGCCAAAAAAAAAAAAAAAAATGACAAGAACGGTAAAACAGAAATAACATTAAATAAGAGAACAATCTGAGGAAATTACATTTATAGATCAGGGGGGAGAGAGGCAGCTACTTTCTCTACGTCTAGAAAATCTAAAGAGACGTCAGGCACAAGACAGCCACGTTCTTTGATCTGGCTAAGACATCCCTGGAAACCAGCCTCAATAAAAGTAAGGAGTTTCTCTCCTACCAACTCCTCAGACTTTTGTTTCTCCTCGGCTGCCTCCTTTAAAGATTTAGCTAGTTCCTGCTCAGCAGAAGTAGCTAGCCCTTTAGCTAAAGCTAACTCATTACGCAGCTCCCGGAGCTCAGCCTCATGTTGACGTTTGTGGACCTCAACCAAAGAACGAGCCTCGGCCACAGCGACGGCCCCCTTCTCAACCTGAGTTTTCAGCTCCGAGATGTCTTTTTCATGAAGAGATTTGGCCTCAGCAAGGGTGTCTTGCATATTATCGAAGACCTTGGCATCTTTCAAGGATTGTCTTCGGATCATATTTGCCCTTGACATAAACTCACCCATCAAGAGCATAGACTCGGTCAGACGGCTCCCAGTTCGGGTCATCAGGTCCCCCCAGCTCAGTTGGCTCATATAAAGGGCATCCTCAGTATTGGGAAGATCACGAGCCACAGCTAAGGCAACGGTGCTCGGGCCTTCCCCAACTAGTCGTACACCACCTCTGTAAGCTTCCATCACCCGCTCACGACATCTCTCCACACGAGCTGGTGCACCCCCTTTCTCACCCGTTGAAGGGAGGTCGGACGGATCTGGGCGTGACCGAACTTGCCTCACATGATGAGCTTCAACAGCAGTAGACCCTGACGAACCCCAAGGAGCTGCCGGTCTTTTCCGGGATAGCTGGGCTACATCTTCGAGGGGGCTCTCACCTCCTACATCCACAATAGTGACACCCTCGGTTGCTGGGGGTTGGCCCTGTTTTTGCTTCCTCTTCTGAATAGCTTTCAGCACTAATGAGTTCATAACTCTGTCTTCTGTATAAACAGATACATAGTTCAGTCACACCGAACAAAATACACGTGAGTAAAATAATTGTTAAAGCATGTTAGAACCAGTACCGGCTCTCCCCCTTAAGGTCAGATCAGCTGGACTCAGCCCAGCAAAACAAAGCAGATCCTCCACCACCAGCTTAGATGAATTAAAACTGTGACCTCCTATGGCGTTCATCACATCTAAGAAGGCGGTGCTCTTTTTGAAATTTTTAGGAGGAGAGGGGAGAGCCGGGAGATGTTCAAGCCAATCAGAGCAGCAGACCCAGGGCTGGGAGGGCTTTACAAAAAAGAACTCATTTTTCCAGTCTTTGATTTTGCTAGGATAACCCCCAACAAATGCACAGCCAGGTCGGCTGGTGACATACCAGGGGCCCTCATCTGATCTCTTGATGTGAAAAAAAAAAGAGAGGGTGGGGTGGTCATAAGGCAAGCCTAACGCCTTAAAGATAACTACGAGACTACACAAAATTCGGAAGGAGTTGGGAGAAAATTGGCCAAGGTTTAACTGATAAAAACTACTGAACTCTTGAAAGAATGCAGGAAGAGGAAAACGTAAACCCCCTTCTAGCTGACCGCGGTAGAAGGTAAAAAAACCCTGAGGAGGTTGGTTGGGTCGTTGAGAAGAAGAAGGGAAGATGAATTCATAATCAGAAGGGGCCTGGCTGACCTGTCGTATTTTGGCCTCATCTGACTCATCCAAGACAGGAACATAAAGTTCATACCAAGGATAATTGCCTGGAGGCGACTCTGATCTAAGTGGAGAGCTGACCTCAGTCACTTGAAGGTCGGGTTCGGCTGAGGTCCCAGCTTCCTGGGGAGCCTCAGTGCGCACCACTTCTTCAAGGGGCTCAACTCCCTCAGGAAGGGCAATCCCTTCGGGATAAAATGAGCCGTACTGATCTACAGCTCTAAGCTCCTCGTCAGTAAGAGGGGAAGGAAACAATTGAGGTGAAGACATTGTAACAAAAACAGCTGAGAAAACGTACCTAGGAGTTTTCAGAAATAAAAATGGCAAGCTAAAGAGGTCGGATCCGATCTGTTTCGAAAATGGCAAAAGTGGATAATGAGGGACCCGGAGTGGTATATATATAGGGAGACCTCAACGAATCCTGGCCGTTGATCCTTGATGCACTGTACGGTCTAGATTAGCCTCGGGAATCGGGAGGGGGGCCCAACGGTCACAATTTCAATTTAAAATTCAAATTTTGTAGCCGTTAGTTCCCGCCTAAATCAAGTTTTGCTATTGTCAAGAATTGGCTCGTCAGGATAACTCAGCACATACGAGCTTCTGGTCTACAACGTCAGCTCGACAGGGAGGGGGGACTGTGATACCCGCTAGAAGATACCACCTGACGAGCCGACCTAGCTCCAAGGCATGTTACTCGTCATTCTTCGGCGAGAGCTCGCCTACCCATCCGAGCTCTTTTGCGAGGCCCGACCTGTTTTGCCGAGCTGTTGCACCTTACCTGTTTCCCGTCACTAACTCGCCATGAGACCTCTTTTGAGAGACCGAGCTGATAGGCCGAGCTCTCCTCATTTCCCATGTTGCTACCGGCTCTCAGCAAGGAAACCAGTTCCCCAAGAGATCTAGTCCTAGATATGCGGAGCAATATCAGGGATTCGATTGTGTTATCAGGATCTTGACATATCTGGGTAAGATTTGGATAAACATGGAAAGAGACATTGTTGCAATACTACTCTTAGGTCTCCGCCTATAAATACCAGGTTTGGAGTATTGATTAGGAACTAATGTTATAATTGCTTTCACTTACAGCATATATTCTCTTCATATTCTCTCGCCTGACTTGAGCGTCGGAGGGGACCCGCCGGAATAACTTCCGGCCCCTTCTCACATTTGCTTCGTATTTTCAGGTCATTGCAGAGGATATTTGCTAATACCCCGGCTGTTATATTGAGTGTTGAAGAAAGAGAGGTGAACCCCCTCTCTATTGATATCAGAGCAAGTCATCGCAAATTTAGGTGATATCAGATCTCAATCACAAGAACCAAAATAATTCGAACATATATGTGCGTGGACCACAAATAGGAGACTAAATCATACTCTAGTTTTAACAAGCATATAAAGATTGTAGGTGACCAGCACTTCAGCGGAGACAGTTTGTTACCATGAAATCGCTATTGTCTTCCAGATCTATGTAATTGCCAGAATTTGCATTTGTTTGGCTTGGAAGACTACTTCTCCGCTTGCTTTGAGGTGTGATTTCTTCTGGAACAACTATGGATTAAATTGCAATCAATTGCGGAATGACCCCTGCTGAAAAACATAAAGGCTCAGGCCACCTTCACGGCGCCTTTGGCCAATAGACTTTATGTCTGATGGTTTTGAATAAGAAAGAAGTTATTAGAGAAAAGTACATCAATAGGATAATCCCGTGTGAGTCGGCTTATCTATAATAAATTCTTTATAATATGATGGACAACCAAGAGGCACCATTACCAACGACAACATGGTCCTTACCACCATAGGCCCTAGCTTTGTCAAGATGAGACGGAGTTGGCGTCATATGAGTGGATGCACCAGTGTCCATGTACCAATCAGAAACATTGCCAGCAGACAGAGAGCACGAGGTATTGAAGGCCTCAGTGAGATTACCATGATTGGAAGTAGGAGATGTACCTATTTGTTGCCATCCAACAACTTAAGGTACATTGTTCAAGTCAAATACCTATTAGATAATTAAGAATTCTAGTAGGAATGAAACTCTAAATAATAAGATGGATAATTAAATATTCTAGTAGGGATATGATTGAATCATGCCATCATTATCTTATCTACACTTACTAAATAAGACCAAAAGCTCATCACTTTTCAGCACATAGAAACCAAAAACTTCAGCCTTCAATCAGCAACAAATCTTTGAAATTTGACCCTTGAAATTGAAAGGAATCCGACAAGCATACAACGCAGTGGAATAAAAAAATTGGATTCCCACCGAGGAACTATACGAAGTTATCATATCGGGTGTCGAAAGTTATACTTTTGTAGCGTGTTTGATGCAGAATCCTCGAAGCAAGACGTCCACGAGTCACGGGCAAAACTTTTCGGTTTTGCCTCTACGGTATCCACACGATCAAATCGAAAGGGATGTTGAATTTATCAAGTTGCTAGACTTGATAAATCAACTGAGAAAAGGGACGAAAAACATCTGAGTTACCAGGTGGTGGCTACCTCTTTCAGAAGTGTTTTAGGTTTAGTTAATTTGTATTAACTCTTAACACTCATCCATGACACACACACACACACACACACACACACATATATATATATATATACATAGATATTGAGGCGGCGGCTCATAATAAGGTTTTCTAAAAACCTTTTGGCCCATAACCAATATATGTATATGTATATGTCTCATATTTATATATCTATATATATATATATATATATATATATATATATATATATATATATATAAATACGGCCCATTAGTTTATGACTAGGACTCTTCCTCATCAATTTAATTCATCTAATGAATTTAACTCTCTTTATCGATTTAATCTTTTGTGCGACCTGTTAGGATCTTGCAACGTTGGCAGTGACATAAAATCTAATTTTATGTCACAAAAAATGAGCGGTATCTAGCAACACATCAAGGCTAGCCAAGTTACAAGAATGTCATTGACTCGACATTACCTATGGCTTGTGATAATATTCACCATGTAACTTAATCCCTTTGTCCTATGTGTTTAGATTAAACACGAGTTGTGAAATAAGTCATACTCGTATAGTTCAATCTTATATTTCTTGATCCCCAAGTAGACTAGAATACATTCGAGCATGACCATGCATTTTAGTCTCACTTGATCAAGGGCCCAATCACTTCTCTTGTTATATAGGAGGGACAAATCATATCTTGACCACTCAACATCCCTTTATATAATTCGTAGTGTATCCAATGATTATCTTTATAGTTTACCCTGTTACAGGTAATGTTGATAATATCAAGATGCACAACTCCTTATGTTGGGATCTCTGGTGATCTCAAGTCGTAAGGATTACATACACTATTATCACTATGAGAATTTCTTATGACATTCATATAACTATCCATGTAGCATTCTCATGGTGGGTCTGTCCAGTACATAGTTCTCTAACATGTACTCATGTGTTGATTCGATATCTCATATCCATTAACAAATTCATCAATCAATACATACTAGTCTCAATGCATTATCATTATCCTAATTCATGATAATCCTAGTCAATCTTTAAAAATAATACAATTTTATTCTAAGGACATTAATATATATATATATATATAATACTGAATTGCCATTAATAAAAACATATTAAATTGTATGCTAAAATCAATCATCTAATGAGTTGTCTTATGGCATATCCCAACAGAAATTGCCGAGAATTCCATCACACAAAGTCCACAAAATTTCAATATTTTTAGCACTAAAACTTTCGACCAATAGGCATAGAAAAATCAAAATCATTCAACCACCAATACCTTGGAATTTTACACTCAAATTCTGGAAAAGAAATTCTCCAGCAAGCAATCTTCAAAAATCAGCCTAGGTGTTCGAAACTTTCACACAGTGCACACATAGTGAAGGTGTCAATATTCAAGCCGAGGATAGAAAGAATTCATCGTTTTCGCACCCTAAATTGTTCAAACACGTATATAATCTCTGTAAGTGAGCTTTTGTTATATATTCGTTTCATTTAAAAAAAAATCATATGTATGTTTTGAAACTTCAATCGATTATGTGAATTATGTTGAAACTATGCAGTTCCGATGAAAATTAGATTTTTTAAGCACTCTAAATTTCGAAATCTGATTGGAAGGAATTCATTTGTGGCCCTGATGCGGTGAGATTATAACCATTTTTCTGACATGATACGGTGGTTAACTATTGTTCTGGGAAGTCCAGACCCTTTATTCGTTGGTGATCCGATGTTATGACCTCATCTCTAGGAAGGTTAAGTCTAGAGACTGATATCAGTACCAAGAGAAAATTAGAGAATTTATTGTGCTTAATGTATATGAAAAATATTGCTGATATGATATGTTGTGGCCCGATTGGAGCAATTACGATAAGTTATGGCTCGATGGGAGCAATTATGTTAAGATGCATTCATATCTATTTATGATTCGATTATACTATATGTTTTGAAAAAAATATGAATATGTATTATATTGTCACATCGACTGGCCCCCGCTTGCTCAGTGTTTTTCAAAACACTCACCCCTTACTCTCCCTCCCCAGATAAAGACAAGGAAGAAATTGAAGACGAAGAACAACACCAATTTTGGGGTTGGTGATCCGATGTGTTTCTATGAATTAAAGACTTTAAATTTTGTTTAATTATGATTTCGTTATTTTATTTCGTTTTAAGATTTTTAGGAATTGGTTATGCAATTTAATTTCAGTGGTAAAGACAAATACTTATTTTTATGGAATAATAGACTGGTTTTTTGTTGAATATGATATTACGAGGCTTATTGATTTCAAGTTGATATTGAGAATCAATGCCAGCGTTATTGACCCCGGTCTCGGGCGTGAAACGTTGCATAACATTGATTGCAACCGACCACACCCAAGCTAGAACGGCCATGGCCCTGGAAGACATCGCCAGTGTGTGAAGAACGTGGTTGATTGGGGTGCGCATACCCAGTGGGCTATCGAGAGATTGCTGGAAAATCTCAAAGCTCTCCGCCTTGGGCATGATGTCGTGGAACAACGAAAGATGTGTAAGTGCCATTTGGGCAGTGGAGAAACTGGAGAAAGAATGGCCTAACCCATGAAGAAACCAGTGGGATTTGTTGGTGTCATCAATTGGAAGTCCGATGGCCGCCAATTGATCACACAAGGATTTGAATTGGCGAGAATATCCAGCCAATGGACAAGAGCCCTTTTTCATAAGTTGTAGGTCATCTTTGGATTCACGAGTCTTGGAGTTGTGACAAAACTCGAGGGCAACACACATCACACGAGAAATGGAACATCCAAGTGCAGCGGCCATGGCCTCTTCAGATAGAGACGGGAAAAGTAGACTGAGAAGGAGTTGGTCTTGTAAATACGAATATGTGAACAATTGATTTGGCATAGGATGGGTAGGAGCCATCAACAAAGCCAAGGAGATAGTGCCATGTAAGCAGCGACATGAGTTGGATTTTCCAAAGGAGATAATTTGATGGAGTGATTTTTATGGTGATCATATGTATAAGTGTAGAAAAGGGGAGGGAGAAGTCCAAATCGGGTTTAAGACCTCATATCCTACCATATTGCTAATAGTAGGATATTAGTCAGACAACTGAATAATGTGGAACCTGAGTTGTCCAAAAAATTTCAACTGCATCTCATTTTTTTGAATATTAAAACATGCAGATACAGGTGGGTGAATTCGGGTTTGGGTGAGTGGATTATGTTGTGCGATTTTTTTATACACTCCTAATTTTGGGAGAGAATTTCAAAATTATAATTTAGAAAATAAAAAATGGACGGTTAAAAAATATGAGGAAAACTACCCAAAATAAAATGCAATCCATTTTATCATTTTCTTTTCTTTCTTGTTTTGAGTTTTTTTGTCATTTTACTTTGACATACCAAAAATAATTTTTTAGGGTGTTCATAATTTATTAGGGATGAATAGTTGCTACTCCACAAACAATGACATATGGAGTTATTAATTATTGTATGAAAATATTTTCGTTATGATTTATAATCCTTCTCAGAAAGGGAGTCGTAGAATAAAATATTTTATGAAATAAGTGCACCATTATTTTATAAAATAAATTAATCACTTCCATAATCATTGGAAGTCTTTCATATTCTTTTCCTTTTATCATGAAGGTCTAAGGTGCCTTTTTGAATTGAGAAAAAATAGTCGAATAGTTTTTATAGCTCGCTCATTTAGTGTATGTTTGTAAATATTTTTCAAAACTTCTTAAACATTTGGCTTTTCAGAATCTATGTGTTTTATTTTTTTACTTCTGTTACTGTTTTTAAAAAAATATGTAAAAATAGAAATAAAGAAGCAATTCATGAGATGTTTTTTTCTTATTTAAATTATACGGTGTTAATTTTGTAATAAACTGAAGTTCATTAAGTTTTTTGTATTTTATTTAATAACAAACATTCGATGTTGTTGCTTAAATCAACTTTTTCATATTTAAGCAAATATAAAATAGAAATGCTTTGAATAAACAATTGAAAACGCATCCTTAATATATGGTAAGATATGATGGCCGTGTAACTTTATATTTATCTATTTTTCAAACTTTTTTTTATACTGAACATTTTGATTTTGTTGTAATAATTATATATATATAATTAAGGGGATAAATTTATAAAAAAAGTTTATAACTTTAAACTATTAGTATTTATTTACGAGTGAAATAATAAAAATATTAATATCTATAAAGTATTATATGTAAATGAAATAAATGGCAGTTCTTAGTTTGTAAGGTTAAATGAGTCGTTATTGGTTCGTATCTTTTTTTATTTGCTAGAATGAAAATTTAACTAAAATAAAAATTCTATTTTAAAAAACAAATTGTTAAAAAATGATATATTTCATATTCGTTTTTTTTACCATGAAACATCAATTATATTCATCGAACCATATGTACATCTGAAACAACTACCAACTTTGCCCTATTACAAACAGAAGAGACAAACACAAATGATGTAATGGTAAAGATATTCACATCATAAAGTGCATGAACTTGAATATGAGATTTCTGGATACCACCAGAGCTAGATCGGATCTCCTCAAACCATTGAGCTGAGGTGGAGGTTGAAAAAGAGAATTTGACGAATGACGAGAGTAACGAGAAAAAAAAGGGGCGCTTACGGGCCGGTACCACTTCCAAAATATAAATTCATCCTAGTCCACCGAAAAAACATGACTCCACTTAGGTCAATTTTAGGGTAAAATGACCATACTAGACAAGTAATTGTTGCCACCTCCCATTATGAGATTAAGCAGCAGCAACAATCCATGGAAAGTGTCGTTGCAGTGCTCGAGAACTTCGAACACCCATCTTTCTTCCCACAAGCTCCGCGAACGACTCCAGAAGTATACAAATATGTATGACTATATAATTTATGTGATTAAGCAACAACTTTCATCCATGAAAAGTTCATCGGTAGGAGATTCGTCCAGTCTGAAGGCATTGCTTCTCCATGCCAACCCAACACATAAAGTCGACGGAACAAGAAATTGAACATGAAAGCTCAGCTGCAACCTCTAAGGCTTCAGTTATCAACCCCGTATTCATGGAACTCAATGTGCGACGCAGGACGACCACTGCTATGAAACTCGGAAACCCTAGCAACTTTTCATGTTTAAAAATCGTGCACCACAATGTTAAAAAAATCGTGCATCACCATTACAAAAAATCATGCACCATGCAAAAAAAAAAAAGCGAGCATCACCATTACAAAAAATCGTGCACCAATGTACAAAAATTGTGCACCACCATGTTCAAAATCAAGTGCAGCAATCGTGCAATAAAGTACAAAAAAACGTGCAAAAATGTGCAAAAAATCTTGCACGATTAGTTAAAAATATTGAATTTAGTTTGTTGTAAGAATATTGAATTTAGTTTGGTGCATGTGCATGCTTGAATTTATACAAATGGGTGCACGATTAAATGAAGATGAACGTTTGTTATTTGTTAGTATGTGCACGATGAATTTATAAATGGGTGCACGATTAGTTTTATCGTTTGTGCACGATTAATTTAAATATTGAATTTAGTTTTTTTGTATGTGCATGATTAATTAAAATATTGAATGAATTTAGTTTGTTGCATGTGCACGATTAATTAAAATATTGAATTTAGTTTTTTGTATCAGCGGGTACACGATTATATTTTTTAAGGGGTATACGATTAGTTGTGTTCTTTGTGCACGATTAATTAAAAGACTGACGCATGACGTTGTTAAGTGAAGATGCACAATTGTTTGTGCACGATTGGATATATGAATGAGTGCACGATTAGTTTTGTTTTTCGTGCACGATTAGATTTAAGGTGCATGATGTAAATTTGAGATGGTGCATTGTAAATTTGAGATGGTGCACGATTGGATTTGAAATTTGAAATTTTGTACATAATCGTGCATCACATATTTGAAAAAGTGATATGATCAACGATTTTTGAAATTTTAAAAATTATGGTGCACCCACATGCCAAATAAATCGTGCACCCACAGGACAAATTAAATCGTGCACCACCAGGCAAATTAATCGTGCATCACCAGGCAAAAATAATCATGCACCCACTGGCCAAAATAAAATCGTGCACCACCAGGCAAAACAATTGTAAGACCCCAACACCCAAACTCGTCATTAGTTCATTTATGACGTCGTATATGTATAAATTTTTTATTTTCTTTTCATTCTTTAAAAAGAATCATTACATGTTTCCCATAATCCCATGACATAAATAATGTTCAACATTATATGATCATCTCTACCAACAAATAGACTCAAAGATTTCGCCCATTACCATCCCCATTACACCACTTTTATATTGTGGACTTTTATAAAAATTTGGGCAGAGTCTCCCCATAAATTGAGCTATCCCAAAATAAACACATTACCAAAATAACTCTCAGCCAGGGAAAACACAATACTTAACAGAATACAGAAACACTAAGTAAATTCCCAGCCAGGGAAGACACCACACTAATAAGACAACAAAAGTGGGTTTCAACACCCTTATACAGTCCATATACAGACACAAGTGCTCACAGAAGAGCAACGAATACAAATACCAATCCTGATGCATAAATTACATATACCATCAGCTCGATCTCATACTATGCTTCTGGAAGCATTATCCAACAAGGTTCGAGCCTATCACCCCAAAACAGCATCGTACCTGTTGTACCTGTTTCAACAGAAACAGCCCCCACACAGGGTGAGCATACTCCAACTCAATATTCAATCACAAATCGATATACAAAATCATAATGCAATAGTTTAGATTATTCAAAACTCATAAAATATACTCCATGTACAATTCCGAGTTTGTATAGTTTCCACGCACTGTTCCTGTTTCAAACTCACGCACATTCATAATGTCAAGTTTAGTATTATCATTGAAAACATGATACTCAACGACTTATGAATTCAATACAACAATAATATATTAGTTATGCTCAACATAAATAATTCAACATCGATGTACACCTGGTTATCCCACTATCTCATTCTTGACACTTTCTCATATCGCTCATGCCCAAGGCATCAATACTCAACTAGTATAATCGGATCACGTACCACCACGTGTCCTTCACACAACACATGTATACACATATTCTTTTCTTTACTCATCTTCTTGGATCACGTATAACTACGTATCTACCAAACTACGCATTTTAAACTCAATTATCAGATTCAATCGATTAACCTGAAACATCATATTCAAATTACATGTGCACATGAATGTATATATACTAGATATACCTGCTCGTACGTCACCACGTACCTTATAGTGGACAACATGAACAAGCTATTATCAACGTCCGAAGTCTCCTGAAGAGTCTATATAGAATATTAATTCAATATTAGCTCGAAATCAAAGCAATTCATAACCATCATATATTTCTTACTTTCAGATCAATATCATAAATCAATAACTCAATATTATGAATCAAATCATAATCAATACTTTGGATGCACACATCCTCACATTAATCATGATATATGATTGGTAATGCAAAACCCCATTATCTCCCACCAACCGCTACATCAACACACATGATGCAGAAAACACACACCCATATGTGCTAGATCACACCCAACTCACATAGCAGTTCACTAGACACAACAGTTCAACAGGGGAAATGAAGTGTAGGGTGTTTGTATAATGACATCCAACCAGTGTCTAACTAATACAATCCAATTAAGCCATAAATAAATAATATTGGAAACCAAAACCCTCAACATAGCAACATAATTCTAGCCCCAAGACAGCAACTAAAATCGATCACTCACCAAGGGGAAACCAGGTGCACCCACAACTATCTAACTCAAGATTTAATCAAGCCACTACATGAATTAACGATATAATAATTGATTACACAACCATCAAGACTCCTAACCTCAAGCCAAAAAGAAATCGAGCCCTAAATCCCCCAACCAGAAGAGAAATTCGAACCAAGTAACAACAAAGATTTGAAGAAATGAACAGCATAGCTTTCGGTCAACTAGCAGCAGAAAGACGTTCCAAATCGACCAAAAGTGAAGCAAAACAACAGCTAAAAGTTCGACCAACTACAACATAAATTCAAGTTCCAAATGGCTGTAGAAATTCAAACCCAACACAGATTTCGAACCACAAATCAGCAGATTTTTCAGACATAACCAAGACATCAAGCCAAACATCAGCAGGAGCTACACAAACCCATATACACGGCAGGAACGCACACACGCCCACACCACCTACACGCACCCCATGCTTCAATCCCTTCCCTTTTTACCCACTAACAAATTGATGGTCTAGAAACAGGTAGGATAACCAACAAGGTAGAATCGAATAAACAAGCATCAAATATTTCCATGATAAAAGCAAAACAATCGCCCCTGCCAACTACCCCAAAACCGAACCAGCAATTCAACATGCAACGAACAAAAATTCGAACAAACTTCATCAAAATTTCGAGGGATTTCAGGGGAATAACGACTAAAGGATGAGGGAGGATTACCTACAAAAATATTGGAAGAAATCGCCCCAAAATCGGACGAATTCGGAAATTCGAACCACTGCGCTTCCTTGCAAGATCCGAACGCAATCCGCGACGAAACTTCAGGTTCTTGGTATGGAAAGTTGCGCCTGGAAGAGACGAAGACGATGGTGGTTCGGACGCGCCGAAAGGAGGTCCGACGGCGGCGTGCGCGCGACTTTAGCGACGAGTGGTCGGACATGCACGATGATCCAGCAGAGAAGAAAAGAGAGGATCGGGTTTTAGTGCGTGAGTTTACATGTTTTACTATGTGTTCCGAAAATGCCCAACATAACATATTTATATTTGTATCCTGGCCCGATTTTGTACATCGAAGTGTCGCCGGTGTACTGATATATTATTTATAGACAACGATTGGGATTTATACACACTCCAAAAACCCAAAACTTAAATTCTTCATTTTAATTAACTTATCTCTAAAATATTATCGGAGTATATTTTACAATCTCAAAATATTTTATGATCCGATTAACTTGTCAGTTGACCTTCACTTGGTCAATTCCACTTCTAATTAATTAATTCTAAAATTAATTATCAATAAAATCCAAATCATATTTAGTCCAACAAATGATTATTAATAAATCTGGACATCATAATTCTTCCCAACATATAAAATTTCGTCCTCGAAATTTCAACGCATGCTTACCATAAAAGCCAACTGTAAAATTTTCGTACCCTATATAGCTCGATATAATGACTTTACCATCTGTAGGATGACAGTCATCGGAATCATCGTGGCTCACACATGTGCCCCATTGCACCAACGATCGCAAGAAGTGTTTAACCGTCAAGCTTCTTTGTCATTTCTCACTACCTGTGTACTTTCATCGACACAATTCCATTGCACAATCTTATTTCCCGTCATATACTTTCATCACAGTACCCATCATATAATCTCTTTAAATCATGCAATCCATGCTTTCATGTATATTCAAGAATATATGACAATACACCAACATTTATCTTAATTAGCTTCATACCCGTGTCGTTGCAAATGTATGCAACTTATCCCCACATCATCACCATCATCCGTATGAAGTAACGGTACTCTTGAGCCTTTACGCATCAATCTTTACATATATCATCTCCTGGCTATTATCTGGTGCAAGGTAATGACTAGAAAACCCATTAGTCATTCTCACATACGTATATACACATTATATACACCAACAACCACAGACCATCAGTATCAAATCATGATAAATGGCTTAACACCAATATTCTCATGTCACGATTATACTCATCTAACACAAGGCATCAACATCAATATCGAATAGTTCGTGACATACCTTTGTAGATGGAATCATCTACAATACACAATGGCATCATAGTATTATACTCATCACAGTACTCACGTACTCTTAAGTATCAACATTTTCACAGTACATTACCCAACTATTATCTGCCATAGAACAAGTACGAAATAAACTCGTTAGTATCTCTCAAATACTCATAACATAACACGTACCTTGTCATTTACGCATTTCGATATTCATAATGTTTCCATATCAAACATCAATTCCCTGCATCAAACGTTTCACGAAATCCTGCACACATCATGCTACAACAGACTATCACGTATCTGTGTGATTAAAATTCAACAAAATACCATTTCATAAATGAATAACATATCATGGTGTAGTATGTACTCGTGATTTCTCATACCCAGTCTCATCACATATATCGTTATTTATATGCCTTCCAGTTTCTAACACAATATCAAAATGATCAATCGTTTAAAGTGAATGTTTACAAATCCCATGTATTCACATTATGACATTATTATATTGTCTATCACATCATGTCTAACTCATCATTAATCATTCCATGATTATTTATCAGTGTTGTCATTATATACCGGATAACAACGTCATAATTTCGTACTTACTACGTCGACCTGCAATCGTTCACCATGATCACACGTCCACACAGGACATTCGTAGCGATCTCATGTAATCCCATGACATTCCATATCATCTCATAGCCTGTTCATTATCTCACAATACACAAAACAATCATATTTTTTTAAACCAATATCATTTCAATCTCTTTCTCAATTCTTCCTTATCTTTATATTGATTCTCATAGACCATATCAATGAATCAAGATAATTCACAATCCATATAAATCAAAGATGTTACATCAAACGAAATGATTTACCTCAATTCCTCGTTCACGTGGAATATTCCAATATTCTCTTGAGCCTACAACTCATGTGTCCAATAAATAACAACAACACAATTGTCCACTGTTATCTGCGATCAAACATCATCAATATACAATGCTAACACAATAGCAATACAATAAACTCATGCTAACATAATAGCAGTACATCAATATTCGTCGCCCAATGACGGTACATTAATACTCATTGCTAATGCAATAGCAATATATCAACACTCATCGCCCACACTAGCATGCATAATCTCATCGTCACTACGGGCATGCACATAATATCCATAATCACAATGAATAAAATTACATTCTTAAAACAATAAGATGTAATAACACTTACTGCACGCAGTGGATCCACACTTGATCTTTTAAACTGTCCCTGTTCTCAACATAAATATTCCACAAAATATAATTTCATATCAATACATAATTGATATACTCATCGTCAATAAAATGACGGTCTAATATACTCTTCGTCAATACACGACATCAAAAATAATACTAAAGAAACAATAATATACATCCATTCCTCGCTAACAAGGTTGCGGACATACCTGTCTCCGTCGCTCAACAGCAATATGTAATCAGCACCCATCGCTCGAATGCGGTATAAACCATCGCTAATCATCACAGAGGGATGAATCATCATCAATCGACACAGCGGAATGAACCATCGCTATACATGTGTCCGGAGACATGAACCATCGTCAATCATCATAAAGGAATGAATCATCCTCAGTCGACACAGCGGAATGAACCATCGCTATACATGTGTCCGGACGGCATGAACCATCGCCAATCATCATAAAGGAATGAATCATCCTCAGTCGACACAGCGGAATGAACCATCGCTATACATGTGTCCGGCGGCATGAACCATCGCCAATCATCATAAAGGAATGAATCATCCTTAGTCGACACAGCGGAATGAACCATCACTATTAATAACCAATCCCTAGTCTGTTTATCATCAGTGTATTTTAATGCCCCTCGCTTCATAACTTTAGAACAAGCGGAACTCCCCTCCCCCGCTTCTTCATACAAGCGGTATTTCTATCCTCGTTTCGTATGGTAAACCTCGCCTCCATGTGCAAGCGAGCCTCCCCCCTCCCGCTCCACATTTTTAGCGGTATAAGTGGTAAGCATTTCATACAAGCGGTATTTCTCCTCGCTTCGTATGATAAACCTCGCCTCCATGTGCAAGCGAGCCTCCCCCCTCCCGCTCCACATTTTTAGCGGTATAATAGCGGTAAGCATTAAAATCCTCACCGTGATAAACAAGACTCATGGGATGCGTAATCATCACTCCAATGCATAATCCATATTTCCTGTGACCTGCAACCACCATAGTCGCAACAATAGCTATACATGCTATGCACCAAACATATATACATATATGCAGCCCCAATGCAAAATCAATATGTATATCAAATACATGTTACCGTTTGGTGCCCGATAGCTCGTCATGCCAAAATGCACCTACAGGAACCATTCCAAACCGTGAGCCTATAATAATCCATATTCTCCACAATAAGATTATATAAGTAAATGCATAAATCACAAATACAAGGCACTCTTTGTATATTTTCCAATGCATTTAGAATGCTCTTCTTGGTTGTCCCTGTATCACAACTCACAATTAAAATCAATGGATCATATTACGATTACACAAATGTCAGTGACATAAAAACATGCTATCAATATGATCGTAGGCCCTCAACAGCCCCAAAGAGCAACCACTGCTCTGATACCACTAATGTAAGACCCCAACACCCAAACTCGTCATTAGTTCATTTATGACGTCGTATATGTATAAATTTTTCATTTTAATTAACTTATCTCTAAAATATTATCGGAGTATATTTTACAATCTCAAAATATTTTATGATCCGATTAACTTGTCAGTTGACATTCACTTGGTCAATTCCACTTCTAATTAATTAATTCTAAAATTAATTATCAATAAAATCCAAATCATATTTAGTCCAACAAATGATTATTAATAAATCTGGACATCACAACAATCGTGCACCACAATTTGAAAAAATTGTGCACCCTCATTACAAAAATCAAGTGCACCATCTTTACAAAATAGTTACCCAATTTAAAAAAAATGGTGCAACATGTTAAAAAATCGGCCAGCATGTTGAAAAATCATGCAACACAATGTTTAAAAGCGTGCACCCCCATTATAAAAATCAAGTGCACAACCTTCACAAATCGTGCACCACAACGTTAAAAATCGTACACCAAATGTAATCAAGTGCACCAAGGTTAAAAATCAAGTGCACCACAAGCTTAAAAATCCGTGCACCACAAGGTTCAAAAATCGTGCACACCAACTACATAAAAACATGCACCACAAAGTTAAAAAGTCGTGCACCAAAAGATTAAAGATCTAGTACACCACAAGGTTAAAAAATAGAGCACAACAAGTTAAAAAAGTACATCACAAAGTTAACAAAAGCGTGCATCGCAAGATTACATAAATCATGCACCACAAGCTCAAAAATCGTGCACCAAAGGTTAAAAATCAATTCATGCAGAATTAAGTGAAATTTTTCTAAAAATCTCTCAAACAAGAACATGAAACCCACGAATAATGAGCTCAACGCGGCAAGCAGTTTGGAAATGAAAATTACTCAAAGTTAGCAATAAAATATAATTATTTTTAAAATTGAGCGTAACCTATCTAAAAAAAGAAATTTCAGGTTCGTCAATGGTGCCAATGGCATAAAAGTGCTATTGGATTAGATGCGGCTCGAGAAAACGTTTCCGTGCATATGTCATAATTGGCAAAATTCCTCATGGATCAAAAGTTATGGTCGTTTTAATTTTGGCCGACAAACAACACAGTTATATTCAAAAGTTTGTGCATGTTTTTTGTACATTGATACACGATTTTGGTACATTAAGGTGCACTTGATATTTAGCATAATGGTGTACTTGAATTTTTGTACTGTTGGTGCATGATTTTTAATCTTTTGGTGCACGATTTTTTAATATTGTGGTGCACGATTGGACATTGATGCACTAACATTGAAAAATCGTGTACCATAATTGCATAAAAATCGTGCACCATAATTGCATAAGATTTTTTACCCATGCATGCACGATTGAAGAATTTTTACCCATGATGCACGATTTTTTTGCCCCAAAGTTTCTTAAAATTTTGTCAAGGCCCTGCAACGATTTTGCCCTCAACAAGTCTGAATTTTTTGAATGTGAATCGTACTCCAAACTTCACTGTTTTTTAAACATGATGCACGATTTTTTTGCCCTAAAATTACATAATCGTGCATCACATTTGAAGAAGTGATGTGATGCACGATTTTTGAAATTTCAAAAATTATGGTGCACGGTTCAAGAATTTCAACCTCAAAACATCTATTGAATGGCCCCGTAACCCAGATCTCATCTCCCATAGCTCGACTTCTTGGGTACATTGATATCGTGCACCACCAGGCAAAAAATTGTGCACCCATAGGCCAAAATAAATTGTGCACCACCAGGTAAAAAATCCTGCACCCGCAGGCCAAAATAAATCAGGCACCAATGTCCAATTTTAGTTCACCAAATGTAAAATTGTGTGCCACCAATGTCCAATTTTAATGCATCTCCAATGCACGATTTTTACCCATGATGAACTATTTTTTGCCCCCAAATTTCTTAAAATTTTGTCCAGTTCTGCACGATTTTGGCCCCAAAAAAACTGAATTTTTTGAACATGAAGGTGCACCAAACTTCCCATGATGCACGATTTTTTACCCATGATGCATGATTGAATTCGAATCAAACTTTCAAAATTAAACTAATTTGATAATCGGTATCTTGTTCTTGAATGAATTCAGAAATGAGAATTTGACACCAGATTATATCACCAAACTTGACCACTTCAATAATGATTATATCAGTGCGAATGAAGTACGAAATAGTGCATACATTCAGTAATTCCAAAATAATAGTGATTAAGTGATCAGTGCACCCAATAGGATTAGTGCACCCCATGTCATTGTGATTGTGCAACCAATGTGATTAGTGCACCCCATGTCAATTGGTGCACGTTTGAAAATGAAAGCAATGGTGCACGTGTTCTTGTATGAAAATATTCATTACTCTCCACATCCACCCCAACAAGACGCACAATCAATCTCAATGCCATCTTCAAATCCTTTTCTTCTTAATCCACCATTACATATATACAGATCGTATTACACAAATAAATTAAAAAATCAAGCAGTTGGGGTTTCAAATTTATCAAAGGAACATAATCAAATTGTGTATTACAGTTGTATGTGAACGTACATCACACCATAATCAATCCAATCATAGAAAAAAATCAATTGGAAGTTCACGATCTGCTAGGAATAGAAGAATTCCTGAATTTACAGTTCTAGAAATTTTTGCACATCTTGATGCACCGGTGAAGAAGATGCGCGCGGTACAAGAGCCTGACGGCGACGGAGGTGGGAGCTTCCGTAGCGGCCGGCGACGGCGGAGGTCGGAGCTTCCATAGTGGCGGTAATGATGGTGGTGGAAAGGCTGAGCTGAAGAATGTGTGAAGAACATGTGTTTTGATCACAAGAGAATTATGAAATTTGAAATAAGTTTGAATTAATGATTTTGATTTTAAGGGCATTTTGGTCCCAAAAAAGATGTCTATATCCTTAAGTTCAAAAATTGGACCTAGATGAATTAAATTTATATGCACAGTTGTTTTTTTGCCAGATTTAGTTGAAAAGTTGTTTTGGAAGTGGTACCTTCACGCAAATTCCTCAAAAAAAAAAAACTTACAAAACAAAATAGAGGCCCAAAAACGAACAAGTTAAAAAGGCCCAATATATCTAGCAATCCAGCTAGAGATGTCAAACGGAACGAACGACACAAGGCAAGGCATGGCACGACACAACACGGAGTGGCACGTCTCATTTTGCTACAGTGTCGTGCCGACCATGACACTGTATTTTTTTTTAAAAAAAATTAATTGGCAATCAATCGCCACATAATTGGTGATCGATCGCTGGATGGCAGTAGTTTACAGACGCGCTTGGCGATCAATCGCTGAGTGGCAGTAGATTATAAGCGTGCTTGGCGATCGATCGCCACGTAACTGCGTGATCGATTACCGAAGGCCAACGGTAAAAAAAAATAGCCTTTCAATGGCCTTTTTTTGTTAAATTTTTTTTGGTTGATATATAGGTGGGTGTTGAGGAAATATTTTATTCTCTCAATCTCTAAGCTCTATATACTTGAAACGATATACTCTCAATTTGTTTACAAGAAGAAAGAAGTTCGTCTTACGTTTGCCAATACAAGCACAAACAACAAAGCCAATACTCCTACTACCAAATATTTTTAACTTTTATATTTGTTACATTGGATAATTGTAGTCTATATGCATGCATAATGGCCGAATCATCTTATAATGTGAATTATGATTATGAAATTAATCAATTTCAAGAAAATGAAGAAATCATGATGTTATTGATGAAAAAAGAAGTGGAATGAAAGAAAATGAAATTATGGAAGTGTCATTGATGAAACAAGAAGTAGAATGAAACCAAACACTGTGGAGATGTGTATTCTTTTGAAGGATTGGTTGTATGTTGATAGCCGCTTACAAGGTTTTGGAGGATATAATGTTTCTTCGGATGAAAATGAAGAAAACTAGAATATTTTTTAAACTCTTTTGTAATTTCTGATTTTGTTTTGTTCAATGTAATTTGTAGTTTTTCAATTCGTAGTCAATAAATTTTTATTTTGCAAATATATTATGCAAATCTATATTTTATTATACTATTATTATATTTAAATCTTTAAAATTAAACAAAAAAATGAAAAAAACGAAAAAAAAAATAAAAAATTGATTTGAGCCGTACTAACCGGGCACGATCCATAGGTCACGGGCCTATGAGCCGCATGGCCTATGGGTTGTGCCCGACAAAAACAAGGACCATATCTATTGCAGGCCGTGTTGGATGGCATGAAACAGTGTTATGTCGCACGAAATATCGGGCCATGCCGGGCAGCTACTGGCCAGTTTGACATCACTAGGTCCAGCTCACAGATCGCCCGTAATTGGAAAAATAGTTTGCGAGCCATTTTAGTAGAAGAGAAAGTTAAAGGGGGAAGAGGAAACGAGCACGAACGCCAGTTTTATTTTTATAAAAACACGCAGAACACGCATTGGCTCAAAATATAGGCACCCAATTCTCGTATTTTTGGGGTATTTATTTGATAATTTGGATTATCTGCTTGCCTTGAGCTGAGGTAAAAAAAGAAAAATTTGGAAAGGCCTTGCATTTTGTAGCCCTAGGTTGCAGTCTATTAGTGGTTGATCGATCGCAATTCAGGTAATATATGCAAATTTTCACCTTTGGAGCTCTACAATTTGGAGCTCTGCTTAAGTCACACTGACCGAGAAATTTTTTAGGGCATTATCTATTGATAGAGTTAATTTTTTTTTCTTTGAGTGGATGTTGAATTGACTACGTTCATTCAACTTATTTGGTTAATTTGCATCAACGGTTTGCGGTTTTGATTTGTCATGCTACGTGTGAGCTTGCTTTGCTAATGAATAGCATTTCGTTAATGCGGGACCTCTGAAAGATTCTTCATGTCCAATAAGTCATATTCTGGTTTTGGATTATGTTATTGCTTTTCCCAATTTTTTTTCAGTAGTGAAAGTATGAAAGCTGCGTCTGGACACATCGTCTAACATGGATGGGTTTCAATATTTTTAGTATGAAGTATCGAATATCTGGATATTTGCATTTTCCATTAGTATGCTTGAAGAGATCTCTCATCTTCAGATAAATTAACTCTATCTTTCCTATGGTCGCATCTGTTGATGACTAACTATGTCTTGTTTTTGTTGAATCATCGAATAAATGATGTGCAAGACTGGTGGATGTAATGTAGATTAAGCACCATGTTTTACGTTAGAAAACAAATCAGTAGAAATGCATGTGGTATGCAATATTTCGCTGCATATTGTTTTTCTTAGCTTCCGATATTCTGACATTTAGGAACTGTTTTCAACGTGTGAAATTGGGGCTTTATGGGATGTTGGATTTCTAATTTTCGTTTGTTTTAGCTCTCAAAGTCTTCCTTTTGACTTTTAGATTTCCACTTGGCATTTCAGGCTTATATGTGAAGCAGACCCCTACCTGTTTATTCTAAGAAAAGCAATTACAACAAAAGAGGAGGGTGATTAGGCCTAATACCTCCCCGAATAGAACAAAGTTTACGACATAGTAAAGTCCAATAAATCAGTAAAATATCACCAACGCTAGGGATGACTCTAGAGGCATAATATAAAATAGAAAACAAAGCCAGGGAATCGGAAAGGGGCTCTAAGGGCTTTTGGGCACACGGAAAAGGGGAAGTGGATAGAGGGTGCTTCTCCGCTAGAATTGGGGGTGGGGCAGGCTTATATGTGATTGTTGACTTAGGGTGCTTTCTGTATGTCTTCTTCTTTTTGGTAAATCACATAAACAAAAGATGGGAGGGTGCAATGCGACTTAAGACTTAATTTTCTTCTCTATTTGATTTGCATTCACATATTTTAGATCAATATTTTTGGGTTGCATTGGATCTGTATTTTGTTAGTTGCAAGCATATGATTTGCATATCTCATTTCTTTGGTTATCTCTTACTGAAGGAACTTTTAGCTTGTAGAGATTAAAGATTCGCACGCGCCTGCCTTCATAAGAAGTTCTCTTTCTGCAATTCTTCTTTTCTATTAAAACATGTGCTCCAGCTATTTGATTTTGTAGGTTTTCCTAATTCTTTTTCTGTTCTGATTGTTTTTATGTTCTTTGTTTCTCACAGTTTGCATTCAGTCTTTAGTTTATGGAGAGGTCATCCGAAACTATTGAAGTGGTCATCTGAAACTATTGAAGTATGGGATGCATGGATGTAGTTTAACATCTGTGAGCTTTGCCAATGCCGAGATTGATTCTATGGGAGACATTGTTGAAGGTGGAGTTGATATTCCTAACAAAATGTCTCCACGAAGAACTGCAATTCAAAAGGTTCACGCAGAGCTGAGGTAATGCTGATGCTGCTTCGATTTTGTATGCCAACTGCTATACTGTCTTCAGGTTTTATTATTTTTGACATGGACTCGAATAATTTCTTTTGAAATAGGCAAGAGTATGATGTTCGGGATGAAAGGAGAAGGGAACTGGAATTTCTTGAAAATGTATATAGCATTACCCTTGTTGCATTTTTCTTGACGTATACGGTATATCGAACAATTTGCAGTGCCTGATTCCTCTTGTTTGTAGGGTGGAAATCCCTTAGATTTGAAGCTTCGGAATGCTGCTTCAATAAGTGTTCAGTCAACTTCATGTACAGATCAACATCTTGATCTATTTGAAACCAGGTATCTCCATGATGATAGTTGTTTATTTGTAATCCTTCAAGTATTCGCATCTGTTTTAATTTTTGTTTTGGCATCATGTAGTGAAGCAAAAGTTAGCTTTGCATGTACCGCATCTCCCCATGGAGACTCTGCAGAGAGTAGTGGTATACCTGGGCCACCTGATTGTGAACCCAATAGTGCTGATAATCTCATGTTATTTGCCATTGAACACGAGGTCTCTGAAGGTGATGGGACCTCATTGAATCTTAGTAATAGCCATCTTATGCCATCTGAACAGTCAATCCAGATGGATGTGAGTCATAAAACCATGGAACCTGGGGATTCAGCTTCCTTTGACCTGACTAGGAAAGCTTACAAACGACGGTGTAGGTCTCGCACAAATCGTGATGGAACTAGGTCCAGTTCAACTGATGTAACTGCTGCATGTGGAAGTCAGAACTTCTCTTTACCTTTCCGCCATGATCCTAGGGATGATAAAGAATCTGTAGCTGATTCAAAAAATCAGCATCCAGCAGCTAACTTTAATTCAATGTCTATAAATCGCACAGGTGATATACATCATAAGATTGTATTGACAGATGGTCAGAGGGATATGGAGTTGGATGATGGGAATGCCGTAGAATCGAACGAGGACCCTGTTAAAAGGATCTTACTTGATCCTGCCTCTTATACTATGGCTTTTGGAAACCCGTCGAACGATCCACACAAACAAAAATCACACTCTTTTTCTACGGAAACCCCTAAAGTGGATTCAGAACAACCTGAGGCCATCCATCCAATGGAAGAAATAACTTCCGCAGTGATCAAGTGTCAGCCAAGTGTTACTTTTGTGCATCAATCGAGTTCCTGTCATTTAAATGGTTTTAGCAACATTGAGAGGGATGACATAGCATATAATTCTCATAACAATACTTCACGCACCATAAATGACATGGGTTCTGATTTATCATGCTCTCAAAACAGCCCAAGTGCTGATGAAAAAATTGACACAGGAATATGTAGAAGGAGAAAGTTTGATTTCAATGATAACATAAAAAATCAAAATCTAGGTGGGCGCCCCGATTGTAGAAAGTGATGAAGTTGTGAAGGAAATGAAAAAGACCGAGGCTTTTGAAATTTCTTCCCTTTCTAGTGAAAAGACTGTCTTTGCCTGTCAAAGCCAGCATAAGAATGGATTTGCACTCCAACCTCAGGAAGAATTAAATCAAAACGTTCCTACTCTGAAAAATGAAGTGAATCATCAATTTAACAGTGAAGAAGGAGAAGCTAGACATGACACTGGATCAGAATCAGGGAGAATACCTACTGTCTCAAAATTAGGTAGTGGAAATGATGAAGACTCAATTTTAAAAGAAGCAAAAATCATAGAGGTTTATATCTTCGCCTTTGTGACTGCTTTTGTTGCATTTGTTTGTGGTTGAAGAATTTTTTATGTCCCCTGTTGGTAGGCATAATATCTAATATTATCTAATGAATAGGCTAAACGAAAGAGGATCATGGAGTTACTGATTGAGCATCTTCCTGTTGAAATCCATGCGAAATCCAAGTGGGATTATGTGCTTGAAGAAATGGCATGGTTGGCAAATGATTTCGCACAGGTTTGATTTTGTATATGCTTCTGAGCCTTCCCCTGTAGATTCCACCTCTGAAGCAATCTTTGGGGCAATATTTATTTGCAATATATATTTTCTTTTTTGGAAAGATTAAAATCATCTCTGTGTTAAGAGTCTTCCCATTTGGTTATCTACACGTAGGAGCGTATTTGGAAAATTGCTGCAGCATCTGAAATATGTTATAGAGCTACTTTTAGTTCTCGATTGAGAAAACAAGAAAAAATATCTGGCATAGAGGCAAAAAAAGTTGCTCATACCCTGTCGAAAGCTGTCATAGGGTTCTGGAATTCTGTAAAGGTAACATTTCTGTATTTTTATGGATGCAGAGACATGCTTTATATGTTTTTAGTGCATCTGGTGTCATCCTGTGTTCTATTGGTTGTGGTTCAAGTTTTTTTCCTCTTTTCGAATTTATCTTGTTCAGTTCGGATTTATTTATGGCATAATGTTTAGATTTTCAAGCTGAAAACAATTAGTGATTTCATAGATGCTGTGCATGTGAAGACTTGTCAAAATTATCTCATACATAAATGCATAAAGTCTAAAAATGTTTAACCATGTTCCGACTTCAAATTATATGTGCATGCTTTGTTCATTATTCATTGTTTTGTCATTGGAAGACTTCTGTTTCGCTCTAAAGCTCCTAAGCACTCTCTTGAATGTGTCATGATACGTCAAGCCACGGATGAACTTGCAGGGGAAGCACATTTGCACAAATCGTTTGAATATTTTGATGTACAAAATATGCCGAGACATATTTCAACTTGTGTAAAATTAAATAGGACTGGTTTACTATACTTAATTGCTTGTTATGGATTTGGGTAGTGTATCTTAGAGGGGGTTTTAACCTAGTCCCCTCCTTTTTATTTTTGATATATAAATTGGTAGGGGTCCACCAAACCACCCCTTCATGATGATGGCGGTAAAAAAAAACTGATAAAAATATGTTAGTTGTTTTTGAATTTCAGAATTTAAGCACTTAACTAGTAACTACAGTGGTGTAGAATTTGAAGATCTTCTCCCAGGGGGTATGAAATTATTGAGGGGTTAAATTTCTTTAAGAACTGCAATTGGGGGTTATTGAGGAGTACTGCGTGAGGGATCACTTGGGACGGGGTGGATTCAAACAAGTGTTTATGGCCATCATCGATGTGCCTGCATTTGGTGGTTGTAAAAATGTGGGATCTCGATGTTTTGATCATTACAATTTGTACTTTTTGGCAGGAGTCAAGCAAAGAACTTGATGATCAACAAAGTCAAAAGGCAGGTGCCCTCTCAGTTCTGGCTTATGCAGTGAGATTTCTCAAGTATAACAACTCAATTCTTCATAGCCAAGTTGATGTCCCATTGACTCCGGATAGAACATCTGACTTGGGGATTGTAGACATATCATGGGAGGAAAATTTAACAGAGGTATGATTAAAAACAAACATCCTACATTTTTTTCACATAATACCCCACCATCCCCCACAACCCCCCCCCCCCCCCCACCCCCAAATTTCTCTGCTGCCACCCAAATATGCTGATCTCTTTTATCTTCAGATGATATCAAATCTTGTATGTTCTATTATGCGGTGTATGCATTCCGGTGAAGAGCTCAGTGCTATCTTGGTTTACTTATTTAGTCCATTCTTTCATTTTCATTCAGGAGAACCTTTTCTACATCATTCCTCCTGGGGCTATGGAGATGTACAAGAAGTCAATTGAGTATCTGGTTGCTCAGTGTGAGGTACATGTAGCTCTCAGTTTGTCTGCATTTTAACTTATGTCGGTTTCCTAATAGTTAATCTTTTTTCTTGCCTCAGTTTTTGTAATTTTTCTGCAGCTGTTGTTATAGTTTTCCTTTTACAGTTTTTTAAATGATCATTATTATCTTATTGTGGCTTTGTTTATGGCCACGTTATTGATCTGGTGGGCTTATGATATACTCCTTAAGACGATAAGAATGTCATGTTTATTGTATGATGGAGATCCATGCTATGTATAGTTGTATTTATTTTATGTCAACATAATGATATTTATTTAGAAAATGACTAAATTCAAAAATCAGCTTTATTTCTGTTGAGGGCTTAGGCTGAGATTAAGTGGTTTGTGTTAGCGACATTCTAATTGGAAATTTTCACGTCAGATTTTATTTTGGTTAGGCTTACTTGATTTGTAATCATTTTTTTTGGATTTTTCATTTTATAGTGTAAAAATGAAGAAAGACCCTTGCTTTAACATACATCACATTTTGGGTCTGACCACTTTTCTCTTTTCTATGTAGCCTTTTATAAGGAACTGGAGTTTTTGCATAACATTTTATATGGAACTGGAGTTTTTGCAGTTTGTATTTAATGTTTATTAAAACGACTAGATTTTCATCGACTTTGGAGTCAGGTGCTGATTAGAGTGGTTTATTTTATAAGGTGCAATGAATCATCTTTGTGAAGTAAGTATGAGTTTTGTTGTTACTAATTATAATAACGTGCACAAAGTTTTTCTGAGCGTGAAATGGTGACCTATCACATAATAAATAATTACCTCAGTGAAGAAAATACCCAGCAGCTGTTTTTTTTTTTTTTTGATCGGGCAAAATAAATATATTATAGGAGTACGGGAAGTACTTCGAAGCAGTACAATGAAGAATTACATAAGAAGTAAAAGGATAGTTCTAAGATCTATGGTGTTGCTCCTAAAATACAAATACACCGGCTCCCTAGACCAATCAGAAAACGAATAGGAAAACTTAGATAAATCCTTGTGTTTTACCCCATTCCTCCAAGGCAAAAGGTCTGTTTATCGTCAGAAGCTGAATTTAAATGAAAATAAATGAGATTTTGATCTTTATTTGGGCAATTGATGTTTTGTTCTCTCTGTTTTTCATGGAATTACAAGACTAGATTAGGTGGTCGGGAGTCCATTTTCTGATGACCCGCTAAACTATTGATGGTACTTAGAGAACACTGTAGCTTTCAGGACCCCTGATAAGATTACGATTCTGGCTTTATTTACTACTGAGTGAACATTTGTTATATTACCGAGTGAGAAAATGAATATATATTACAAAAGTAAAATTTAGAGAACTGAATGAAATGAGGAATGTGGTTTTAGAAACTGTAATTTGTCTACCTTTGTAACTTAATGATGAGACAAGAATGTTATGGGTTGTTAGTTTTGCATTTTGTTTTGGTTTTATTTTGGTGTCTGACCTTGTTTACTTGCCACTTATTTTTTCAAGTTATTCATATTCTTTCGCAGAGAATCGGAACCAGCACACCAGAAGCGGAGACATCTGCATGTGATGGTGCCGGGGGTAAATTTGTTATGACAGCTGCTTTTTTTTCATGTTTAAATATTTACTTCTTTTGACAAGATTGCTTTTTACTGTAGACTTTGAATTTCGAGAAAATGTGTACGATGATGACGAGGAGGAAATGAGTACATATGACATGCCAATAGCTTATGATAGTCATAAGTCTTCAAGATTTGGCCAAAATAATCGGAAACAATTGACACATGCTTATGGTGCTCAGTCTTTTGATGTAGATTCCAGTTTATTTGCGGTGCAGTATACTGATAATAAAGTTGTGAGGCAGCCATCTTCTTTAATGGTGAAAAGGCCATACAGCACTCTGAACGTTTCGATACCCACAAAACGTGTGCGAACTGCTTCCAGGAGAGTTATGAGCCCTTTTACTGCAGGAACCTCTGGATGCATGCAGGGACCGAATAAAACAGATGCTTCAAGTGGTGATACCAGTTCATTTCAGGACGATCAGAGTACTCTTCATGGTGGATTGCTTGTTCCAAATAGCTTGGAATCTGATTTTGGAGGGGAGTTTGTAAAGCAATTACCATTTGACTCCTCAGAAGTATCAACAAAATTTAAGAAGAGATCCAAGCATCTGGTAGGCTATTGGATTTATTTTCAAAACTGTGGTTCTATACTTGTCAGTTTATCGACTTTAATGCCAGGCGCAAACAGATATGGCAGGTTGCTTCTAGTTTTCAAAATGAGCAGGGCGAACCATTTTACATCACTAAAATGAAGAAGACTTAATCACACTGTGGATAAACTTAGTTTGGCATGATAGAATACATGCACTTTGTTTTATTATTCCGCTAAATATTTACTGAAGTAATCTTAAATTAAAGAAAATAGAAAGTCCAACACTTTAGAAAGAACATAGGTGCTTAGGAGCAAAAATCAAGAGCAAACACATTTCTCCACCGCTAAATTTTACTGAAGTAATCTTAAATTAAAAAAATATAAAGTCCAACACTTTAGAAAGAACATAGGTGTTTAGGAGCAAAAAACAAGAGCAAACACATTTCTCCACTTACAATCTTTGTTCATGTCGTGTTGTTGGGCAGAGAGAACAGAGACAGAGACGCAACAGTTCCTGTTGAGCACCTAAGAGTGTTTTTCCAGAATGACTCTGTTCTTTCCAGAATGACTCTGTTCTTTCACGCAACAGTTCCTGTTGAGCACCTTGAAGTTCAAACAATCTACATATCATTGATCAAATTTCAGTTAGATTGATTGACTATCTACTCACTGGCTCGGAAATTTAGTAGATGATTTTAATTACAATTCATAGCCCATCCATGTATTCAAACTAAAATTTCTGGAAAGAATGAAAATGTGCATTCATGTTTTTGAATTCTGATTTGGTTGTAGAGATTTTTTTTTGAAAAATTATTGTTTTGCACTTTTATGTTTGTCAATTAAGATAATCGCTGAATCCTCTCTTTTACAGCTTCAGAGGGTTCATTGGAAAAAGGAATCAGACAGTTATCAACTTGAATCTAATGGCAGGTGAAGGTAAAGCTTTGTCTCCTTCAAGACAGTTGCTGTATTTGATACCAAACTTACAATCTTTGTCGCATCAGATGTAGCTATATTTCTTTTTTGAAGGTTTTTTGGGTCAGCCCGTGATGAAGAAGCTAAAGATGCGGCAACCACATGATAACTCTTTTGACAATATCTTACCAATTGGTGGATCTGTTACTTCTCCTGCATCTCAGATGAGTAACATGTCCAATTCAAATAAAATATTTAAAGTGATTGGTGCGCAAGATAGAGGGAGGAAACCTAAAGCGACTAAGGTAGGTTTTTCAAGTGCTATTCCTTTTGCCTATTATCAGTCATTTGTTTATACTTCATGATCTGATTTTCATCAGATGCCTACTGGACAACCAGGTTCAGGAAGTCCATGGTCACTTTTTGAGGATCAGGTTGATATTGTGTTTCTATGATATATTTGTATACAAGTTGGTCCTTCTTGTACATGAGATATGATTAACACTCATACTGCTGGAGGGATGATCATATGAATGGTTTTGTATTGCCTTTGCTAGGCACTTGTGGTGCTGGTACATGATTTGGGCCCAAATTGGGAGCTTATAAGTGATGCTATTAATGGTACTTTGCATTTCAAGGTAATATAATTAGAACTTCATATAAATCTTTCTTGTAGTTCTTCAGAATTTAGGTATGATCTTTTCTCAAACAGATAAGGAAGATAATTTATTGGACTTAATTATATTTAGATCTTGGTTTTAGATTAAGAATATGACGAATACTTGTTTTGATTATGGTTTTACAGAATGGAAGAAGGAACCAATTATTTGCGTGTTGTCTATCTAGATTAGTAGTTAGATTCTGTTGTTAAATTGTATTTGTATACTTTGGGTACCACTGGTAATCTTTTTAATAAATTTTTGCCTTATAAAAAAAAAAGGTATGATCTTGCGAGGGAATACTTTTTGTTCCTTTAAATTCGCTTTCTCAGTAAATCAAACTATTTTGTACCATTTCATCAGTGCATATTCCGTAAACCTAAAGAATGCAAGGAGCGCCATCATGCTTTGATGCATGCGACTGCTGGGGATGGGGCTGATAGTGCTGAAGACTCTGGGTCGTCACAACCCTACCGTTCTACATTACCTGGCATTCCAAAGGTGAATTTTCTATTTATTTCTTGTTTGCTTGTGGAAAACAGTGCCTCACCACATTTGATGGCGGGTGTATATCCATGTCAATTCTTTATATGCCCTAATAGATGATCGATCAATAGGGGGTCAAATAATGAGTTTTTCTTGAACCATGCTCGCTCTTACACACACGAGGAAATCCCGTAAAAAATCTACATAACACTGAGCAACATCTTGGGATCCCTTATTAAGTAGTCTTAATGGGGGCGGGGGTTTAGGAGGTTTGTGGCGGCCGGGTTGGAGCAATAGTGAACATAGTGAATTATAGTAAGTGGAGTTATCCTTCTAATTTCCTGGAGCTGAAGGGGGAGGGTATCTCATCCAGTTTCACTAGGTAACAAGGAGTATGCCATCCCATTAGCCGAGTGATATCTGACATTGGAAAGGCTCCATACACATATGATGTTGAAGGGGAAGGAAGAAGCATCATGTAAGGAGTAATGTAATCCCTCGAGAGGCAGGAGATATCCCTACACAAAGTGTAAGGTAAAAAGAGGTATAACGGAAGGAAGCTATAGTTCATGAATTGGATGATAATGATTTTGGCAAGTGCGTGTACGATAAGTTCAACGGTTCTTTTCAATGCTTTCCTCTTCTACTGTAGCTATACATGCCCTGCTGATTGATAAATCTTACAGTTATATATAAAATGACAAAACATCGATTTGTCATATAACCAAATCTGAAATTGTATTTTGGAATACAAATAGTAAAATTCTGTACCAAATAGCTCATATTTGTTTTTTATTTGAAGGGCTGCTGGATCATAATTCATAAAATGCTTTTATTTTCTCTTGGGTAGAATAAAAATTAGTGAATATCAATGCACAGACATAATTTTAGTTATGCGTGAGAAATAAGGTGTCCTCCTTCAAGGATTTGTATTGTGTATATAATTGATAAGATCATACAGTTATCTGTAAATGACATTTTTCTGAATACAAATATAGAAATCATGTACTATTAGCTCATATGTTGTATTTAAGTGCTGTTGCTGCCCATAAAAAGCCTTTTATTTCGGAATGAAAATTAATGGAAATCAACATGCATTCTTTTCGTATGTAATTTCATCTCAAGTAATTTATTCGAATTATAGTGATAATTTATATTTTTCTTACCATCTATTTGATAACAGTTTTATATTTTGCTTTTGCATTTATTGTAGGGGAGTGCCAGACAATTGTTTCAGCGTTTGCAGGAGCCAATGGAAGAAGATACCCTCAACTCTCACTTTGATAAGATCATCATGATTGGGCAGAAACAACATTATTGTAAGACTCAGGTATGGTTATTGACTCTATGAAATAGTCAGCTGCGCACTCCGGTCCAAATACGAATTGATCAATGTTGGTATTGTCTGTTTGCATATGATTTGTTTTATTGATAAGTTTGTATAAGTGTTTAGATTAGTTTAAATTAGAGATATACATTATATGATAATTAGAAGTTTAAATTATTATCTTATCTAGTAGGTGTAGAAGTCTTTATATATCTCACTAATGAGTTGTAACGTTTTAAGATTATTAGCACACAAGAAAATTCAATTGTGAAAATCTCCCTTTTTTTCCTCGCTGCTTTGCTTTTATGGTATCTGTAGCTTTTATGGTCTCAGAGCTATAAGGTTCAATTGAGCACCTTATCGCTCAACCCAGACCAATCAGAAAACACCCATCGCGATCTTCGTTCTCATCGAGCCGTTCAACGCCCAAACTCTTTCGATGGTGAAAATGGCCTTCTCGGGTGTCAGTGGTAACTCCAATTCTAGAGACTCATCAATTACTTCGCCATCGAACACTCACACACATATTACCACCATCTTTAATTCTACCTCCCTTCAAATCACAAACCACAAATTGCGGGAGGAATTTCTTCAATGGTCACGCTCCGTTCAGATCCAAGGAAAAATGAAAATGGGTTACCTTGATGGCTTTCTTCCAATTTCAACCCAGGGTGCCCAAAAAATCGATGGTGATGACATGGTTAATTAATTCGATGAAGGAGACGATTGGCGACACATACCTGTTTCATCCTACAAGAAAGGCTATATGGGATGCAGCGATCTTGAGGATTCTTCCCAAGTATTTGAACTCAGAAATCAAATATGCAATCTAAAGCAAGGCGACAACAACGTTACCCAATACTTCATGACGCTTAGGAGCCTCTGCTGGAATTGGATATGTTCACCTTTTGTGAATGGAAAGATCCAGCAGATGGCATTATCACAAAATATTGGCTAAAGAACTCGTCTATGATTTTTTAGCTGCCTTCATCCTTCATCGTGATTTAGATGGTGTCTGGGCAGGATTCTTAGCTTGAAGCCTTTGCCAACCATTGATGAAATTTTTGCCAATGTCCGAATGGAGGAAAATAGAATACGGGTCATCCGTCCTGATGTATTACCTGCTGGTCCAGAAATCAGTGCCGTTGCAGCCCACACTCCGTCAAACGGTACCGATTCTCGGATGAAGGATGACAAGCCTTGGTGTGAGTGTTGCAACAGACATTATCATACTATCAATACTGGAAAATCCATGGGAAGCTAGTGAATTGGACTCCAAACAGATTGAAAAACAAAGAAAAAAGGGTTTACATGACACTGGCACTTTAGAGGCGTACTCGAACCAATCTGATGCAGTATTCTCCAAGGCCAAGATGGACCCAGTTGCTGGAACCTCGGTCTCATCCTCGAACAGGTACAATCTTCACGGCTCTTGGTGACCAGCGCTACCAAAGGTGAGACTTGTATAATTGACTCTGGGGCGTCAGGTCATATGTCAGCGCATAAAGAATGTTTTTCCAATTACCTTCCTAGTTTGGATCATAAATATGTTAAAATTGCAGATGGTTCATATACAAATGTCGAGGGTATAGGAAATATCATCCTTAATTCTTCAATCATGCAAGGATGTTTTACGTGTGCCTAATCTATCTTACAATTTAATCTCCATCAGCAAACTCACACGGGATTTGGATTGTCAGTGGTATTTCACACCTCGCACTTGCATTTTTCAGAACTGGACTTCGAAGAAGAGGATTGACAGTGTTAAAGGCTGTGGCTGGGCTCTCTCAATTTCAGGATAAATATTTTGTGAGCCATCTTGTTCAAAAACTATTGGTCAGGATTCTTTGCATCGAAAACAACTTATGCTCTTACACTTTAGATTAGGTCACTCGAATTTTATGTATTAAAGACGGTTATTTCCTACTTTGTTTCGAAATAATGAATTTTTCCAATCAATTATCGAAGCATACTCGTATTCCATTCCCTTCTAGTTCATATCAACCATCTAAACCGTTTGCTTGAATACATAGTGATATCCGGGGACCCTCTTGTGTATGTAGTACTTCTAACCATCGTTGGTTTTTTACGTTTATTGATGACCATACTCATGTTTGTTGGGTGTATCTTTTAAAAGAAAAATATGAGGCTATCTCGTCTACTGATGATTGCACATAATTTTTTAAATTCCCTCCTTAACGATTTTTTGTTGACACATGGGAATATTCACCAAAACTCTTGCATTCACACACCATACCTTCCATCCATCTTATCGAGTTTCTTCCAACTTAGACCCCAAAATCTTTGGTTGTGTGGCATTTGTTGATATTCATGCTGATAGGTACCAGTAGATAATCAATCGCATAGGGCTATTTTATTGATAGTACGAAATATAAAATGTGACTTTACAATTCGAGAGGTAAGCCGGATTTCTCTCTAAGCTAGGTATTATTCACTCTTTAACAATGATAAGCATGCCTCCTAATGACATGTGTCTCTTATTTATGCTTAAACCCTAGTTAGTAACTAACCAAATGACTAAACTACCCTTGTCTTGCCCTTGCCCCTGCCCCTTTTATATTCTTTCTGACATATGTAATAATAGGTCTAATACATGCACACAATCGTAGTAAGTTGGATCCACGTTCACATAAGTGCATTTTTTTGGGGTATTATTCAACTCAAAAGGGGTATATGTGTTAGTTTGTTGATAAGCGGCTATATGTTGTCTCTCGAGATGTCACTTTATTTTTAACAGTACCCTATTTCCCTAAGCAATCCTCGGTTTCTTTCCGGTGAGGAAGAGCCCGGTCTCCTGCCTCATTCACCACAAGTTCATCCCAATACATGGGAATATACTTGGATTATTCTTAAAGTCCCAAATACAATACAAGAAGCTTGGGATGATCCAAATTGGAGAAAGGCTGTCCTAGAAGAGATGCAGGCACTCAAACGAATGGAACTTGGGAAATTGTTCACAAACTCAAGGATAAAATATCGGTTGGTTGTAAGTGGGGCTTCACCATTAAATACAAAGCTGATAGGTCAATTGGGAGGTACAAAACTATGTTGGTTGCAAAGGGATACACACAAACATATTACATTGATTATCAAGAGATCTTCTCCCCTGTTGCCAAGATTAATACAGTCAGAGTTCTATTGTCCTTAGCTGCAAATTTAGACTGTCACTCTTCCAATTGGATTAAAGAACACATTCTTAAATGTGGATCTAAAGGAGAAATATATATGGAGTTACTACCAGGTTTTAATGAAGACAGTAAAGAAGGAGAAGTGTGTATATTGAAGAAATACTGAAAGTCGATTACCACCAAGTCAATACTGACCATACATTGTTCTATTGACATAGGAATAGGAAAAAAAACTCTTCTTATAGGTGATGATCAAGAAGAAATAGATAGACTGAAAGAAAAGTTGGCAGCTGAATTTGAAATGAAAGATTTGGGAAGGTTAAAGTATTTTCTTGGCATGGAGGTAGCAAGAAATAAATCTGGAATCTCTGTATCTCAACGAAAGTATGTGCTAGACCTCTTGAAAGAAACATGAATGTTGGGATGCAAACCAGTCAATACACCCATGGATCCTAATCTAAAGTTAGGAGAAACAATGGGCACTAATCAAGTGGAAAAAAAGGAAGATATCAACGACTAGTTGGTAAGCTAATTTACCTCTCTGACGCTAGACCAGATATAGCAATTCCTGCTCTATCGGAAGCCAGCTTATGCATGCTCTATCGGAAGCCAGCTTATGCATGCTCTATCGGAAGAACGTATGGTGGTTGTTTATAGAATCCTAAGATATCTAAAGATGACACCAGGAAAAGGATTGTTCTTCAGAAAAACAGAACCAAGGAACGTTGAAATATTCACTGATGTTCGCGGGCTGGATCAACAAGCGACGGGAGATCTACATCAGGCGTCGGGATATTGCTCCTTTGTTTGGGGAAATTTGGTGACATGGAAAAGTAAAACAAGTTGTAGCAAGGAGTAGTGCGCAGGCTGAATTGAGATCAATAGCTCATGGCGTGTGCGAAGGATTATGGTTGAAGATGCTACATGAAGAATTGCAAGTGAATGTCACAATGCCACTGAAACTCTTATGTGATAACAAAACAGCGATCTACATCACGCATAATCCAATGCACCACGATCGAACCAAATATGTTGAAGATGATCGACACTTCATTAAAGAGAAGATTGATAAAGGAATCATCGACATAGTTCATGTATCAACTTTAGAACAAACTGCCGACGTGTTAACAAAGAGCTTATTTAAGCCAATGTTTGAAAAATTTGTAGACAATCTCGGAATGTACAATTTGTACACTTTATCTTGAGAGGGAGTACTATAAGTGTCTAGCTAGTTTAAATTAGAGATATGCTTTATCAAATAATTAGAAGTTTAAATTCTTATCTTCTAGGTGTAAAAGTCTTTATATGTTGGACTAATGAGTTGTAACCTTTTAAGATTACTAGCACACAATAAAATTTAATTCTGCAAATCTCATTTTTTCTCGGTTGTTAGCTTTTATGTTTGCAAGTCTTTTCTATTCAGCGTGTTGGAGTTTTTTGAGTTGGACATGGTCACCTTGATTTATGTTGAGTCTGAGTGTTGATCAATGTAGTGTTTGTATAATTGATTTCTAGAACCGTGCGTTGGACTGGGTCCTGGTTGGTTCCCAGCACTGGGACTGTCCAAGGCCCTGTATGCCTTGTCCAAAACCTGTGTGTTTTATATATATGTATTGTAATAAGAATCACATAAGTTTGAACAATCAAGAGTTCATAATTGTTGTAACTAAAGAATTATGCATTTAGTCTTAGGCTCAAGGTTTTTTTTTGAAAAGGCAAAACTCAATATATTAAAAGAAGTACCAGAGGTACTCAAATAATTACGTCTTAGGCTCAAGGTTACTTGACTGTTAGATCTATAAAATAGGGATGCAAGGATTTCGATTTGAACGAGTCTCTTCTATTCCTGCAATTGCAGCAATTCGGTTGTTCCAGCTGTAATTTCTGATTCTTGCAATAATATAATTTATGATAAGTATGGATATCTGAAATGGGTTTTAAGCCTTCCCTATTAATTTCATGCTCTTCCTTTCATTTACTGAATTATCAGTTTACGTTCTCAACCTATGTTCTCTATTCTATCAAACTCAATCAACATTTCTCGTTGTGTTCTTAAGCTACGTATATCTTTAAATATCTAGATCCACTAGCTATTTACAATATTCACAATTCAATTCAATTTTATCATAATTTTGTTTGTACTTTAAAAATATATTGTTAATATAATTATTAGATCTTTAATTAGATATTTTGTATTTTGAATAATTTGTTATTGAAAAAGTTATCGGTGACATAAGCAAGCCGACCTGTAGGAGTTGTAAAATTGAAGTATGAAACTTTTTTCGACACAGTGTGATAGAGAAGGCAGGCATTTCTGAAACATAGTAGGACAGGCAAACTTACGACACCTACATAATTGTCACGCGTATAGAATTGAAACATATAGTAGGTCTGCACAACTACTTCACTGAATTGCTTCTTGTGTTGTTACATGCCTGATGTATATTAAGGAAATGCTAGAATGAAATTACCGGGATTACTAGTTTGTGAGAAACTACTTTTTAGGCTTTCTGAGAGCCCTAGTTTATGAAAACCTTTCTTTATGGTGTGGGAGGAAGGTGATTAATCATATTATTAGAAAAGTTTAACGGATAACTTGTTATACTGATGTTTATGAACAATTGTGGAGGAAATTTAAAATTAACATTTTTCATACTGTATCCTCAAACTGCATTGATTTCTCAGATGTGGAAGGATTGGGGCATTGTTCATTATGCGTGATACAACAAACAAGTAATATTAACCAAATAAATTCTGCGAAGAGTGGAATTTGAACTGAAACTTAGAATGCATTTAGTTGGCTTTACATTTTTGGGGTAGAATTTTAGAATTTGAAATTGTTCGAGATTTTGAAAGTGGTGGTTGGGGTAGTATGTTTGGACAATGGATGTGATAAAATAATGAAATAATATTTTCTTATAATTCTTTGAGAAATGTGAAAAAAGTATAATTTATGGAAAAAGTTGAGTGAAGAACTGATATTGGATCATATATATTCGTTTGCGACGTGATTAGTAAATAAAATTTGAATCTATTAAAATGAAACACTGTTATTTAAAAATGAATATTCAGATGCATAAACTAGTCTTGAGATCCCGGACTAACAGTGACTTGGATATTATTAGTAACTCTTGGGTGATCGGGACAGAGCAAGTTTCAGGAGTGGAAGAATTTATGAATTGTACAATAATCAAATAGAACCAAACCATGACGATATTGGTTATTCTTTTTTGTTCTATTTACTCTAGCTATCTTGATTATTATTTTCTTTGGTAACATCATTTCTTTTAAGCGTTCTAATCAGGATCCCAAACAACTTCAGCAATCTCACAGTTCTCATGCAATTTCTCTTTCCCAAGTTTCTCCAAATAATCTGAGTGGAGAGCCTGTCTTAACGTAAGATTTACAACTGATATTGATATGATTGCATTGGATTGTTTGTGATTCAATCATGCTCATTGAACTCTCTTTGGTTTTCTTTCCTTTATTAAACTCTGCTACCCTTGCACTTTTGAAGGCCTCTGGATTTCTATGATGCTACCGTAGTTGGACAAGATATGCTTGCTGTTGGGAATCAAGGGCAACTTTCTAGCGTGTTGAATAATCCAAATCAAGATACTGCAGCCCTAATGCTTTCTGCATCTGGTGCCAGTTCTACGTTCCAAGGGTCATCAACTATGATGCATGGCAGTAGTCTTCTATCATCACCTGGCTCTCTTAATTCCACTGTTAGGTAACTAGCTGTTGAGGGCTCAAAGTTCTATTGTTGTTTTCTGATACAAGGAACATGACTCTTGATTGCTTTATAGCAGGGATGGTAGATATGGGGTTTCTAGATCTGCATCAATATCAGTTGATGAACAGCAGAGGATACAACAATATAGTCAGATGATATCTGGTAGAAACAGCTCCCAACACAATATATTTGCTCCAGGAACTCTTCCAGTAACTGATCGTATTCGAATTATCCCTGGTGGTAATGGGATGGGCGTGGTGGGTGGCATTAATAAAAGCATGCCAACGGCTAGACCAGGATTCCAGGGAATTGTTTCATCGTCTATGTTAAATTCTGGGAGTATGCTTTCCCCTGCCATGGCATCGGCAAATATGCATTCTGTAGTAGGTTCTGGTCAAGGAAGCTCATTGTTGAGACCTCGTGAAGCCTTGCACATGATGCGGGTGACCTTTCATAATTCAGTATTCCTTTTTAATATCGCTTCTTCTGGTAAAGATTTCACTGGTGCAACTGTGTTAACTCATATGTGATTACCTGGTTTTGTAGCCTGGAATGAGTCAAGGTTCTCAGAGGCAAATGATGGTGCCTGACATTCAAATGCAAGTGTCTCCAGGAAGCCAAGGAACGCCTCATTTTGGTGGATTAAGTTCCCCTTATCCCAACCAGATTTCTTCTCCACAATTGTCATCATACCCCCTCTACAATCAGCAGTCTCATCCAGTATCTCCACAACCGCCTCAAGTTATTAGTCCTCATCACACACATTTTCAATCATCTGCCAGACCCAATCCACAACAGCAAGCCTATGCAATTCGATTGGCTAAGGAGAGGCAGACACAACAGAGGCTTCTACAGCAGCAGCCACATCAACAACAATTGGTTGCATCTAATTCTTTGGTCCCTCATATACAGTCAAACCCTCAATTTCCCATATCATCTCCTATGCAGACTAGTATCCAAGTTCAGCCCGAAACGAATTCTCCACCAGTATCTCTTTCCCCTTTGACATCACCTTCAATGAATTCAATGCCGCAGCAGCAACAAAAGCACCAAACACATACTCAGGGAGGTGGAGGCAATGCACAAACGGGTGGCAGTGGACTAACCAATCAGATGGACAAGCAACGACAAAGGCAGCAACAGCAGTTTTCACTAGCTAACAGGCAGCATCCTCAGCAGCGACTGCAACGACAACAGCAACAGCAAGCTAAGGTCTTAACTGGGGTTGGGAGAGGGAACTCAATGATGCATCAGGTCGTCCCATTCGATCAATCCCAATTGAATGGATTTTCAACAAATATGGGAAATGAGTGTTTGGAGAAAGGAGAACCAACCACTCCTTCAGTTCAGACTCAGGGTTTATATACTGCTTCAACACAGAATGCTGTGCAACCACCTAGGCAATACATGTCTTCTCAATCCTCTAATCAGTCCCTGCCCCAGAAAAACGCGAATACCGGTAGAGCTTCCTCATCACCAAAACATCCACATCAAATGACTTCTCATTCTGATACCAACAGTCCAGGTCATGTTTCAGCAGTTGCTCCTGCTGGTTGTTCTTCTGTCCAGCACTCTGTTCCATCTTTGGCTGTGGATGGTCCAAACCACCAACAGGCACCGCCTCACCGAAAGTTGGTGAACCAAATTCAGTCAACTCTTCAAAGAGTATCCCAACCAAATCACGCAATCAATTCTGAGCCGTTAGTTAAATCACAAGCCAAAGAATTTGGTACTGGTCAACACCAAACAAGCGGGTCCTCTGAGATGGATAGACTGACCAAAATGGATTCAAATGCTGTAAACTCAGAAAAAAATTTGAGTTCCTTGGTGTCTGCTATCACAAACTCAAGCCAGTCTGTGCCTCAGGCTGGCCAAGGGCTTGGCCAGAGACCATCAGCCAGCTTGCTCCCTATTAGACATGATGTTAGTGTACATTGGCAGCAGCAACCTTCACATGTACAGCAGTATCAGCCACAAATAGCCCAGAAGCAGCAGCCCCCACCACAGCAACAGCAACCAGTGCTGCCACTACATTCTCAGCAGCACACGCAGCTTCTCCAAACAGTAAATAAGAATTTGTATGGTAGCCCCGGTGACACCAGGATATAATGAAGCTAAGCCTAGTGATGTGGTACGGCATTGATTATTCCTGTCCATGTTAGGTCAACACATTCAGTGGACAGAAGTGTACAGGTTAGTTATCTTGATTAATCAAGAGATATTAGTTAGTTTCTACACCAGTTTGTCTGCCTAGCTTATCGTTGTTTATATATTGGCTCTTGAAATCCGTTTCCATTACTTTTTGATACACAAATTCTTATCCATCAACAGCAAAAAAGAAAGTAGCAAATTTCACTTTTCTCTTATCAATCTCTTTTTGCTGTTCATCAGTATTTGTTTTTTGGGAATTACTATTAATTTAATTGCAAATAACGAGAGTGTTAACTATGAATTACATTTGCTTCAGTGAAGCCCGTGGTTCTACAGGGATTGCCGGCATGGAAGGAGTCATGCTTGCCAAGCACAATAGTTCTCCATAAATCATGAAGTGAGACAGGGTAGGGTCAGTATTTTCAGATGTATTGAGAATTAGCCCTAGATCTTCGGAAAAGATATACATAGGTAGGTGTACAGGCTCTCAATTCTCTTTTGTTGCCTTTTTCTTTGGGCTCCTTATCATTTTCCTCGTTGATTCTGGGGCTATATTTATATATCTATGTACAATCATGCATTTATCGTACCAAGTGGGTCGACAACTATATATATATATATATATATATATATATATATATATAGTAATGTATTTTGACGTTTTTTTTGTGGGGTATTCTTTGTAATTTTATCGTAAACAGGAATCCCAGTTCGTAATATGCCCATAAAAGACACCTCCAGATATACATGCTTTCAAATATTAATAGCAAATCATGTTCAAATCATCTAAGGTGCCGTATGGCATAATGGATACGATAAGATAATTGAGTTATGCTTAGTTAAAAATTATTGATCAATCTACCGCGATCAAGTACTATAAGGTGCCTAATATATGTTATATAATCAGGTATGCAATTTATACGGTGATAAGATGTATATTTTTTATAAGCATTCGTGTATCATCGAAAAGAAAATACATTACATTCAAATTTCACATTACGAGATTATAAATTTTATGTACATGTATTGTGGAAGTTTTTCGCAATCGTTGCTATTTGTCCCTCTTCCTTTGCCAGCATGCTGCTTTCAACAGCATACTTGACAGTTACACTCAGCCCAAAAATTGCTTTAATTGCCGGAGTAAATAAATATTAAGCTAAAAAAGCTGTTTCATCTGAAAATTTAACTATTTGTTTAAAATGATAATTTCATAGAAACCAACACTTCAATTCGTGTGTAAAAAATATATATGTGACGTCAAATTTAATGCAGATAACATCACATTTCGATAAACCTAATAATGAACATTAAATCTGCTTTTCATCCGGTTTGCTTATTTTAAATCATCAGGAAGTATTTAAAGTGTAATGCTTAGTTAGGTAGATGAAAAGTCTCAGCATTTAACATCAGATTAATAAGGATTTAAGTCTCATACTTAAATCCGATATCAATTATGTATGAGGTGAAAAATATTAAACTTAATACTCAGCAGAATGTGAAAAGTCATTTCAGAAATCCGAGTAGTAAAAGATAGGGTTGCCTACGCGGCGTGACGCGATGAGTCGAGCGGAGCGGACGGACGGAGCGCGAGGGGCACCCATCTTTTCTACTTAACTACACTCTATTGATTTGTTTATCAATATAAACAAACCATAAGTCTCTCAAAATTCCAATGTGAGATTTCTTTAGCCAATTTACCATTCAAATTCACTTACCAAATTTTGTTATCATTAACAAAATTTTTGGGTTTTTCTTATTATTAATTCCAACAATCCCCCACATTAATACAATATGACGAAAAATTACACAATGCACCAAGATGAAGATTTGAGAGTATTTTGAGAATTTACTGCATCAGGATAGGTGGTGGTTAACCTTGAACCTTCCTTAGTGAAATATCATCGGATATACTTGTCAACCAGTAGAAGTGATGCCTTGAATTGTTCGACGTTTTATGTATACCAAGACATCAATACTCACACAACTTCATCTTCACACTATTATTGGTTCTTTCGTTGTTGTCCACTTTGGCCCTGGACTGCCTTGGTTGTTTCAAATGCTCTAGAGATTTAGCCCTCTGGTCATCTCATGGAAGCGGCCCTTCACATTCGATATAGGCGATTTCTCCTAAGGAGTATCCTGTCATACCTCATTTTTTCATCTCGAGATAGAAGAATCATTAAGAGCATGAGCTCAGCCTTCCCAAAATACATGTCTATCACTCTTTCATCGTAGGAATAGGTAAGGAGCTCAATTTCCCGAGTGCTTTGTTCGATCCCCCCCTCCCTACACACACACACACAATTCGATTTTCCCATTGAACCTGCAAATTGGATTTTACAATTCAGGTTGGGTTGCCATCACGGTTGGAAATCAATTTCATGGGCTTCAACCCCATTCTCCTCGGTCTCTCGGTAAACCTTTCTTTAATGGGTCCGGAATATTTTCTTTAGACTTCACATAATCTAAAGAAATAACACCAGTTTTCAATAGATTTCACACGGATTTATGTCTCCTACGTATGTATCTAGATTTTCATTATACACATTGTTTTGTGCTCTTCCCATAACTGACTGACTATCACAGTGCACGGTAATGAGTGACACATGTTCTGACCACATTGAAATGTCCACCAAGAAAATCCGAAGCCAATCAGCTTCTTCTGCTGCAAGATCTAAAGCTATGAATTCAGATTACATAGTTGATCTTGCATTACACGTCTGTTTGCATGATTTCCATGAAACAGCTACACCTCCAATTATAAAGATATATCCACTCGTGGACTTTATATTCTTGGAGTCCGATATCCAATTTGCATCTGAGTACCCTTCAATTACTACTGGATATCTCGTATAATGTAGTCCGTAGTTAGAAGTGTATCTTAGAATCTAAGAACTCGAACTACTGCCTTCCAGTGCTCATAACTGGGATTACTCGTATATTTGCTCAATCTGTTGACTGAGTTAGCTATATCAGGTCTAGTGCATTCCATGAGGTACATTAGATTGCCTATGACCCTAGAGTACTCAAGTTGTCGCACACCTTCTTCACGATTCTTGCAAAGATTTGACACCACCTCCATAGGTGTTCTCGCGATGATATTATTTCCCTTGTCAAACTTGTCAAGTATCTTCTCGGCATAATGACTGGGATGGAGAATAACCATCTGCATGTTTGATTATCTTCATCATAAGAATCACATCTGCAAGACCTAGTCTTTCATCTCAAAATTCCGAGACAACATTTTCTTGGTAATTTTGATGTTATTTTTATTATCAGCAATTATCATGTCATCCACGTAGAGACATGCTATCACATAGTTTGTATTGTCTCCTTTCACGTAGACATATTTATCGCATTGGTTCGTTTTAAGTAAAACTTGAGCAGTAACAGTTTTTAAATTGCAATTGATTAAAATCCAAAATTTAAAGAACACAAAAACAAAACAAAAAATTTGAGCTTACGCTTGTTGGTTCTGTATATTTAGATAGACGAGTTTAATCAGATTACAATGACCATGCAAAATAAATCATACTGAAATAGTAAACTTACAGCAACAGTTTATATATATAATGTTCAAAGTCTTCGCAACAGGAAACTGTAACTGATTCTGGACGAGGCCACAACAAATCGTGTGCCCGTAAACTCAAATTTGTCTACCTAAGCTTCTGGCCTCTTGGACAAGTGAGTTCCAAGGTACACCGCGCAATCACCTCTGGTCAGATTGAAGCAGAATTCCGAGCAGACTACTTCGAACACTAGTAGTGTGCAGTACTCTCAAAACAGAATGTGATATGTATGATTGATTTCAGATTGATGAACATAGAGCTGGAACAGCTTATATAGCTGAGCATTAGACATCCCAAAGGTCTCAAAAATTAAGTGTAATGCTTAATCGGTCATTTCATAAATCTGAGTATTAAAAATATAGGGCTGCCTTTGCGGCAGCGACACGCGCGATGGCACGCAGGGACACCCATATTTTCTACTTAATTACACTATATTGATTTGTTTACTCTCAAAATTTCAATGTGGGATTTCTTTATCCAATTTAACATTCAAATTCACTTACCAAGTTTTGTTTTCATTAACAAAACTTTTGGGCTTCTATTATTATTAATTCCAACACTTAGTCTGATTCTGATTCTTCAATGTCCGGTACCATTGCCCACGCCAGAAGTATATCAACAATGTCCACAAAATGGGCCTGGAAACATCTGAAAAACTTCAATGAAATCAATGTCAACACAGCAAGAAGTCTCTGCAGCAAACTCACGTAAAAATAGGCAAAGCATATCTCTCAACATCTCCAAAGTTAAGAAACTCGTGATGGCTCTCCAAAGCTAGTTCTGAAGTCTCATTGCCCATTATTGCTGAGAGACCGCAATGACCACCCAATAAACTGATCAATCAAGCTGCCAAGCACAACATGGTTCTGCCTACCATTTGAGGCAATAGAGATCAAACATAATATGCTGTAGCTGCTGCATGCCGCACAGAATAAAATCTAAAATACAAGTTCAAGTCTACGTACAAATTACAAAACCAAATACATTCATGAAAAATGGTAAGCACTATAATAAATATTTTAAGTATATAACGAATAAATTTCATTTGCATTGATTTGATATTCTTCCATGCATAAATTATCCCCAAAATAATCTGGCCAAGCCAAAAATATAACAGGATTGCAGGGATGACTGAGAAATTACTTGTCTGATATAAGTTGAGAGAAGCCTTTAGGGAGATAGGATGCGGAGAGTGCGACTAGAAGTTAGTGGGGAGCGTGGACAAGAGACGATTCCTCTTCTCAGAAACAGTCGTAACGAATGAACTATGTTTGAAGATGATTTTAAAATATAATTTTCGATTCTTGATTTTGTTTGTTTGACCTTTGTTTTTTTATGTGTTTGAAAATCATTTAAAAAAAAATCATTTAGAAATATTATAAAATAAAAAATGTTTGACGAAAAGTATAAATTATTTATCAGACTACTATTCCCAATTCTCGAAATTCTTGTTCCAGTCCACGCTGCCGTTGAGTTGCTGATTTCCCCCGTTGTAATTGCCGCAGCTCGTGCTTTCCGCATATTATACTTCGCTGCGATCTATGAAACTTTACATATTTAAGAATACCAAGGCAATGTTTGCCCCAAATATTTGTTGTCCCCAAACAAAGGATAATAAATAACATTTTTAAACACTATCCCGAACAATTAAAAATATATATATATTTCATTTCATAATTTTCCATATAATCGTTATTTTTAATTCGAGTAATCTAAAGATATGAACATATGTGCTTGCTTATTTGATTTCAAGTATGCTATGTTAATTGAGACTATCCATGGAGTGCAATGGAAATTCTTGCATACACCAAGGCCCACACCCGGCGCATACAAAAATTTTCGGACCGCAATGATCTCTATATACAATTGATTAAATCATCATTCCATCTTTAATTTAATCACAATTTCACATGCATCTTGAACCAATTTTGAGACTGCTTCTCTTAATGTTGTTTCAGTTTGAGATGCCTACATAAGCAAACAGCATGGATGCCAATAAAATGAAAAATACCATGCTGGCTACGACTATCTTAACAATTCAAGATCATATAGAACATGGATGCCAATAAAATGAAAATATCATGCTGGTGGCTACGTCTATCTTAACAATTCAATATCATTTAGAAAACTTAGAAACAACACGATACCAGCCAGACACTTGTGAACTATCAATCAAATCTACAAGCTATACAACAAAAATGAAGAAACTGCCAAGCCAAGCTCAAACAAAGAGAAGAAGAAAAGAGAGGATTTTTCTGTTTAAAATTGTATCCACAAGTGCAAAGGATTGTAAAACCGCTAATACGACATTTAGATAGTTGAGCTAGCGGAGGGTATGTTGGATAAAGACGTTGAAGATCCAGCTTCTCCAGCCACACCCTTTAGTTTTAGTGATGTCAAGCCACCGGAAGAACCAGATTGTGGCACATCACCAATGTCCAAAGTGTCCGGAAGCTTTTCAGAGAAATCTACATGGTGAAGCTGCACAGTTCGAAAAAATGCCACATCTCATTATCAAGCCAGTTTTAATCTCAAACTAGTTGGGATTTGGCTCAACTCTCAATAATTTATCAAATCATTCAATATAGCAATCTACATGAAGGAAGCACAACAAACTGAGTTGTTTTGACAAATTAACACAGTTTAGAGGTCAGCCAAGACCGGGAAGATAAAAATTCACGTAACCACCAAACAATGCTGGACAATAAACTCAGACCATGTTCTCCTCCCAAACAACAAGTGTCAAATTTTACATGAAAAAGATATCCAACATATCTTAGAATTATATAGTTTGTGAATACTTTACATAAAAAGGTAAAATTCCTCGTGAGTAAGGAGTATAAGAGAAGAATATGAGAAGAAGTCAGAAATGATAGTAGAAGCACCTGCATAAACGTCCCAAACAGTGGTAACTACAACCAACACCTGAAGACATTTGTCAATATTTTAGGTACCAACTAACATCGTACAGGATGAATGCATAAAGAGCTTCTGCTGCATTTGGCTCACCATTTCATAAAAATATACTTTGATACATTCTTGAGGGTTGAGGCAAGACTCTCTACTAAAGCCAACTATAAAAACAGAACCAGGAAAACAAAGCACATACATCCCAGACTTCTGTACATGTCACATTTGAGCAGTAATAGTATCAATCAAATGCAGAACATGGTGAAGGTCGATAAAGAATCTAGTACTTCAAATAATTAAATCAGAATGCATGTGCAAAAGTTCAAATAAATTAAATCTTTAATAGTTAAAGAAGCCACCTCAAGATGATTCAGCATGTCAATTGTGGCATCTAAATCACCTCGGTTGGCCAAATAGACTTCAGAAATAGACTCGTCCGACATTCCAGGAAATGTCATCTGAAGATATGCTAAATCCATATCAGATTCTTCATCAGGGTTTGACCTCTCAGGTATATCATTCTGATAATAAGATAATGAAGCATAAGCCTCTTTACCATGATGTTCCTTCCATTTTGAAATCTCAGCAGTTTGGGGATCACTAGCATTAGTTATATAACTACTAAAGACATTTCCTAGCTGTCCTTGTGTATTGCCTGGTCGATGTCCGAGCCAAACCCCTTCACTCTCACTCTGAAATTCTAGAGGTAAATTCAAATCCTTGCTCTTTTCAACAGCCACTCTTTTTGAGAGTGGTATGTATGATGATGCATGGGGATTCAAAGTGGATGATCCAGGCTTCATTACTGCAAATCCCCACTCTCCACTGTTTGGTAAAGAAATTTCCACTTCCAGCAAGCCAAAGAGTTCTTTATAAAATAAAACAAAAAAAAACCACAAAATCAAAAAATCAATGAATAACAAGAAAACCAATTAATGGAATTGATTCACAATCCTAAAGCTGATAGTTTAGATTATAAAATGCATGATCACACAGAATTTCATCACTAAGACAAATCAATACAACATGAATGGACTAATAAATTTCAAGTATCCTGTTAAATGGGATTGCTCCAAAGCAACTGATGTTGAATGGAACTGACGCATTTAGCATTGCAAATCAAAATTTCAGTAATGCAAATCAAAATTTCAGAATATATTCAAAATTACTTTATATTTTGTTAAGAGGTTTTGGCACAACCTTTCTTTTGTATATTCTGTTTTCTCTTTTAATTAATAGTAGGGGTTAATGCCAAACCTTGCTCTCACCTAGGTGGTTCTGTTTTAAAAAAATCACGAATTCAACAAGAATTCATCAAAACCGTCTTGATTTCTATAATCATAAGAAACTGATAAACACAAAACAAATTAAACAATTCAGGTGAAAACAATAAATGATCGCCAGAGATTTCAAAATCTAAGACCGAACATCAATGTTTCATGAATTTCAAGAATACGACAAATGATCGAAGCCGTCTCAAAATCAACGAATCAAACTTACGAACAAACGCCAAATAGCTCACAGATCGAATCAAGAACCCGAAAAATGTATTCCGATTGACGAGAAAACCCTTAGTTTCGCGATCGCTTCAAACCAAGAGTGTTACTGTTACTCTCCTGAGAAGAAATGAAGAAATGAAGAAATAAGCGTTCTAGAGTTTAGGGAAAATACTCATTTAATCCCTTTTCTTTCTTTTTGATTTAAATGATTTTGGTCCTTGTACATTTTTTTTAATAGTGAACTTATATTATATTAAGGGGGTGTATTCAATCTAGACTTTTATTGACTTTTAATGACTTTTTTAAATGATTGACTTTTATGAAGTTGATAGATTTCTATTGACTTTTATAGAATCCCATGGAGTTATAAAAAGATTTGTATAGAGTCTCGTAGACATTTTCAATAGATTTTTATGGACCTTATAGACTTTTAATGACTTTTTTAAATGATGGACTTTTATGAAATTGATAGATTTCTAATAATTTTTATAGAATTACACGAAATTATCAAAAGAATTTTATAGACTCTATAGATTTTATAACTTATAATTGATTTCTTTGAACTAACAATTGAACATAAATAACTTCTTCAACATATAATTTTTTTTTTACTATTAATGTAAACACATTTTTCTTATTTAACAGCCAAAAATGTAAAAAATACCTATTCAATTCTTTTGCATGGCAAATATTGAACAACTTTTTTGCATCTTCAAGATGACGACTTTGAAGATTCAGTTAATGTTGTTATATAATTGTAATCTATAATTTTGTGTAATAAAACAAAACTTTTCTATTAAATAACATTTTATAAACTTAAAATATTTTTTGATGATAGTTGACTACTATAAAAATTCTTAAAACATACTTTTTTAATTAAACATGATAATTTATATCGTTATAAATATCTTTTGTTTTAGAAAAATATTTATTATAATTGTCTATAGATATAGACCCATACAATAGTTTTAAAAATCTATCATCTAATATAAAATTGAGCACATTAACTTGCTATTTTATCAAAATACTTGTGTAAATATTAGTATTATATTGGATAAAAAATAAGATGTGAAAAAAACAATAATTGAAGAAAGAGCCGCACATTAGGAATTAAAGAAAGGGTACATGTAGAAAACAGGGGAGGAAAAGCCAATGGGGAGGTGGTCGTGTCGGAAATGAAAATAGCAAAGAGTAAAGAGAGATGATGGTAATTAGGAATTAAAAGTCATTCCAAATCTTTACTAGGAGTGGTGGAGAATTTTTAACTTTTTTGGGATGTACATGGGGCATCAAAGTTTGTACCTAAAGATTTCAACAGAAGTTATTAAAAGTCTATGAGATTTTGGATACCTATAGACTTTTATGGAGTTTTAAAAATTCAAGTTTGAATACCACCTGACTTTTTAAAACTCTACGAAAGTCTGTCTTGAATACCATTAGACTTTTGTAGAGTATATAAAAGTCTGGATTGAATACCTCTAGACTTTTAAACTCCATAAAAGTCAATAAAAGTCAATAAAAGTCTATAACCAATACACCCCCTAAAAGATAAGACGATGTACAAAGGAACCACAATCCACCAATCATACAATCAAAAGACAATAGAAATTACAACGATCAATAGATGACACCAACGAGAATACACATAGTAAATATATGAAGATAATGCGTGCGAGTAACGCGAAGTCCATAGCATTGAGTAATCCAGTGTCAGGACAGTCTGAGTCCATAAAGTCCCCTCAAACCTTGCATTCCAGATTAAGAGCAAGTAAGGTAAACTGTCTTTTATAACTGAAGGAACTGAGAAATGAACATGAGGAGCATAAACTGAAGTAGAACACCAAACGCACAAACCCTAATTCCCAAATTCCTCATTGATACCCCTCAACCCGGTAAACATGCATGGGGCATGAAATCGAAGAACCCAGGTGCCAACAACGACAGATATCTCAGCAATGACTCGAAGCCGAGAAACGAAACATACAAAAGTAAAAAGCGCACACCTACTGAAGACTACATACAGACCATATGTACAAGACACCACAACCATAAAATACATAATAAGTAGAGAGTTACGGAAAAGCACCAAAAAAGGAGACCACACCCAACTAGCCAGACCCAAAATAATGCATGGAATGCCCCCATTGCTTGTCACTGGAATCATCATAGTATCACTCATACTAACACCAAATACATATTACTTCAATTAACATAAGTTTAACGAACACGTCCAAATAAAATATAACACCAAAAATATTCTTATCAAATTCAAAAAACATATAAATAAATGTATGTCACTGAAATCCTCATAGTATCTTATCAAATTCAAAAAGCATATAAATAAATGTATGTCACTGAAATCCTCATAGAACCACTCATACTAAACACTAAATGTATACTACTTTTTAACTAACACATCCAAATTCAATTTTAGCCAAAAACTTTTTAAATCGTACAATTTACCCCCCAAAAGTGTCATTTTCGTGTCGGACACATCCATCGGCTGTGTCTGAAACAAGTGGCCGATTTTGAGGAGAATGCCCGACGAGGGTGTCCTATTTTATTTTAAAAAAATTTAAGGACACACTAAGTGACACGTGTCGAATGAGTGTCGATATCCTGAATTGTCAAACACTGCACCAATTATTATTAATACACTTAAAGATATATTAAAGTGTACTGTACTATTTTAAAAATTAAAAATATTATTTTTAATATACTCAAAATAAAAATACATTGATGTTGTCTTGAAAAATTCCCAAGTGACACGTGTCCAAGAAGGGTTACGTTATAACCAGTCAACGTAAAATATTGACAAATTCTTATGTATAGATTGAGAAAATCTATATAGCCGACTTCACTTAGTGGAATAAACACTTGATTGATAGGATGTGAGGCGACTGCAAAATATTGCAAAAAGACTTCACATAAAGATTTAGAGTGCTAAAAAATCTGAGACACTAGTCAACTCGAAAACACCGCAATTTTTTTCCCTGTAGTATATCAGTCTAAAGATGAATTATCATGTTAATCGATATTTACTTTTTGATCGTTTTGTTATAGGGAGAAGTTAAAAATATCAAGGATTGGTATAAAGCTATGTAAGGGTTGAATTCAGATTGTTGTCCAATGTCCATGAGAGGCTTGATTAGTTTGCATTGGTTGTTGAACTGCCTACTTTGCAGGATCTTGCACTGAGGAAGAGCTGAAAATGGATGTGCTAGTTGATGAATTAAATGCCTACTCATACTCATATCCAACAGAATACCTGCATACTTAGGTACCGCTTGGTTCGTGTGATGAGATAAGCAATGAATGTATAATATGATGATAAAAAGATAAAAGATAAGGATAATTGAAGTGTGATAAATTATATGGTGTTTGGTATGATTTTAAAATTATAGATTAATATTGTGGATTGTTTTGTACTGACCAAAGTACCCCTATCATGTGTTAGTCAAATACTATATTCTAAAAATATTTTGATATCTATAAAAAAATTAAAAAAATATTATACTAGTCATTATATAATAATAAATTAGAACTAATAAATAATTTTATTTCTGTGGAGAGCATCAAATAGACTCTTGAAGACTTAAGAACAGAAGTAAAAGAACATGGTTTATATGGACCGGGTGTGGAGAGCATCAAATTATACTAGTCATTATATAATAATAAACCCTTGGTCTTACATGTGTTTCGAATAACTTAAAATTGAAGAACCCTATGAAACAAAAGGTGATAATATAGGAAAACACTTTATATGGACCGTGTGTTTATAAAGACCAAAATACATAAATATATATGTATATGTTTGTATGTGTATTGGGTGTTTGTAAGACCGAGAGTATAGAAGTGTGATCGGATACTATACTAGACGAATACAATTTCCCAGAAACAATGTCCATATAGAAATTATTTTCCACTAGCTGGTGAAGTAATCCATTTCATGACTACTGTAAAGCCAAAAACCAACAGATGCACCCGAAGTCGTGAATAATTATAGTATTCCTCAAATAATGTGTAGCAGCCTAAACATCACATGCGTATTGCCATATTTCCATACGTAAATCTCAACTCAATATCTAGTACAAAACATTTTCCTGAGAAAGTGAAGGTTCCAGAAAGCAGAAACTATAAGAGTAAATGAATTATGGGAAAATAAATCTCTCTCTTATTCATTTCAATGAATTACAAAGAGTATATATAAGTTAGCCAACAGAATCCTAGGAGAATAAATCTAAGATTATAAAAGATCCCAGAAGAATAAATCTAAGATTATAAAAGATTACAAAAGATCAATCAAGATTATAAAAGATAATCTTATTGATAATAATTCAAAGTCAAAGTTTAGACTAATTATCTCTAACATGCCCCCCGCAAGATGGAGCTACGGGAGGAGAGTCCAATCTTGGTTGATAATAAAAGAAATCGTGTTCGGGGTAGTGGTTTGGTAAGTGCATCCGCTAGTTGATCTTCGGAGGAAACATGAGTGACACGCAATGCACCATGCTGAACTTGTTCACGTATAAAATGATAATCCAAGGCGACGTGTTTCATGCGGGAGTGAAAGACTGGGTTGGAGCATAGATTCGTGGCACCAATATTATCACATTAGATTACGGGTTGTTCAGAGAGCTGGACCCCTAGTTCAGAGAGTAAGGAGGTGAGCCAGCACAGTTCTGCAGCAGTTGTAGCAACGGTGTGATATTCTGCTTCAGTGGACGATCGTGCGATTGTGCGCTGCTTCTTCGAACTCCAGGAGATTGGATTGCGACCAAGATAAACAATGTATGCGCTGGTGGATGTGAAGTCATCTTTGTTTCCTGCCCAGTCCGCATCGGAGAACGCATGTAGTGATAACGAGGAGCTGCGATGGAGAGTGATTCCAAGATTAGCTGTGCCACAAAGATATCTTAGAGTCATCACTATTTGATTTTAGTTCTTAAAGCATCATATATTGACTTAGTTGGATCATATAAATTGACATAATTAATCTCATAATAGGGGTGTCATGTATATCCATGGCATCTTCATTGTTCACAATCAAATGTAACGATAATTTGGTATTAGATAAATAAGTTAATTAGCACACAATCTAATTAAAAAATAATTACATGAATTGAAATATATTCCAAGAACTAACCTTTTGGTTATAGGTATATTGACCATTTAATTTTTAAAATTATTATAAGATATATATAATTCCAAACTTTTTAAGTACTATATATAAACAAACCAAATTGTAGGGATTAAGGCATCACTCAAAACTCATATGATCTTTAAGATGAAAACGAATTTGAGAATATCTATAATTATGGTTGCTCTACTTCTTCTTTATGTATCAGGTTTGAGCTAACATCAGAATGCATGTCCTAATAAATTAATATATATTATATACGGTCCCTTTGATGTTGTGCCTCGAGGGCAGCAACAACATAGTCGCTTTGAGGACAATAACAAAACGGTGACTATATAAATACATACCTTACAAATTTATAGTATTTAAAAGCAAAAAGTTTTTTTTTTATATATTTATGCTAGTAAGTTTATAATTTAAATTTGTTTAATCTTATATTATTATTTAGATGGAGGTAAAATTCACATTTGATTCTTTTCTCATGTTATTAATTGAATTTAATGATCTCCATATTTTTTTGTCCAAATTTTCGCAACAATTTCATAAATTTACATTTGTTGAGTAAAGGGAGATGATTTTGATATGTAAATAGCTTTTAATTCAACTTAATTTTTATTTCCTAAATTTGGCATCAATACATGTCATAAGATGTATTTAGTTTCATGTTTTAAGATAAATTTTCTTTCTGGATTCAAACAATATAACCATCAATCGTATTTTGTCCAAGACAGGATACCATTACAAGTATTCAATTGTCATGAAATTTGTTATCATCTATAATTTGGATATTTTGTTAATGTATTTTGAACTTAATAACGGTGCCTTTGTCATACTAAGTGTGTCGACTATATGGATCAACAATACAATATCGTAATTTGTGATTTGATTTGTGGTGCAGTTGAGAGAGTTGGCGCAAAGAATTGCTTGTACGTTTTCCCAGCTGCATGCCAGTATGGGATTCAAGTGTGCATAGAGCCATGTATTAAAAAAGCCGGTGGTAGTATATATTCAGTCTACTGTGATACTCAGACTAGGGTTCCCAAATGCACTTGTTTATATAACTGTAACAACTGACCAACCATTTGTCAACTGTCGCCTAATAACAGTACTATATATCTAAACATATATGTAAAAGGCGATTGCCATGTATTGTTATTAAAGTGTGTTTGCGATTGTGTATTCAAAGTATTTCTTCGTTGCTTTTGTTTAAAGTTAGAAAAAATTGCTTTTAAGCAAAACCATTGAATGCTTGCTATTAAAATTTAAAAAATACATTAATGAACTTCAATTAATATATTAGACCATATATATAAGCCGCGTATGGTTACTGTTCCAATGAACAGTAACCATACGTTTTTTTCTTTTTTTATTTTTTTATTTCCTTTTTCTTTTGTTTTTTTTCTTTTATTTTTGTTATTTATTATTTTTTTGCATCGGTACTATTCCTATGAACAGTAAACGTCTATCCTATTTTCTTTTATTTTTGTTATTTATTATTATTTTGTATAAATACGGATTTGTTTGGAAAGATTTGATCTTTGCCCCAATAGTGCATCCCTCTTATCTCAATTTTTTTTCTTTTGTTTTTTTCTTTTATTTTTGTTGTTTATTATTTTTTTGCATCGGGTATGAACAGTAAACGTCCATCCTATTTTCTTTTATTTTTGTTATTTATTATTATTTTGTATAAATACGGATTTGTTTGGAAAGATTTGATCTTTGCCCTAATAGTGCATCCATCTCATCTTAATTGTTTTAAATTTAAAATGTTTTCTTTTTTTTAGAAAAAACCTTGTTGATTTTGTCAAGTATGAATTGATTTAAAAAAAAACAGAGAGTTTAAAACATGTTTTCGTCGTGGCAAATTTTAATAATAATTTTTTATATGAGCTGACTTCAAAAAAACAGAGAGTTCAAAATATGTTTTCGTCGTGACAAACTTTAATAATAATTTTTATAAATATTCGTCATGATGAATTTTTGGTAGATTACAGGTCGTTAGTTTTGCTTGTTTGTATACATTTTGATTTTTGGCTTACCTATGGCATATTGTTAATATGTGCTTGTTCTCGACTAACTATATATTATTATAATAACTATATAATAAGTGTGTAAGAGTTTGGAATAATACTATTGCAAGGAATAATAATGAATAGTATTTCACTATTTATTACAATTATTTATCTTAAAATTTTTTTTTTTCAAAAATTTATTTTTGTTGATGTGCGGGTTTAACCTGAACCGACATGAAAAAATATATATTAATCGATTGTTGATACGCGCAACTTCAATTAATACGGATTTGTTTGGAAAGATTTGATCTTTGCCCCAATAGTGCATCCCTCTCATCTTAATTGTTTTAAATTTAAAATGTTTTCTTTTTTTTAGAAAAAACCTTGTTGATTTTGTCAAGTATTAATTGATTTTAAAAAAAAACAGAGAGTTTAAAAATGTTTTCGTCGTGGCAAACTTTAATAATAATTTTTTATATGAACTGACTTAAAAAAAACAGAGAGTTCAAAATAAGTTTTCGTCGTGACAAACTTTAATAATAATTTTTATAAATATTCGGCATGATGAATATTTGGTAGGTTACAGGTCGTTAGTTTTGCTTGTTTGTATACATTTTGATTTTTGGCTTACCTATGACATATTGCTAATATGTGCTTATTCTCGACTAACAATATATTATTATAATAACTATATAATAAGTGTGTAAGAGTTTGGAATAGTACTATTGCAAGGAATAGTAATGAATAGTATTTCACTATTTATTACAATTATTTTTCTTAAAAAATGTTTTTTTTTTCAAAAATTTATTTTTGTTGATGTGCGGGTTTAACCTGAACCGACATGAAAAAAAATATATTAATCGATTGTTGATACGCGCAAGTTCAATTTATAGTAAGATGAACATCATGTTTTTTTTTAAAAAAAGTTAGAGTCGGTCCTTTGGTTATTTTTTTCCATTCAATTACAGTAGCATGCTCGCTTTAATTTTTTTTGTTGATGACCGGATTTTGCCTAAACCAACTAGGAAAAAATATCTTAATCGGTTGTTCATGCGCACAACTTCAAATGTTTTTTTTTCTTTTTTTCAGTTTTTAGTGAGATGAGCATCATTTTTTTAAAAAAAAAAAGTTAGAGCAAGTTCTTTGGTTATTTTTTTCCAATTCAATTACAGTAGCATTGTCATTTTTTTTTTAAATGTTTGTTAAAATAAGTTATTTGAAATGTTATTTTCGATCAACTTAAGAAAAAATTGATCAATATATTGGTAACTGGCACCGCACCTTGTGCGGTGCCAATAAACTAGTATATATATGTGCTTGAAAAGATACCGTACATGATTGCCCTTGAGTAATGTATGCACATCCTCTAAATTTATATTAAGGAAAATTATAATTTTAGGATTTGTATTTGCCTTGTCACCATTTTATCATCTATATTATCAAATTTAAGTCTTAATTCATCATATTTGCTCTTTTTTGCAAATTTAGTTTTTTTTCTGCATGATGTTGATGTGGTCGTAATGTGCACAATGTCATGTCAATACTCGTATGAAAAATAACTAAAATTGAAAAAAGAAATTATTCAAACCGACGAAAATAGAAAGATTTAGGGCTAAGACATAATATAATGAGCTAAAATAACGAATAGGTAAATAAATGGGACAAAAGTTACAATTTTTTCTTTATATTATTAATCATACTTACATAAATGATGGTCATGACCAAATTTCTGAAGATTTCTCACCGACTTTTTGCTTAAAAAGTAAGGAAATTATAATTTATTACATTTACACAAAAATAATTATGACAACACAGCTCACCAAAATGATAAAAAAATATGTAATATTTGTAAATAATAGTACATAGTTTTAAAAACAGTAATAATATAATGGATGTGGAATAAATAAGAAACGTTTTCATAATTATCGTTTTAGTCCATCTGGTTTAAACAATAACATCCACTTTTCCTATAATGTATTTTATGTCAAAATCAAAAGGAGGTAGATTTAATTTTTTTCTTATATATCTACAAACTATAGTGTGTATTATTGTAATACAGTTATTCTATAAGAAATATAGATGTAATTGTTCAAACTAGAACAGAAAATTTGTAAAAGATCTATTCTATAAGAGAGACATATAATATCTCTATGAATAACTCATAGCCAAAAATTGGAGGGGCCTTATTTCTATTTTTGGGAAGTTTGTTTATATTGTTTATGAAAAAAGAATGTCATAGATTTATTGATTAGTCACTCGAATTTTTTACACTGACTCGAGTTCGAGTCTCCCTGTAACATAATTAGGATTGGAAAAAAAAAAACGCAGGTAATACAAAACATCAACATAAAATATAATATTTAAAAAAACAATTAATCTTTCTAATTATTTTTTCTATTATATGAAAAGAATATACGAATAATTTTTAATTTATACTGATCTTAAAAAAAGGGACATGGCGATTATTCTTCCGCACATCCTTTGGTTTTACCTAGTCATTCCACACATTTATGATTCATGGCAGTTCTTCTACCGGTCGCTTTTCCACCGCCGCCGCAGCCACTCTCCTTCGAGCTCCGACGTATACATTTCAGTCATTATATTCTCCATCGGAGGCATTTCTTTGGGAAATTTGAAGTCATTTACAATTCCTCCAGCTCTCGGTTTGATTTCTCTCTTTATACTAAGTTCCTGTAACCTGCAGAGTTTGTGCCTGCACGTTCTATGTTATTTTGAGGGTATTTGTTTTGTTTTGATCTTTTCTTAACATTCATGCTTTTCATTTTAGCCTTATTACCATCACTAGAATCTGAAAGTACCACTTTTGTCTTGTTTCTGTTTCACGAAGTAACTTTATGCTTGCATTGTTTAATACGAAGGTGATGTATAGAGTTTTGCGATGTTTAAAATCACTTCGATTTGATTCCTTGCACTGAGAAACGATTTGTGCTGACTCCCCTTGTATGCCTGTTACAGAGCATATATCACATTCTATATCATTTTTACTTGACATCTTTGGGTCTTATTTGATTGGTCGTTTCACCAGCAGCTAGTCTATATGGTTCGCCAACAGAGGGCTTTGCGGAGGATGCTGCTACAGTTCGATTGATATTTCACATAACGCGTTTATTGCCCCGAAGTTTTTTAAAATTAAAATAAAAAAAAAATTAGGTAATTTGACAAATTATTAATGAAAAAAATTGGAAAAATTCAAAAATTAGCCGCAACGGCAGTTCCGGGCCGAGAAATCACCGTTCCAAGCCTCAAAATCACGTTCCCCGATGGCCGTGAAATCGTCGTTATAGTTAGACATCCATTTTAGTATGGAACTTTAGCGCGGCAGCTGCCGTTCCTGTTCCGCGATCGTTTTGCAAGCCATGCTAGTATACGACCTAAAGCAAAATTAATTTAGTTGCATAGACGGTTCTTGCAGTTTTGGCCAGGCATTTGACTCTACTTGGTTGGACTTATGCTGTAGTTTCAAACGACTACATTTTGAAATGATTAATGACTGATCACATGATTTACCTGTAAAAATAACTGGTTTTGACAAGAAGGAATCGTTTTTCATTTTGATCCAATTCTGTTTTTCATTTCAATTGAAGAAGAAACATCTGACAATCAAATTATCTGATAGGCGGCCTTTGACCTTCCAGAGTATTTTATTAGTTTCTCATGTGTTTTTCCTTGATAATAGGTTTTATTTTAGTTAGCTTGCATTTAAGCAAATCAATTTTTTTCTTCTATGGTGATGCGCATACGTGATGAATTCAGTATATTATCTTGTACCTCCCTTGCCTAAAGGTTATGCTATCTTTCCACGCAATGCAGGATCAAAAGCTTTCAGGATGACAGCTCAAAAAGCTTTGAGCCTACAAAATCTGAAGTTGGTCCAGAGGATCAAAATAGAGGTTCTGATTTTGATTTAGGAAATTTAGAAAACAAAACCACCAGTAACGGAAATTCATTGCTCTCAAAACTGGGTCTAGTTCTTGGAATAGCTGCAGTAATTACATTGATAGCAGTTTGTCTAAAACAGCCTAAACAGGGATCAGTTGGGATTCAGTATTTGATAGATGGCTCATCCGCTTCCACCTTGGCTGCACCTGCTGGTGCTTTTAGCTTTCGAATATTCGGATATAGAATCATTCTTCCTGAATATGCCCCTGGGTATGCTTCATATATATGGTGCAATAGAATATCCTCAATCTTCTTCTTACTTTTCCTAATAGAGACTCGTGCTTTTGACATCGAATTATTTACAATATCTACTTGTACCATTTAACTTTTTAATCCTTGCTGATTATTTTATCTTCACTTTTGATGCTGAGAGCTCATTCGTACTTTTTGTAAATGAAAAGTGAATATCTATTTTTGTGGTTTCAGGTGGATCTACTTTTGGCTGCTAATGGCTGCAGGATGTGGACTTTTCATTAGTGAAGAAGCTTTGAATATATGGGTCTGTCCTTTCTGCTGGTATCTCTGTTCCACATACTCCAATGCTCTTCCACGTTTGAATTTATTTTTAGCCTCCTTTTGTTTTATCATATCATTTAAACTGATGTAGGTTGGTATCTCCTTAGCACGGTTACTTTCTTTGGATGGAACATGGGCGTCTTTTGTTGATTCATTGTCTATAAATGCTCCATATATGATATCCACTGTGGTGTGGGTGTACTGGTTTGTCCTTTATTATCTATTTATTTATTTAGCAATTTTAATTCCCTTATATGAACCAATATTACCTCTGTCATCGTGGATCTACACATTGCTAGCATCTAAGCTCTTTGTTGCTGTAATTGTTTATATAAAATTCCCCTCTAAGTTTATGATTTCATCTCATCATCCTAAAAGTTTAGACATTTGAGTATCTCAACTACATACAATGTGCGATAAGCTTATAAAGAGTTCATATTTTCAGGGGAGTTTGTATAAGTGACATGATACCTTTTTACATTGGGAAGTTTTTCAGGCAGTCTGGAGCATCTGATGATGTTTGCTCAAAGGTTTTTACTGTCCAAGTACATTTAACTTTCATGAACCACCTTCAAGCTGTTGTATGTGATTTCTCTTGGTTATTGTAGTTGGGGGTTAGCAAAGAGAAAGCTATGGACATTACTCATGCTGTACAAAGACATGGAAATCTTATTGGCTTTGGTAAGTTTAACTGAAAAATTGAATTCAGTGCATTCTTTATACAGCGTTATTGGGGTGGATGTGGATATAGTATGTTGTGTCGCATTCTTGTTAGTTATAAAAATGAAATAAGTCAATTATTTGTAATAAAGGAGTGATTATGAAAGATGGTTCAGATGCTTATTTGTTCTTTGTTGTTTTTTTTCTTCACACTCATACTCTGTGACCTTCACGGGGTAAGATTGTGAATTGCATAGTTTAATTCCTGTTTCAGCTTTCCAGAACGTCTCATGTTTTATTTGTGATTCATGCATTCAGTGGAACGATTCTCTCTTGGAGTGAGGAATCCTACATCTTTTTTGGCTGGGGCAATGGTTAGTTAAAAACCTAAAGTTCAAAGTTTTTGTCATGGCATTTTCTATTTGTTTTAATTTTAATTTCATGCGAGATAACCACATATCTGATTTCAGGGCATATCACCCGAGTGCTTCTTTGCCGGTGTTTGCTGCGGTGGATTATTGACTCTTCCGATACAGGTAGTTAAACATTTTCTTGATAACTATCCCATTGTCCTATCCTCGCACAGTACTAGACCTTGACCAAACATGAATAAGAAGCTGAGATGGAATAAATAGATGTAATTAATTTTGGAAAAAGAGATGCATATTCTTAATCTGTATAGTAAAGACTATAATAATGGCAAGGTATTGGAAAGAAGTACATGATTGAGCCTAAAATTGAGAGCAGAAAAGGAAAATCTTCAAAACTTGAGAGATAATAAAGATATTAATACGAGATTATTGACAGTATTTTAATCCATGCAATGGTATCGCCTATCAGTTTTTCATCTTTGTGTACTTAAATTTAGTTTTCAGCCACACTCATAGAAATGGTTTTGCTTGAGATAATAAAGAAGTTCATGATAGAGTCTAAATTGAGAGCAGAAAAGGAAAATCTTCAAAACTTGAGAGATAATAAAGATATTAATATGAGATTATTGACAGTATTTTTATCCATGCAATGCTTATCCCCTATCATGTTTTCATCATCGTGTACTTTAATTTAGTTTTCAGCCACACTCGTTGAAATGGTTTTGCTTATCTTTAGCGACAATCAATATATATCTTAGAATTAAATATCCATTTATTAACAGTTGCCTTTGGTGCTTTAATAACAACTTCCCCTTGCAGTTGGGAATTGGGTTCTTGCTGAGAGAACGACCAGTCTTCGCCCTTGCAACTGTCGCCACTGTAGTGGTGAGACCATAACTTTGATTGCAAGAAACGACGATTTGTTTCGCGAAGAGTTTAACATGTGTCATTTTACAGGGAATTTGGACTGTGTTCCCATATGCAATGGCTGCTGCGACGGCACTCGTCCTATATTTTCGCAACCGCCGATACTCCAGTTAGATCAGCGTTTTTTTTATTGATATTATAAATGTACGGTATGATATCAAACATATGCTTGTGGGGTGTATTCTCAATCACTCGTTGAGTTTATCAATATATTATAGGAGTGAAAATTAGAATACCTTGAAGGCTGTATTGTGAGTATACATACTACGTCTTAATATAACTTGGGGATATGGAATGAGTATTGAGGTTTCTGTCTCCCTAAATTTTCTTTCTTATCATTCTTTTTTGATTTTCCAAGCTCGAATTAAGAAACTTGTCAGTACTATTGTTAGGACAGCATCAATATATGGGAGATGCCATTGCCTGTATTTGTTGTATCCTCAACTTATATCTTAGGCTGAAATTAGTTCACAAAAGATTTTTCCATGGTTCTTGTTTGGAATTATCTTGACATGCTATTATTTTTACATTAAATAGGAACTTTTTTGGTCTGTGAGTGAGATTTGTACTTGCCTTCTGGATTCTAATGTTTGCTGGCTACACATACAATGCATGCAAAGAGAGAGATATCTTTAATATAGTATAGAAGATAAGGCAGATTATACCTCAACCATGGGACAGCATATCGTGATACATAATCCAAGCATATATTATATAACTGATGTGGATGGATAGAAAAACTAAGTTACTAAGGAGGAAAGAAATGCTAGGCGAATACTGTATGCTTCTTCGAGCGCAGCAAGAACTGATATAGTTGGCCTGCTCAATGCATCTCTTTCATCGCACCTGCAAGCAATTAACGAAGCCCGTCTCATGTTTTTGTCCTCAATACTTCCCATTATTCTCTCGTTCACTATCTCAGATGCACCTCCCTGCAAGTAGGGCTTTGCCTGCAAAATTTGGAGTCAAATCACTACAAAACATAACCAGTATTTTTTTTGGTAAAACATTAAACCACCGAACGTCAGGTATGGGAAGATGTCTACCTCTATAAATACAGAGAAGATAGACAAAGGAGTGTTGAGAGAAAATAGGGTTAATTAGATCGACACCTTTTGTATTTGGTTTCATAGCGAAACATCTCTATGGAGAAACATAGTATGTCGAGTTTCCCCCAGAGCTGTCTCCTCAAATATGTTTCCTCAATTTGTGTTTTAACTTTTTTATACAAGCATGTAAGTTTTACACTATCGCAGTAAAATGCATAAAACATGTAAATTTAATGTAGTGCACAGAAGAATCATGCTTTATATAGGCAGAGCTTCAGTAAAACGTTGATGTAAATTATTTATCTTGCATCAAAATACTCTAAAAGTTAAAGATATAGCTCTCATTAGCAAGAACAAACAAATTTTACATACCCATAAAACCAAGTTATAGGAATCTGGAGTGCCATAGTGAGTGAGTGAGTTGTTCCCTACCACTTATGAGCTCCAGAAGTACGACTCCGAAACTATAGACGTCACTTTTCTCTGTCAATTGTTTTGTCGAATAATACCTAGTTATGATAAGGTTTCAGTCTTCTAGAAGATCATGCAATGAAAGTAAAAATGTGCAGAATGTATCTTACTCGGGGTCAATATAGCCTGCAGTGCCTTTCACAACAGTAGTCACTTGCGATGCATCTGTTTGTGTTACGTGATTTGAAAGCCCAAAGTCACCAACTTTAGCATTCATATCCAAGTCCAACAGTATGTTACTGCTCTTTACATCACGGTGTATTATACGAAGTTCACTTCCGCATGTGCAGATAGTTCAAACCTATGCCATAACATGAGTAATCAATCCGATATAGTATTGTTCTTGGGGGATTTTGTGTATATTTTGTTTACCTTTTACAGCATCGACAGCAAATCTCAATCTTTGAATCCAGTTTAGCAATATTTTTTTACTCTTGTTGCCTAAGGGTGTGAGGAATATGAAGTGAAATTTTATGAACTAAAAGACATCGGTTCTTGGATGATGTATTGATTTTTTATACGCATACCATAAAAGTTTTCAGCCAATGATCCACCATGTAAGTATTCGTAGACTAGAATATGGTGCTTCGATTCATAGCAGAACCCTTCCAACGAGAGAAGATTCTGGTGACGTATTTGAGATAAGAGTGATACCTGAAACAACATAAGCTGATAGTTAACTAGACGATGCACGTATATTTTCCGAACTGCAAGTTTAAAGTATATCAACACTCTTAGGGTCTGGTTAACCCCATGCTTATGCCCCTGCAAAACACTCCTTGCCTCTAGGAAGATGTCTAGGAGTTCATCTATAACTAGGTTAAATCTCATAGATTTTGATTTAATTTGTAGGATTAGTTGTCGGCCTCTATACCAAAATCTATAGACGATTATAACTATGGAATTCAAATATTTTAAAGTGTATAGTAGCTCAAGAAATGTATCAGTAGTTGTGCCTATAGACAACTACACAAGATAGCAGATCTCGTTGATGAAAGAATCAGCTCCTAGCTGAGTCTTATCAAACCTAACTTTTACTGCAACTAGTTTACCGTCTGTAAGATTTCCTTTGTAAACGCATCCAAAACCCCAGAACCTATAGTTTCTTTGAAGTTACTTGTAGTTGCTTTAATCTCTTTGTAGGTGAATATTCTTTATGTGTTCCAATTAAGAATATTTCTTCCAGATTCTGAAATTAGTACCCTTAAATTGATTACGAAGTTTGACATATATTCTTGATGGTTCATAATCTTCTGCCATTGAGAGGGTGCATGAATACCTGATGTATTATATGTGCCTTTGGATTATTTCTGTGTGTACATGAGTACTGAAAATGAAATCACAGATAGAGAAAGGATGGCTCCACCAGCTACACCTAGCAGAGTCACGATATGTTTATTGTTATTGTGCTTTCTTGGAGTTAAAAATAATCACTTGTGAAGCCTTAATTGAAGAGTTTCTTGAGAGATTGCTGCATGTTAATGAGAATAAAAGGCACAAGTTCCCCGATGTCCTGTAGAAAAGGGGGAAACTATAGTAGTTCGTTTACCGTTTAACAAGGGGCGGAGATGAAAATGGGAAGCAACATACTTGACTTCTGTGCTTTCTCTGTTCAATGATTGTGGAAGTGGACCTTGCAGGTTATTGTTCTCCAGATTCCTTGAAATTATACAGTAAAATCGAGATTAATCACACGCCTTTAATAGATGTCATATTTCCAAGCACCAAAAATAGATTTGAGAAAAGGAACATTCTTCTTACAATAAGTGAAGGTTTTTCAGTTCTCCCAAGCTGTCAGGTACTATTCCTTGCAAACTATTATTTTGCAACTCACACTGTTCAAATGAAAACCACACTTTTTGTTTAATTTTTCATATGATATGATTAGTTAGTACTATGTCAAAACTCGATTCAATAGGACTTACAGAACTTCAAGGTTGATCAAATCTTCCAACTCAGAACCAAAGGATGTTATCTGATTGAAGCTCAAGTTCCTTCAACACTCATTTCAAGAATTGTTCGATTTGAAGAAGGAAAAAATTCAAGAAATATGGATAAGCAGCAATTATACAGTTTCTTGAGACGTTGTAGATCACCCAAGTTTTGTATTTCTCCAGAAAGAGATGCATTATGCAAATCCCTACAAGCAAGCAAACAAGAAATGATCGGTATGACAACTCAAATTCTAGAACTAACTTTAGCAATTGAGTGAAGTTTTTATTTTTGTATAATTGGCATATATCAGTTGTAAAGTAAAACAAGATGAGAAATAAAATGCCCATTTGAGGTTGATGAACATACAATGACGTGACCATATTTCCTTTACAATCAATGTGTTCCCAAGGCGTAGGCAAACAGGGTTCATCTAGCCATCCAAATTCTTGAATAACCCGAAGGGAAACTGTAGAAAATAGGATAGAATTGTTTCATGAACTAAGTCACATAATCCTCATATCCCTCTTCTTACTGGCGCTCTGATCTCGAACTAACCCATTGAGTGCTTGCGCGACGCTTTAGGTCGCACTAAGTTTTACTAGGTCGCGCACTAAGTTTTACTAAGTGACGCACTGACGCTCTGATCGTGATCTGGCTGCATTGAGTATGTGTGCAACGTTTTACGACTAAGTTTTATCAAGTCGGGTACTAAGTTTTATTAAGTCGTGAACTTAAATGTTAAGACATTCTTAATTTTTCGAAAATAATATAAGTCATGTTTTTAATAAATTCATACTGTTACAAAACATGTAGAAACACAGATGTAATATTTGGTTTCATTCTTCGAATTCATTATCTTATGGCCAAATATTAATAATTCATTTTCATTTTTCATTATCTAAATATGTATTTTCGGAGAACAATAATTGTCCTTATTAGGAGAGCTAGGAGAACGATCGAATAAAAGATTTGAATTACACTGTAAATAATATAAAAATGATGCAAATTTGTCAAATATGATGTGTATTAGGTGTATCTATATACATGGGTGAACGGACGTTTGCATGAGTTGCCCCCTAAAAATATCATGCTCTTATATAATTATGACTAGAATCTTTGCCAAATACGATAGCATTGACTAGTGGTTGAAGGCGTTGCATTTTATTCCAGTTGCCTTGAGTTCAAATTCTCGTTGGAACATTTATAATTTTATTTTGTTACTTTTACTTTTTTTTCTTCTCCTGGTTAAACCAAGCTAAATTTACATTAAACGAGTCACCAAGATTTCACATAGGGAAGAGATATGAACACTTCCAAAAGCACTTTCTCTTGCGATCATTTAGCCAGATTGTGAGCAGCAGAGCTCTTTGTACAGATGAATCAACATCTGCAACAATTTTTTGTCATCTCGGTATGAAACAATTTAGATTTATTGTTCATTTCCTTCCAAGATAACAAAAAATTGTTGCAGATGTTGATCCATCTGTACAAAGAGCTCTGCTGCTCACAATCTGGCTAAATGGTCGCAAGAGAAAGTGCTTTTGGAAGTGTTCCTATCAGTGTAATTTAGATTTATTGTTCATTTCCTTCCAATCCAAATAGCACCCAACAGTCTAATAATTCACAATTCACCAATGGACAAATATAAAATATCAATAAATTACAAAAAACGTTTTCAACATCATTTATAGCTCTCACATAAAATAATAAAATAATGAGTCTTAAATATGTAAAGAACATAACCTCTTCTTTCTTGAAATTGAGCATGTACATACCTTGAATAAATGAACTGATCATTGTAATAATTATATTATTATAATTAAACACTTTACAATTATTTACCTAAACAATGTAAAATATTTCTTGAAATCAAGTAAGTTAATTTCTTGAAATAACTGCACTAAATGCTTTTATCTACGGTCTTTAAACTTTGATGTTATCATGAACTTTGATTTAATTTTTATGGAATTAGGTTTTGCCCCCCTTAATAAGTTTCCTAGACTCGCCCCCCCTCTCTCTCTCTCTCTATATATATATATATATATATATATATATATATATATATAATTTTTTAATAGGCTCATTAAGGCACACCCGTATCATGTGACTTAGTTCATGAACCTAATTGAGAGACAAATATTTCTAACCTGTAGTTGAAGAAACTTCTGAGGGAATATCAACAATCAGATAAACCTCAAGAGCATTTACTAAAGGATAATAGTTTATTGTCTTTAAGGTGATATTCAGATTCTTGATTCCTTTGATATCAAAGAACAAATTATCAGCTTCCCATCTCGAGACCGTGTAGTTTGCTCGAATAACTTCCTCATTTATCAACACATTGAAAGTTGGTGAAACGGGCAAAATGCCAGCAAAGTATAGAACAACAAGGTAGTCTCCTTTATTGTTTAGAGGCAACTTATATACTAGATTGTTCCACCTCGCCAAGACTCTCCTCGTCTGAAGCACAACGGTTGGAGGGCTTTCTTTAATGCTTGACAAGCTAAAGTTATTCTGAATGTCGAAACCAGATGACACATGGTAAGGTGAGAAATCCTCATCTGTATCCTATATTTGATCATATTTGTCTAGTGGGTACCTTCAAAATTAACATAATGAGTCATATTTCTGTTAAAAAAAAAAAAAAAAAGACACTGGAGAGGGTGTTGTGAACCATTGGAGGTAGTTCTTCCAACATAAAATCACTTCAGCGTTGTGAAGGATTGCTCATTGCACCAACATCATATCTGGTGGCTCAGAACTCACCTGGATGAACGATTATTTTTTTTTAAAAAAAATAGAACGTATTTTTATAAAATACAGAATTCACCGAGGGACCTTGTCCCAAATGGCAACAACTCCAATAGAAAGCTTGAGGACTCGAGTTCGAGGTCAACCCCCACCCCAATCCCTGAATGTCATATACTGAAAGAAAAAAAAAAACTACAAAAGTTTACCTAAGTGTACATAGTAGGGTTAAGATTTGAACTGTCCACTGCTACATATTTTGATATCTATATGTTTAAATGATTCGAGTTCAAGTGATTTAAAAATAGAACCTGAGCTCAAAATAAGTGATTTATTTACTATATAAGATTTTAAAATTATTAATTTAGTAACATATTAATAATTACGAGAGTTAAAAGTTTCATAAATATTATGGGTATTTTAGGTTGGTAAAGATGTATATCAAGATTATCAAAACCTAAATTTTTTCTCATGAGTTTAGATTATACATGAGGGTGATATGTTGTGTTATATCACCAAGGAGAGTTATATTTTTTAATAATGAACACGAATTTATTCATTAAAAAGGATATTTTATTAAATTACATATAAATTTTTAATTCTTTTAATTGAAAATAAAATGTAGGATCAAATGATTGCCGCTTTATCAAAAGTTATAGCTGATATTAACGGTGCAACTCAAAGCTTTTAAACTGTACAGCAACACAAACACCATGTTTCGATCGATCACACAGCAAGGGCAACAACTGTTATACCCCAACAATCCCCCTCATAATAATAGCACTCTTTGCAACTTATGGGAATTGAACACATGACCTTAGCTCTGATATCAGTTGTAGAATCAAGCGCTTGCCGCTTTACCAAAAGCTAGCTGATAGCAACGGTGCAACTTGATTATTTTAAACCGTACAGCAGCACAAATACCACGTTTCAATCGATTACACAAAAGGATAACTGTTGCACCCAACATAAAATAATAATGAATCGATACTATATATATTATGTAGAAAATGTTTTTTTTATTTGAGAAATGAAAAAAAAAAGACTGCATATCACACATAAAAAATCGTTTTCTTAGGGTTTTTTTTAACAATATGATATTAAAATTTTAAAAACATATTAAATAATATAAATTAGAAAACTTTATCAAGGTGGAAAATGTTGGCAACTTGGCAAGGGTCATGTACCGTGGGTAACAGGAAACAATTGCAGCAGACTACACTAAATAATTTTTTTTATACAATTTCAAATAATTTATATTTAAGCTCATTAGCTATATAGTTATTAAAATTTCAAATTATAAAAAAATTATGGAACAATTTTTGCGACCTAACTTGATTCATGATTCTTTCTATGGTTCATGTAGTATAACAAAATAAATTAAAATTAAAAACTTAGTTGTTCTCAGTGGAGGAGCCACGTTGGGGCAAGGGCGCGAGTGTTATCTTGAAAAAAAATTATGATTCTAATTTTTTAAATTGTATGTATCCTAAAAAAATTATAGTTTATCCATCGAAAATTATATTTTGACACTCTAAACATTTTTTTATATCCATTTTTTATGTTAATGTTTTTTTGCACCATAAATAAATAAAAAATCTGCATTTGCCAATGGCAGTTGTTGAAAGAATAATGAAATTAAAATTCCTTTATTAATGACTGAGGGGATTTTGGACAAAAATTTTGTTTTTAAAATTTAAAATATGCTGATAATTTTCTATTACATACTTTCTATATATATAAAAAAATTCGAAATTTGACGAACTACCTTTCACCTCTCTTTTATTCGCTCTCACCAACCACAATTTGAATAAACTCAACTTCATTTATTCACAACACCAAATCACACCTACCATCGGCACATTCTTGGTGGCCTTCTCTCTTCAGGCCCCTTGAAAACTACTCAAAAGTTAGTCGTTTCAAATCTTGGTTATCCCACTTCATTGTGACTGAGTATCAATGGCTAAAGTTTTTACTTTCTCTGAGGTTTCTGAGCACAACACCAGAAAGGACTGTTGGCTCACCATAAATGGCAAGGTATTTGAATTTTAATGATTTATGTCGATAGTTTTGAGCCCTTTTTAGGGTTGTTGTGCATTCGTTAGTGGGTAGGCTCTGTCCTGTTTATTTGATTCCTGGATCTGCAAAGATTTGATTTTTATGAGTTACTGAATTGGGTTTTGTGGATCTGTTTGACTGGATTTTAATGTGAGTGTATCTTGTGCGAAGTGAATGTGATCCTTCTTTAGATTTTTCAGTTACTTTAGTTGGATCCTGATTCACTCTACCGTTTTGCTTCGTCAGATCTTGGAAGTTACATTTTAGTCTAATGCAGTTTGTGGTTCAGAAGAATTGTATAATATGATGCTATCGTTACAGACTAAGGACATGAGCTTGATTTTCATTTTAGTCTAATGCAGTTTGTGGCATACCTTGTGATCTCTGCAATTACTGGATTTATTTTAATTGTTTGATGAAAAGTTTAGGGAAATTATTTTGAGAATGGGTATGGCTGATGAAAATTACGCATTGGTATTCCTTGGTTGAGAAGACAGTTTGTCTGATGTAAATCAAGTCAAGTAAGATTTGTTTGTTAAATTATGTCTGTGGTCTGTGGATAATGGTTAGGTGTTAGGTAGTTTAAAATTTAAATGTAGTATATTTCATTAAAATATTATATTGAAATTTATTGTATTTGATTAATTTTGGGGAATGGGAAACGAGTTTGAGAGATGAAAACGAAAAAGTGTGTTTATGTTTTTTTTGCAGAAAAGACTTGTTTAGGCTCACAGTATCAGAAATTTAAGGCATTTTGTGCATAGAATGAAGCCTAAACTTTTAAGACCTTTTCAGTTAAATGACCCAAAGTTGTTCCATTAGTGTTTGCTAAAAAATCGGATTTTTGTCGTGACTGACTTGAATAAGCATGTAACTTGTACTTATATCGCTATTAATCTCCAAGAAATTTCAAGTTCATTTGTATATATGCACTCTAGTAGTGTTGATGATTCCTAAATCAATGGATTTCAAACCCTTTATCTACAAGTTTAATCTATTTTTTTCATCCTGCCATAGTTAGAAGTAGTTTGAAATCCCCACTTGCAAATCCATTTATGAAATCAAATGCTTCAATCGAAATGCTAACTTAGTATCATTCTCACTGTTGGGAATTTATTCAAGAATTCAATGCAATATGCTTCGTATACTTCTTTATCGATAATGTCAATTCAACACAAAGTATAAAACTAAAACGGAATCAATCAAGAACAACAAGAACTCAGATTTACGTGGTTCGGCTTCAACTTCGACCAACATCCACGGGAAATGAATAATACGCTTTATTGATCAAACCAGCACCGATTACATCAGTTCATACATTCAATACAATGAGTTCTCTATCAACCCTCTCTATTTTATATTTTACGTTTACCCTAAAATATACAAGAGAGTTCAAGAGCTCAATCCTTCAAGCATATCCCAATATCAAAACTCTTTTGATTTCCCTCAGCGAAAGAATGCTTCTCAGTATTGAATCTATTGTCTTCTATGATCTGATCTTGCTCTTATTTTTAACCCAAAACTTTAAAACCGTTGAGAAGAGCAAACCAAGAATAACTGAACCCTTTTCTGTTGTAATTCGAAAATCAGTTATTCACCAACCAATTTGAACTGAATGTTAACGTCTTTAATCTGATTACCAAATTGATAACTAACACATATATATATAATGCTCTTCCGTATTCATCCCTTTCCTGTCAGCTCCGAAGAGCTTCACCCTTTTAGAGCTTTGACCAAATTCAAACAATGTTTGTACTTGGCTGTGTCTAGAGCTTTTGTAAGCATGTCAGCAGGATTGTCTTCAGTTGGAACCTTCACCATACTCACTCGACCTTTAGTGATTATGTCCCTCACAAAATGCAACTTAACATCAATATGTTTCGACCTTTCATGAAACATTTGATGTTTAGTTAAATGTATGGAACTTTGATTATCACAGTGGACTTGAATTTCTCTTTGAGTCAGTCCTAATTCACCAATCATTCCTTTTAGCCACATGGCTTCCTTGATGGCTTCTGTAACTGCGATATACTCTGCTTCAGTTGTGGATAGAGCTACAACTGATTGTAGATTAGATTTCCAAGATATTGCAGTTCCAAACATAGTGAAAATGTAACCAGTTAGAGACTTCATTGTGTCCAGATTCCCTGCAAAGTCTGAGTCTACAAATCCCATTATACAATCTGTTTGACTCCTCTGTTCTTCAAACAATAATCCCAATTCTGTGGACCCTTTTACATGTCTCATAATCCACTTTAGCGCCTCCCACCGACTCTTCCCAGGATTGGACATGAATCTGCTTGTCACACTCATGGCATAAGCTAGATCTGGTCTGCTGCAAACCATGCCGTAAATCAAGCTACCTACTGCAATAGAGTAAGGTATCATGTCCATCTCAGCTTTCTCTTGACTTGTTCCTGGTGATTGAACATTGATAGTTTGAAATGTTGTCCAAGTGGAGTTAATACTGATTTTGATTCATGCATGTAAAACCTTTGAAGAACACGTTTTAAGTATGAATTTTGGGACAAGAACAGACTCCTTTGTTTCCTGTTTCTTATTATATCCATACCTAGAATCCTCTTTGCACTCCCCAAATCTTTCATTTCAAATTCTTGGCTTAGGACCTCCTTTGTACTTTGGGTTTCAAGTCTACTTCTACTGGCAACTAACATGTCATCAACGTATAGTAAGAGATATGCCACAGTCTGATCCTTTTCTCTTTTAATGTAGGCACAACTATCATAGTTGCATCTTGTAAATTTTAATCTTCAGCATATATTCATCGAAGCATCTATACCACTGTCTCGGGCTCTGCTTTAGGCCGTAAGGGGATTTTCTCAGAAGACAGACTTTGTTTTCATCTCCAGTGGTTATGAACCCATCAGGTTGACTCGTGTAAATAGTTTCCTCTAATTCACCATGGAGGAAAGCTGTTTTTTACATCCAGTTGATCTAGTTCAAGATCATATTGTGCTACGAGGGCTAGCAGCATTCTTATTGAACAATGCTTGACCACCGGTGAGTAAATCTCATTGTAGTCATTCCCTTCTATCTGTGAAAATCCTTTAGCTACTAGCCTAGCCTTGTACTTTTCATTTCCTAACCCTGGAAGTCCTCCTTTCTTCTTATAAATCCATTTAGAACCTACTACTCTTTGGTTCTTCGGTCTTTTGATCAAAGTCCAGGTTTGATTCTTATGCAGAGAATTCATCTATTCTTTCATGGCATTTTCCAGAGCTTACAGTCTTTACTTTTCATTGCTTCTTTGTAAGATCTTGGTTCAACATAATCTATTTCTTCAGCCACATGGAAAGCATACGATATTAGGTCAGTATGTCCATATTTCAAAGGTGGTTTCGTGTCTCGTTTTGTTCTGTCTCTTACTAACACATAAGAATCCACTTCTGATTGTTGTCTCATTGACTCTTGTTCTTGATGACCCTGTTCTTGAGTTCCAGAATCTGTTTCTTCGTTATTTGTTTCCTGTATCATATTCCCAGGAAGCTCCACCTCAAGATGTGATTCTTCAGAACAGGAGTTATCACTTGTGTCTTGATTTACTTGCTTGTTTAAATACCCCATCTTAGTCTCATCAAATGCAACATCACAGCTGATGAAGCATTTCTTTTCCCCTGCTTCTAAACTCCATAGTTTATATCCTTTAACCCCAAAGGGGTATCCTATGAAGATACACCTTTTAGCTCGTGGTTCCGATTTGTCTTGTTTCACATGAGCATAAGCCATGCATCCAAATACTTTGAGGTTACTGTAATCTGCCGGACTTCCTTCCCAATATTCAATTGGTGTTTTGAAGTTTAAGGCTGCAGAGGGGCAACGATTAATCAAATAGCTTGCTGTTGTAATTGCTTCCCCCCAAAAGGATTTAGGAAGTCCTGCATTCAGGAGCATGCATCTTCCCCTTTCCAAAAGGGTTCTATTCATTATTTCGGCGAGACCATTTTGTTGATGGGTATTTGCCACAGTTCTATGTCTCGTGATCCCAGCTTTAAGGCAGTAAGGGTTGAAAATATCGGAGACAAATTCCAGCCCGTTATCTGTCCTTGAGTGTTTCAACTTTGTTCCCGTCTTATTTTCAGTTTTTGTTAGCCACTCTTTGAACCTTGGGAAAGCTTCAGACTTATCTTTTAGTATAAAGTATAAACACCCATACTCGCCTGGAGTAGTCATCTATTATTGACATGAAGTACCTTCCTCCCCCATGGGTTTGTGTTCTAGATGGCCCCCATAGATCAGCGTGAACATAGTCAAGTGGCTTTGAGGTATTATGGTGTTCTGTGTTAAATTTTACCCTCTTGAGTTTCCCCAAAATGCATTGTTCACAGAACTCTAAGTTTGTGATCTTGTCACCACATAGAAGGTTCTGTTTGTTAGTTCCAGCAGCCATTTTTCACTTACATGCCCCAATCTCATGTGCCAAAGTTTAGCCTTGTTGTCATCTGGTTTTAGTATGTTGTCGGATTGTCCTACAATTGTGTTTCCGAGCAAGGTATATAATCCATTCTTCCTTATTCCCTTCATGACAACAAGTGAACCCTTCAGCACCTTAAGTGTTCCATTTTCTGCCTTGAATGAACATCCATTCATCTCTATGAGATTTCTTTTTAGGTCTGGTATATATCTTACTTGTTGCAGCACCTTTTGTGATCCATCATGCATACCAAGGCGTATTGTGCCTATGCCAAGGACCTTACAGCTCTTGTTGTTTCCAAGTAAGACCAGACCATCTTCTGATGGTTTGAAGGTCTCGAACCAGTCCCTCTTTGAGCACATATAGTCTTACATTTTTCTTCTGCACTCTCATCAAGATTGACTACCAGAGCATCTGCTGATTCGTATCCATCTGAAGCTATTGAAGCATCCCCTTCCTTCTTCCTTTCATTTTCTTTCTTTCTTTCTGGGCAATCTCGTTTAAAGTGTCCCTCTCATTGCCATTTCTTGTTGATGGTGTACGTGATCTTGATCTTGATTTCTTGGACCATCTCTTCTCACGATGGTCCTTTTTATCAGTTCTTCCACGCACCCTCAATTCTTCTCCAGTGTAGGAATCCTTCCCTTCTATTTTCCTTTGAAGTTTTTTAGCCCTGATTGCAGATTAAACTTCATTCAGAGAGATAGTCTGTTCTCTCCCATAAAGCATTGCATCTTTAAAATGGTCATAGGTTGAAGGAATAGAATTCAGGAGCAAGAGAGCCTTATCTTCATCCTCAAGCTTCACGTCAATGTTCTCAAGATCGTCTATGATTTTAATAAAATCATCAATCTGTGATGAGATGGATTTTTCTTGAGACATTTTGAATGAGTATATCCTCTGTTTCATGAACAGCCTGTTCGCCAAGGACTTTATCATGTAGAGTTTCTCAAGTTTTGCCCATACAGCATCTGCCGTCTTTTCTTTTGCCACTTCCCGTAGAGCCTTATCTCCAAGGCTCAGTATGATCGAACTATGTGCCTTGTCCATCATATCATCCTTTTCTTTGTCAGAAAGAGTTTTCGGAAGTGATTCATTTCCGTTTAGTGCTTCTACCAATCCTTGTTGTACCAGAATGGCTTTCAACTTGATCCTCCACAGCCCAAAATCATTTTGTCCAGAGAATTTCTCGATGTCAAATTTCGTTGATCCCATCTTTCTTGAATTCAATCTTGATTCCCACGGACGACGCCACTTGTTGGGAATTTATTCAAGAATTCAATGCAATATGCTTCGTATACGTCTTTATCGATAATGCCAATTCAACACAAAGTATAAAACTAAAACGAAATCAATCAAGAACAACAAGAACTCAAATTTACGTGGTTCGGTCTCAACTTCGACCTATATCCACGAGAAAGGAATAATACGCTTTATTGATCAAACCAGTTGCATCAGTTCATACATTCAATACAATGAGTTCTCTATCAACCCTCTCTATTTTACTTTTACCCTAAAATATACAAGAGAGTTCAAGAACTCTATCCTTCAAGCATATCCCACTTGCGTTGTATCAAAACTCTTTTGATTTCCCTCAGCGAAAGAATGCTTCTCAGTATTGAATCTATTGTCTTCTATAATCTGATCTTGCTCTTATTTATAACCCAAAACTTTATAGCCGTTGAGAAGAGCAAACCAGAAATAACAGAACCTTTTCTGTTGTAACTCGAAAATCAGTCATTCACCAACCAATTAAAACTGAATGTTAACGTCTTTAATCTGATTACCAAATTGATAACTAATATATATATATATATATAAGTCATACTTAACACTAACTTAAATATTACCTTTTTAAATGAAAATCGTCAGAACTAACATTTCGTTGTTCATAGTCGCCTTTTCAAGTTTTTGGCTCCTTTGTTTATACTCGTTCCAGTATAATCAACTGAACAGATAGATTATAGTTGTCTTTGGCTGTCTCATTGAACATTCCAATCCATTTCCCACCAGTGCATAATTATGCAAAGACTCTTGGTTCCAACCTACAAGAGAACTACCCCTATCTCATGCTCCATATTTTCACTACATATAAAATTGTTGTTTCTCACATTGACTTCTATTTTAAATAGGCTTATGATGTGACTAAATTCTTGGAAGAGCATCCCGGTGGTGACGAAGTTTTGTTGTCTGCAACAGGTAACGCCATTCCCCAATAACCATACATAAGCATGACAAAGTTTATCATATAAATATATATATAGTTTCTTGATCATTTTGAGTTGTGTGTGTATGCTTGTTTAATTTTCTTAGGAAAGGATGCAACTGATGATTTCGAGGACGTTGGCCACAGTGTCACTGCAAAGGGGATGATGAAGGAATTCTATGTAGGGGATGTTAACTCGTCGACCATTCCAAGCAAGGTCGCATACACTCCTCCGAATCAACCTGACTATAACCAGGATAAAACATCAGAGTTCATAGTCAAGCTGCTCCAGTTCTTAGTTCCGATTCTAATCTTAGGTTTAGCAGTTGGCATTCGCTTCTACACCAAATCATTGGCTTAAAGAATGTGTTTTTTGTGTCATCCGTAATAAGTTTCTTGGGGTGGAAGACTTTCTATTGATTGAGGGACATCAACTTATGTGATGCTTGGGAATGCATTTATAGTATGTTTAATGTTTCTCTTGAAGAAGCTTATTAATGCTTTCGTTCCTTATTGTCTTTCATGGCACCGTTTGGTACAATGGATGAAATGAGATAAGTGAATGATGAATAGGTAAAAATCATGGATCATCTTATTATAAATATACCAAACGGTGCTTTAGTGTATGTCTACTTTTATTTAAAAACATAATTTATCTTCAAATTGTGTAATTTTTTGTCAGCTAATTGATATTTCATAATATGTAGGTATTTTAAAAAATTTAAGATATGTTTATAATATGTTCGAATCATGGGCGGAGCTAAATTGTAAGTTTAGGGTGAGCTTGAAAAATAACTAAATAAATATATATATATATATAATCCCAGCCAAGCCCCATCCCTGGCTCCGCCACTAGTTCGAATATGACATAATTGTATAGTATTTTTGGGATGAGCAAAATTTCAAACTAAAGCCAATAATTATGTTGGGAGATATGAAAATGAGGCTCCAAAAAAATAAAGTAAAAATTGTTTTTACACGAATTATTTTCTGAAAATGATAAACATTGCCTTGATTTTTTGTTCCATGGGTATTAGTCTGTGCTATTTTTAGCCTTTTATCCATAAATTTTGCTCAATAAATTTTTTTTAATTATCGGCTTACCCCAAATTTTAGTATAGTTATGTGTGATTATAACTTATAAAATAATAAATATATTTCAATACTCAAATTTAGTTATAGTTAGCAAAAGCACTCGAACAAATTTTAGCTAAAGATTAGAATCACATGCATAGATGACCAAATACATTATAGTGTGATATTATACTACCCAAGAAAAACTTTTTGCCATCTACGGAGACTTACCGTCTAAAATATAACAAGTCTGACCTATAACCTTTCATATCAGTTAGTCGCTTAGTATGACTGTACGATGCTATGTGATATAGTATATTGAAATAAAGTTACATATCTGTTAATAACTATAACTTTTGATCTAGTTATAAGTATTTGATCCTAACATAATTTTATTTGACCTTTCAAAGTTGGAGTGCATCTTCAAATTTTTATCTTCGCACTGGTATTTAATTCCTAATACGTCATTCATATTGTAATCTTTTTTATAAAAAAATTTAAATAAGAAATATAAGTCAAAGACTCGATATTGTACAAAGAAATCAAATTGAACTTTTATTTTCGATTAATTTCAATTTGAAAAGTAAATTGAATTTGTTGTCCAGCCCACCAAATTTTATTCCCTTTAGCTTAATTCCTCTGACCATCATACCAAAACCACCTCAGAATTCCAAAATTCACAGCCCTTAATATTATACAAGTAGGGTGGACACATGATTTCCGGAAGGGGTGAAAAATATGAACATAAAAATGGAGGCTAAATTTTTTTTAAGTGTCAAATATAATTTAAGGAGGGTGGGGGTAAATTTAATTTTTGAGGGGTAAAATACAATTTTAGAGAGCAAAACTGTAATTTTTTTTAAAAAAAATTTTAGGTAACAAATTTTTTTGGGCTAGGGGTGTTCTCCTTGACCACACATAGCTCCGCCCCTATATACAAATATTTTATGGGCAAACATAATGCTTGTGTTTGATATATTATTCTTGGTAACAAAAGTTTTAAATAATGCTCAAAGTTAGTGAGAATATTGTTTTATTAATACAATCATAATTATGACTTGGAAACAAAAACTTTTTTACGGTTCAATTTTAATTCTTTTTTCCCTCCTTACAAAGCTTCAATCCAAGATTGATATCGATCGAGAAAGATCGACAGTGACGATATTTACAATTTTTTTGAAAATGTTTTCACCTTATGAACTATTGATTTTAATGTGATCGTTGGTTTCGCCCCTAATTGTACGATTAGCCTTACTATATACGGCAGTAGGACTTATACTACAACGGTAATGATTAAGTTTTTAATCTCAATGGATTGAGATAGTATACTTCTCATAAATTTGATTCCACATATAGCAATTCAATTAGCCTAATCCTTCTTGATTTTCTAGAATCCAAATTAAAATTGCCATCTCATCTCGTTGACAACTTAAAATAATCTTTGGTCAAAACTTCTAATTAATCTTATCCTCCAAGCTTCCAAGCAAAGTAGGGAGAAATTAAATGAAATGAAACCCCACCAAATTTTCAAACTTTCAAGCCTTTTAGAACACTCTAGACCACAAATTTCATGTTCTTTTAGCATATTCATACATGTATAAAAAACCCATTCCCTTGAATCCCACTTCAATTTTCTCCCTCTCTCCTATTGTCATTTCCCTCTCCCTAACACTCTCCCTAAACACCAAAACACAAAAAGAAAACATCATGGGATCTCTTGTAGGACATGTTGCACCCGGATTTGGCTTCATTATAATAGGATTATGGCACCTCTTTAATAACATCAAACTGCATGCCATAAACCCTAAATCCTACACATCTTCACCATGGTTTCCAACTTCAAGAATCAAGTATTTGGAGCTCTACTTGATCATGATGGGAAGCTCCATGTCCATAGCCATGGAGCTCTTTATAGGGCCCGAACGACACCAACCACTCGACCCCGATGGAACCATCCCTTCGAACCATCTCCACAACTTCGAACATGCCAATATTTCCTTAACTTTTTTCACATACGCATGTCTATCAGTTGTGCTAGATAAGCTTTCTCCTCCAGCACAATATGGGCTCACAAACTTCCTAGGCGCGGTGGCGTTTGGGCAGCAACTCCTACTCTTCCACCTCCACTCATCTGATCACATGGGGGTTGAGGGCCAATACCATTGGCTTCTTCAAATAGCAATATTTTCTTCACTTTGTACCACAATTTTAGGCATCAACTACCCCAAGAGTTTCTTGAATAGCTTTGTGAGGTCTACAAGTATTATGTTTCAAGGGGTTTGGCTTATAGTGACGGGATACATGTTATGGATCCCTAGTCTAATCCCTAAGGGCTGCTTCATAAACTTGGAGGAAGGCCATGAGGTGGTCCGGTGCCATGAACATGAAGACCTAGAACGTGCGAAATCGCTAGTGAACATTCAATTTAGTTGGTACGTCGTAGGGTTAACAATTTTCGTGGTAACGATTTATCTAGCCATGATCAAGTTATACCCCGAAAACATCGAGTATCAATCCCTATCGAAATTTGTAATACATGGTGAGGAAGAAAATGATGATGATGATGATGTCGAGGCACAAAAAAATGTGAACATTAAGGTAGGGGAGATGAAAAGTTTTCTACAAATTGGGAAGTCAGTTGCTCCTATGGACATGGAAAGGTAGAAGGTGAAAAGGGGAAATGCCAGATAAGGTTGGTTGTGTATAGAATTAAAGTTACATGAGTCTAGGTAATCACTTTGTTTGATTGATTAAGCCATTAACAAAGTTGGCTTGTGGGTTGTTTTCATTTGTGATATAAGACACATTCTGTATAAAAGTGTGACTTATTTTAATTTTTTTATTATTTTTCTAATTTTTATTTAGGGCTGGGATTGGGTCGGGTATTCTGGGAGTTGGGTAGATTGGGTAGGATACCCGAAATTTCGGGTACAACTACGAACGACCTCGATTCCCGATCGAATTGGTCATGTACCCAAAAAGAAGGTTTTTCATTTTATTTTTTTCCTTTTCCCCCCTTTCTTTTATCAAAACCCGATCGAGCCAAAACAATACTCAATACTCGATTGTTCCTGAGTTGTTTGTCCCAATCGGGGATACCCGATTGGGTTGGATTGGGTATCTAAATACCCAACCCAAACGCCCACCCATATGTTGGGATCATTATGTTTCCTATTTTGTGTGTGCACGATAGGTCGAATTTATAACTTTTTATTTAGGGGATAAAAAATAATAACCTAAAAGTGTAGGATAATTTTTTTTTAAGAGAATCAAAATTATATTTTAGAAAGTCAAAATATAATTTTTAAATTTTTTTAAGATAATAAATTATTTCTTGAAGGGTAGTATCATCTATCCAACACATATGTTCGCCCTGCACAAGGAGCTAGGAATTCAATTTTGAAAAACAAGTTAAATTAATATTTTGTTTAATTTGACTTGGAATATATGATTTATACGCAAGGCCGTCGAATTAATTTTCTGTGGACGATCTATTTGTTTATCTTGTATGTCATAACTTTGCCTTGCCAGCTGGCCTCGACTCTTTGTATAAATATTTATTGGTTCAAAGAAAATATTGTACTTTAGCATTTAAAACAATCTCTCTTTAATTTCAACACAGTACCTTATACATCTTAAACTCAACTATACACTTTAATGGTTATAAAGTTCCGAACGCAATCGTGTTGGTGACATATAAATGAGTTCAATATAAGTGTATCAAAGAGTTCAAATTTAATTTAAATATGTTTAGTCTGGGGCTCGAGTTTAGTTTGAGGGGTGGGGGAATAATAATATAAAAATTGGATCAAAAAAATTTTAGGTGGTCAAAATGTAATTTCAACAAGACAACAATATTCAAGGGCCGTTCGGAGCTAAAACCCAAGGAAGCACTTTTGTTTTAACACTTGAAAAGATTTACAAGGTGGTCGTGATTCTTGGAGTTTCTGCCACACTTTTTAAGCTTTGTCCGATATCATGTTCCATTGAATTGTGTGGCATATCCATTCTTCGAGAGGAATGTCATGCTCTGTGCTCTACTTTAGAACTTGAAGAAGCCCTTTCTTGCGCACAAGTACCTACTACTTCAAAGGATGCGTTATTCAAATCCATTAAAGACATTCATGGTCTTGTATTCATTCAAACAATTATGAATGAAATAGTTCTCTCTCAATTCACAATTTCTTAGGAGATTAGCAAGCTCGAATTCGCTCTATCTTTGATCCTATCATATGTCCTTATGAGACATGAGTCATAAGTAGTTAAATTAATTGCGTTGCTTTTATTATTGATGAGAAATCACGATTATAATTATGAATCTTGGTAGACTCTGATCTCGGTTTTATCAGTTATTCAGCAACTTTCTTGAATGCAATTGAATCCAGTAACCAAGCAGTAGTGTGCAATGATGCAGAAAATAAGGTGTTACAGTACCAATCTCTAACACCTTACATGACTTGTTATTGCCTAACAGAACTTGTCCTCCATCCATTTCTTCTAGACTTTCAAACCAGTCTATCTTAGGACATAGATGAAAAGTACAGCCATTGTCTAACACCCACAGTTGATCACCATTAGGTCTGTTATGCAGCACTATCGTACCCTTCATTCACTACTGCTGCTTGTCCATGTTCTTTAGGGTTCTCTGTTGTACTATTCCTTCTGGACAGTCCCTCTTAAAATGCCTAGGCTTATGGTAGTGGAAGCACTTAATTTTCCTTGTTTTACACTTTGATCTACTTCTTGATATGGTACGGGGTTCACGCTTCTCAGTTCTACCCCTCACAATCAAGCTATCACTTGTAGTTTGAGAAATATTTTTGGGTTGTTTTAAAATTCTTTAGACTTAATGTCTTTTGTACATCATTAAAACATAAAGTTTCCCTAGCATATTTCATAGTATCTTTAAAAATTGAAAAAGATTTTGGGAGAGAGTTCAAGATGATGATGGCTTTGTCTTCATCATCAATCTCGACTCCAATATTTTGAAGATCAAGAACTAGCCTTTTGAAGTCATCAAGATTATCTGTTATAGTTCTTGATTCTATCATTAATTTTCCTTTCAAGTAGATCCTATCTTGCAAGGATTTGGTCATATAAAGTTGTTCAAGTTTAGACCAAATCCCTGCAGCAGAGTTTTGAAGATACCTCATGGAGAACCTTGTCATCAAGATGAAGTGTCAAGGTGCTCAAGGCGAGTTCCAACATTTCCTGTTTCTGATCCGCGGTGAGAGATTCCGGCAGTTTTTTCTCACCACTTAAAGCCTTCGCCACCTTTTGTTGGACAAGCATTGCATACATGCGCATTCTCCATAGCCCCAAGTCTCCTTTTCAATCGAAGCGCGCTCCACTTCGATCTTGGTAGACATCAAGTTTTACCAAGAAAACTTACTCTGATATCAATTGTTGAGAAATCACGATTATAACTAAGAATCTTGGTAGACTTTGATCTCGGTTTTATCAATTATTCAGCAACTTTCTTGAATGTAATTGAATCCAGTAACCACGCAGTAGTTTGTGTGAAGATTGAAATAATGATGCAGAAAATACAACTGGCACAATGACACACAAGGCTACGTGGTTCGATCATAAAATTGAAGAATTCACACAAGTTCACTCCTATGTATTCCGATGAACAATTTCCAGAATTCTCTCCAATGCACTTCCCTATCTCTCACAGAAAACTCAATCTCTCTTTGAAATCTGCACTCGAATTGCACCCTGCATCATGATCCTTCATCCTTTTATATGACTGGAACCGGGTCACTTTTTCAGCATGTTAAAAGTTGCAGGTAGCTAGCAAATATAGTTAGAGTAACTGCCTTCAACCGCCACTTCTCGGCTTCTTGACTTGAGTTTCTTCTTGATTGTGATTTGGACTTGGATAACTTGATATTGCTTTCACAATCATAAAACTTTGATTTGAACTTTTTTATCTAACTTTTCCATTAATATACTAACTAAAAATAAAAGATATCAAAAAATATTTTGAATATAATTATCTGACGATCTGATTGGTCTAACGGGTTGAACTTATTAAACTTCAGGGATGGGTTGAGGCGGGTATAAGTTTATGTTTAAACGTGTCGAGTCACGAGTCTTAACAAATCTTGTCATCCCCAATGGTAGGGGTGCTTATTGGCCCAATCCGGTCCAACTCGATTCGGAACCGGCCGGTTTCGATCCGATAAGTTTGGAACCGGTCCGAACCGGTAAGGAACCGGATCAGATCCGGTTCCGGGTTGGACCGGTTCCAACCCGAAACCTATTTGTTTGATTTTTTTTTTTAAATCTAACTTATATTACCTTAAATAAAATTTAAAAATAATTAAAAAAAATTGGATCCGGTTCCAGTTCAATCCGGAACCAGATCCCTTTAGGCCGGAACCGGTAAGATACCGGTTCCGGAATGATAGAACCGATCCGGACCGGTTAGCCCGGTTCCGGTTCCGAACCGGGTCCGATTTCGGAACGTGTCCGGATTGACCCGACCCGTTAAGCACCCCTACCCAATGGTAATAAAAGAATATTATCGATAATTATGTTGTTGATTTGTTTGTTCTGCCATTCATTTGCAGATACATTCATGAATGATTGGGGAAGAATAGCTGAAATTGAATTTTCGAACTAAGTTTTTGGGAAATTTATTTAAAATATTAGTTCAAAAATTATCTAAAAATTATACAAAAGATAAAGTTTCCACTATTAAAAATAAAAACAATTGTCAAAAATTAATCAATGTTGTTCAGACATAACACTATTATTTTATTTTCTAAAAATTCTTCTCATATATATCTCAAAATAATCATTACTTTTGATTAAATTTCAAATCTACCTAAATGTTCTATTACTGTATATTATATTATAAATTGATACAAAATCAAAGTTTTAAATAATTATACATTATTTATAATATCAATTCCGTACAAAATGTACACGATTTATCTCTTATATTCAATTTTTTTGTTGTAAAAACAAATTAGATACATATTTTTCCCCTAATAAATTTTCAAAAGTCATTTTCTCAAAAATAAAATCTGAAAACCTTGTAATAAAGCCAAATAGTACTTCAGTTTCATATTTTGCTCTTCCTCCAATTCATCATGGTTGCATAAGATGTGATGGTCATTTATTTTTATAGTTTTTTTCAGATCAAGGTCACGCAATCTGGTGGAGGTATTTGGGGAGTGATGATGAAGTTAGTTTTTTTATAAAAAAAAAAAATTAATGCATGTAAAGATGTAAATTTGTGTCATGGAATTCCTTTTTTGAAGCTTGACTTTATTTTCATTGTCCCTCTGTTGTTCATGTGATGTGAATGAGTATTATACTGTAAACCTCACTATGATCAAATTTTGCAAGATGGCTGGAAGATTTGATCGAGATATAAGTGTTTCTATTGATTTTCCTAGTGATTTTGCCTTTTAGTTTTGTGTTTTTGATTGTGGTTTCTAGATTCAATCAAAATATTATTTTGTTTTTGGTGTAATATAACAAAGTTTGAATGATGTTTGAAGTTTAACCTGTGAGTTTTTGGTGTAATAAAACCAAGTCATGTTATCCGCAAATTATGATATTTAGTACCACAAACTAGCTTATATAGTACTACAAATCAGTATATTTAGTACCACAAATTGTATAATTTAGTACCACAGATTATCTTATATAGTACCACAAATTATAATATTTAGTACCACAAATCAGTTTATTTAGTATCACATATTAGCTTATATAGTACCACAAATCAGTACAATTGGTACTACAAAACAGTATATTTAGTACCACAAATTATGTTATTTAGTACCAAAAATATGTTATTTAGTACCACATATTAACTTATATTGTACCGTAAATCTGTATATTTCGTACCACAAATCGTTATATTTAGCACCACAGAGTAGCTTATATAGTACCACACATAATATCATTTAGTACCAAAAATATGTTATTTAGTACCATAAATCAGTATATTTAGTACCACATATAGTACTAAAAATCACATGTACCACAAGTTAGTATATACATTACCACAAATCTGTATATCTAGTACCTACAATAACTTATATAATTTAGTACCAAAAAGATATTTTATTTAGTACCATAAATCAGTATATTTAGTACCACTATTAGCTTATATAGTACTATATACACTCATTTGTGGTACTATATATAATGATTTATGGTACTATATAATCTAATTTGTGGTAATATTAACATGATTTGTGTTACTATATATACTAATGTGTGGTACTCTGTAACCTAATTTGTTGTACTAAATAAGTTAATTTGTTTTATTATATACACAAATTTGTGATACTAGATAATCTAATTTGTTGTATTATATATATTGATTTGTCTATATAATCTAATTTATGGTACTATATATACTAATGTGTCTGCAAGCTAATTTGTGGTACTAAATAACATAATTTGTGGTACTATATAGCATAATTTGTGGTAATGTATAGGGAGACACGAAAAAATAAGAATGTGTTGGAACAATGCAGCCACCAAAACAAGTTGTAAACCTTACAAAAACATAGCAGCGATTTGGATGGTAGTCAACATTACACATCTACATATGCAAATTGACATTTAAATATAAGAAGAACATAATCACCAATTACAAACACAAAATCAAAAATCCACAAGCGTTCACTGTACAATTTCGTAATCTAGATTCAAGTATATTCCTTCATCAAAACATGCAGACTAAAGAAATTTGACATGCATAATACTCAAAATAATAAGCACCGTGAGACAAGAAAATCAAAGAATCAAATAGAAGAAAACTATTTCTTCCTTCACGAGGTAGACCATATATAATCTATACCAAAATACACAATTACAAGTTACTCTTGTCTACTAAGATATTTCTCAAATCTAAAGAAAAAACAACATAAAACTAAGTAACAACAATTAACCAACAATACACAACAAAACTAAAAAATAATAAAGCATCATCCACAAATCAATCTCCCCGCAAGCCAACTAAGAACCAAACAGCATCTGAACATGGCAAAATGCCCAGAAAAACACAGCATAGCAGCAACTGAACAAAGCCATTGACCATAATGCTTAAGCTTTCCTTTGATTTTTGCTTCCATTCACTCCACCTAGAAACTCTCGACCATTGAGAGTATCCAACCATGTTTTTGTAGCTTTATATACCACAACACATTCATCTGTAATGTTAGTGGTGCTAAAAAGTGTCACCTGGGACAGTGAGTGGTGATAGATGTCTCTCCCACAGCCAATGACGTGGTGGAGAAGCCATCGACAACACGACGAACATCGGAGAGTCCCATAACTCTTCTCATCGCGATCTGGGAAGCGACATCATAAGCTGAGTAAAAAAAAGATTGGAGAAATATGTTTTGTCAATGTCGTAAGCTAAGTAAAAGAAGAGGTTGGGGAAATGTATTTTTGTATTTATGAAGGGTATATTAGACATTTCCTTTGGGATAGAGAGCTTAAAGTAATTTTTTTTGTATATATAGACAGTGCATACATTAAAAATATATGGTGGGGATTGATCAATAAAGAAATATGGGTTTATTGACTTTTCCCCAATTAATCGTTAAATCAAATATAAAGTTCAGTCAATAATTCCACATGTTTATATTAATTAAAATATAGAGTTATTAGATTAAGTTCTATGATAATTACTAATTTTATGGATTATATTTCGTTTATTAGTTTTCTTAATATATAATTTCAAATATTTTTAAGATAAACAACATGGCTATAAATACCTTTTTTTAAAAAAAAAAAACATTAAGTTACATGTTTCTTTTTTATCTGGGCATGTCGAATTTTTTTTACACAACGTGATTCGAATGCGAGTCGTCTTAAATCGAAATTAAATTTTTACTCTGGCTAAAGCCGAAAGCTCGTTTTATTAGGTTTTTAACCTTCGTCAGAAGGTTAAAATTCAATATTTGGGGCAATCATAATAAAACAAGAGTAATTTACAATTTATGTCAAAATATTGGGCATTGGTGTAAATTATCCGTAAGATAAAAAAATATTTCAATATAAATGGGTCCGCGTTACAACAAAGTGCAGTCGTTTTAGTAGAGATGTCACAGCGCTAATAACGAGTGCTTGCTTCCCTTCGAAGTTGAAAACTGTAATAACTCCCGAGTATATATATATACATCTATCTCAGGTTCGATCGCGCTCTATCTCTACCCTCACGTACTTGGTAAATACTCACACGTAGATATATTTGCAATATATTCGGGGTGTCACGAAGGAGGTACGGTGCTAGATCTTGCGATTGTTGATTTATCAACCCTAAGTTGTGTGTTTTTGTCCGGTAAAAGGAGTAATTTGATGATGTTCGCCTTTCAAAATATGTTCTTTTCTGTATTATTATTGTGTAATTGATTTCTGATTTATGTGCAGCGGGGTACGGAGTTTCGTGTCGAGATTTGACCGACTATTTGTAGCATATTGTATCTCAATCTGCGTCGGCGAAAATGATGTCCTTTGAGATGAACGACCGTAAGAGTATGTTAATCTATTGACATTATCCGTTCTCAATCATTTCATTAGTTTTCTGAAGCTTTACTGCGCTTGTGTGCTTGTTTTTTGTTTGTTGCATATACTATGTGTTGATAGTTTGACATTGAATTTGTATAATCTTATTTTTACGGATTGTTGATGAAATTTTGAGAATTATATTTGCTCGACTCTTCTCGAATTATGTGTCAACTTTTGTTGTGAATTGTGCTGGCGATATCGTTCTTTTATTTTCTTGGTTTTCCAATCAGTATTTATCTCTCATAGTTATACCTAAGCATGGTCAAGTTATTTGAATATCGTTTTTTTTGCATTTTTGTGAATAAATTTTTCAAAGCGGTTGATCAAAACATTTTTCACTCTGATGTGATGGAACAGAAATTGGACTTGGGTTGACGGGTTTTGGAGTGTTCTTTTCGTTTTTGGGAATAATTTTCTTCTTTGACAAGGGTCTACTTGCAATGGGAAATGTAAGTTTGGTTTTGGATCAGGCAACACTTGTTTTAACGATTATCTTTATAATATCTCATTTTGCTAATATTGCTCATGTTTCTCAAACAGATCCTCTTCATATCAGGGGTTGCATTAACAATTGGACTTAAATCATCTATACAATTCTTCTTGCGACGATCAAATTTTAAGGTTTTTTTCTGTTGAAGACTCTACATTGTTTTTGTTTGGGACCTTTGTTATTTCTTTGTAATGACCTTGTGTGTTTTTTGTCATGTATTGCAGGGTTCCATTTCATTTGGTGTTGGCTTCTTCTTAGTCATCATTGGATGGCCTGTATTAGGAATGATTGTTGAGTCGTATGGATTTGTTGTTCTATTCAGGTTTAACACTAGCTATCCATAAAGGATGAACTGTTAAGTTCTAATCGAGTTTAATTTCAATCTTCTTTGACTGGAAATTGTTTTTGTTTATTATCATTTATTTGCAGTGGCTTCTGGCCAACAGTGGCTGTTTTTCTGCAGAAGATACCTGTTCTTGGTTGGCTTTTCCAGCAGCCTTTTGTCAGAACGGTATGTATGTTTTGATTTGGATTTTAGGGAACAATAAATTGCTATTCATGATTTCATTTTTGATGGAAGATATCAGTGGCCTTGTGTTCAGTTGTATTCTTGTAGGTTTTGTTTACTAAATTTGATGCACTGGATTTGTCTTTGTTGGGAAGTATGAGAAATGAAATCGAAGTATTCGTTGAGGAAACGATTATCTCCGGTGATGCTTCACCTGAAATTGGACATTTGCAAAATTAGAGCAGTTATTTTATTTATTTATTTTTTGTATCCAATAAAGCTTTTTCATATGCGAGACAAATTGGTTACTTATCTATCAAATTTCCCCTTGGCGAAATTTTTCTTTTCACATTTATATTGGATCATATGATATCATAGGCTTGCTATATTGTTCTTGCAGTTTATTGATCGCTATCGTGGTAGAAGAGTACCCGTGTAAGTGTAATCAAGAGAAGTTCAAGAAGTGGTGCGTGGGACCGCTTGTAAGTTTTGTAAAATGTATCTGATCAACATTTTTTGTATAAGCTTGTGAAAGTATGGTACGTTCCACCCAGAATGTGGGATTGGTTAATTCTTGTTGATGTTTCTAGCCTTGTTTTTCTATAACTGCAAAAAGAAAAACATTTCTAGCATGGATTGATTTTGTGTATGAGTTGAGCGATACATAGCCTTGTTATTCTCTCCTTCGTTTCACAAGATGTGCATTTGGATATTGGTACTAAAATATAATTAAAAAAAAAAAAGAAACAAAGAAAGAAATAGAGATGTTCATTCATGACGGCATACACGTTCATCCATAGACTATCGGTTACAATAGCATGCAACTGCACAATGGAAAGTCGTATATTTCTGGTATTACTCAACAAACCAGATATGAAAGTGCATCAAATATATCCAGATACCTGAGTTTGAGCCTTTCTGAAGTAGCTCTTCCAATTGAATGACAGCTACCTTGCAAATCGTAGTGTCCACTTGCAGCTTGTTCATCCTGCTTTGCTCTGTCAGCCAAGTATAAGTTACCGATACGGGGAACCAGTGGTTTATCTGCAAGAAACATTGCACCTATGCAAGGGGAGCACTTATGGTCTACTCTTGTCTATATTCATCACTCGAAACAAGGAAAGAACGAAAGTGATTCAAGGTTTATAAGTACTTACTGGTAGCAGGGCTGGTGACCATTGATCTGAGAGCAAGCAGAACTTTTGAGATTGTTAGAGCCGGGCTCCACCCATCTTTCAGGATATCCAAAACTAGTATTGCCAATAGAGTCAACATTACAATGGTAGATCCTGGTTTTGAGTACAACCTGCAAGCTTAAAACCAAAAGTCAAAAATAAAATAAAATAAAGCTATAGAATTCAACCTGACAGGCACCTTGCATCAGTTTGATAAATTATATGGCTCTGATCTTTAGTGTTCTCTCACGTATTTACGTACGCCTACTATTTAGATGGAATGCCTGTTGGGTATATTTGGATAAAAAGACAAGGATACAAAATAACTAGTATGTCGAGGTAAGAGTTCAATTTTTTATCCTTAAAACGATATTGACATGCTACGGTGCTTACGATTTCAATGTCAATTCGTTTCTCAATATACAATGACTATGATTCATGATAGCAAGACTACAAACCACGAATACTACAAACCACAAAAGTTTAAAGCAACTCAACTTGTTGCAGAAGAAATATATGAGATGCAAATGCACTTTGTCGATTTTTTTTTCTCGATAAGAGTTGAACTCGTCATGGCATACTAGTCATTTTGTATCCTTGTCTTTTTATCCTAAAGATACAGATATCCAAAATTTCTACCCAACAATACCATCATCCGTTCTTGCTTAGTATTTGAAAGAAACACCTTATTTATATAGTTTTCAAGGAGAGCTAAACTTTGCCATCTTTCCTCAATGTTACCTCATAAAGTAATGACACTTCACCAAAGAATTTTTTTTCTTAAGCAGCCATGCGTATGCCATATATAAATTGGGGATCTAACTGGTGCGAACAATAATGGCAAATTTCTCGTGTTTTTGTAAACATAGAATACCAACGCAGAGACTTCATACAGTAGGATCTCAAAATATAAGGAAAGGGGTTGGCATAAGAAACTGATCACTGATTGATCTTTGCCAATCCAAAAGCATAGTTACAAAAGCCCACATGGCGTGCACCTAGGCTCAATGAGACCCAGCCTTTGCGTCTCGTTCCAAGCCGAGGCTCATTCCTTCAGCGAAACACTTGCCTTTAACTGTAAAGCTCAACCTTGACGCACTTAAATGCTCAAGTAGGGGGTGTAAACGAATCGAATATGTTCACGAACTTTTCGAGCCGGCTCGATAAATATTTGATTGGAATTCGAAATTCTCGAATTCGAGCCGAACTCGAACATGTTCGAACCTTTTTTCAAGCCGAACTCGAGCTCAAATTACTTTGTTCGATAGTAGTCGAGCCGCTCGCGAACTTTAATTTTTTATTAATATAATTATATATTAAATAAATACATTTCGAACTTTTCGGGTATTTATTTTCGAGCAATAATTCGGATAGCTCGGGAACATGTTCGAACCTTTTCGAGCCGTTCGCGAACTCGAACTCCGAACTCGAGCCAAATTTTGAAACTATTCGAACTTCGAATCGAACTCGAGCTCGAATATAACTATTTCGAGCCGAATTCGAACCTTAATTTTTTCTGCATATTCGACTCGATTCGGTTAGTTTACACCCATATGCTCAAGTCAAGGCGCATTTTGTAATATATAACCGTTGTCATCAACTTCCATGTCAAACCGAGAAATAAGAAAACTAAACAAGATCCTATTTTATTTCAGGCAATCTTTCATACGTAAAAAATAATTCAAAAAACAACATAGGACAACCCTTTTGCATAAAGACCTTCGTTGTGCTACCTACTCCTCAAAACAGACAAAGAAAGCAAAGATCAATCAGTAATAAATGGCAACCAATATGAGAAAACTGTAATTTATGCAAGTAAATGTACCATTATGCAAATGAATAGCTACCATATTAGCTATTGTTTAAACAAAATGGAATTAGATTTTATGAAACCATTTCTTTTTAATTATAATTAGCTTATCAATATGAACTTATAATAATTAATTTTAAGTTATTTGATATATTTTATTATTTGTAAGAAGAATCAATTAGGTATGCAGATGCAGAAAATCAAATTACTATAACTAAATAATAAAACTTTTTTTTTAAGAAAATAAAGTAGACTAGTACAGTCAATTAATTTATTTATTAAAAACTGGAATAAATAAATAAATTTGTAAAGCATGAATTAATAGGCTGTGTTTGGTTGGGCTTGCTAAACAAACTTGAGGAAATTGCATACATGTACTACTTCCCAACATTTTTCAATCAAATCCTATATAAAATCTTCTTTACAACTAAATTTTCATCCTTAAAGAGTTTATTCAAATAAGTCTATTTTCTGAAACCCTAATCTACGAAGTCTTTTTTTTCCTTAAATACCCTACATATTCTTCAAAACTTTTTTTAAAAATCACCTGTAGATCGAACGATAAACAAAGATACGGATGTTGTCTTCTTCTTTTAATTTGTCTTCTCTCTTTTTCACTTGCTGCTAATTGTTGTAGTCTTATGCTGATTATAGTATTATTCTTTTTTACTTGCTATTTTATTATCACCATCTTATTATTTTTATGTATAATCAAATATTTTAATGGATGAATGGAGAAACTAATTTTACAGTGCATTTGAGATGCTCGATAAATTATCTGGATACTTCTTTAAGTAGCATCATCTCTTCTTCCACGTTCATCGTTATTGTGGAACTGTGTTATCATTCTTTTTCGGATTTTGTTGCTAAGGTTGGATTTGATTTTAATTTCGTTTATTGGATATTGTAGGAAGGTAAAAGCGCAACAGTCAAGAAAAGTGTGTGAATTGATAATTTCATTGAAAAATCACGAAAAATGGTAACAAATTTATTTACATTTTTCAATGATTTTATATACACCGCATGCACCGGTAATACCCCGCGTGTGTCGATAGACGATGCACGTAATACCTCATGTACATTGATAGATTGTGCAGGTAATACTCTCCGTGCACCATTAATACCATGCATGCGCCGTTAAAAGTTGAAGTTTACGTTAAAATTGAGTTTATAACGTGCACCGATAAAGTTGAAGTTTAGAAATGCGCAATGATAAAAATATGTATATAAACGTGCATCGATAAAAGTTGAAGTTTAGAAATATGCACAGCTAAAAAAATGTATATAAACGTACAACGATCAAAGTTGAAGTTTTATAAATGTGCACCACTATTGAAAGTTTGTAAGCGTGCATCATTTGTGCTTCAAGAGCATGTGAGGGTTAGTCTAGATGGAGCTTACGTACTAGTAGAAATCATAACACACTATCGGTGCACGCTAGGGTATTATGTGCACCGACTATCGATGCACATGATTACACTATCAGCACACACGTAGCTTAAACAAAACGTGTATTTGTTGATGCGTGCACCGTATACTCAAGCAGTGGACAGTGAATGATGTTATTGTTGATGTCTTGCAATACTCAAGCGTGACGGCCGCAACCCTTGACCCATGCTATCATAGCGCACAATACAACTTCCCATTTTTTGTATGAGTCATGTTCAACACCAAATTTTCATTCGAACATTTTATCGAACATCTCAAATGCATTGTGGTAAACTGGAATCGAAAAATTATTCACCCCTCAAGTTTACAGCTATTGTTAACTGGAATCGAAAAGTTAGAAGGTGATTGTAAGTTTCCGAATGTGAAGTTCGTGGAAAAAGTGAAGGGATTGCTGAAAGACGGTGCATTGGTGGACGAAGACGGAGTTGAAGAAGTGTTCATCATTATAGTTGACTTCATTTGTGCTGCTTTCTTGTAGCAGTGTGGTGGCGGACATTGGAAACGACAATGAAGATTTCGAAATATGGTGGACAGAAGATCTAATATATTGAGGAGTTCTATGTCTATTTTGATCATTTTATCCAAAATTAGACTTGAATGATTTTAAGTTTTTTGGCCGAACTAAGTTGAAAAAAATTTCTCACCTTGAAAGCCTCCCTAACAAAGTTTTAAAAAAATAATAATAATAATAATAATAAGAGCTTGTAGGCCTTATGCTTATCGGCCCTAAAAACAAGAACAGATCCAGGTCTTTTCCTTTGAAGATTTTACTTTTTTGAGGTATTTACTCCGTGATCGAATGTCGGTTTCAAGAAATCAAACATGCATAGGAATATGCGTGGTTACAATTAGGATTTGAGAATTGGGTATTTTTATTTACTTTTATCCTCTCATGTCCATGTTTTTTATTGATTTTGTTAATAGTTTATTCTTATAGGTTTTTTGATATCTATGATATTGCTTGGATTTTCTGTGATTTGTTTGAAATCGTCTGAATGGTTTTTCTCAGCTTGTGAATTCCACTATTCAATGTAATCATTCTTGAAAATTTCGATTAAGTAGTTGTGGGGATCAAGTGGAGTAAAATAACAGCAATGGAGGAGCAATTCATACTCAGACTGCCAGCAGCTGTTGCGGAGAGAATAGAGCGGCTATTGAATGACCCCGCTTCTTCTTCCGAAGACAAGTCCTTGGATTTATCCTTTTCTGGTTGGTCTCACAATAGCTCACCTTCTCCTCGCCCTCCCCCAATTTCATGATTTTCCAAACCTTTGTTTTTGTATGTTGCTCTTTTCGGGATTGGTATCAAAATTTGAGATTTTAAGAATTTCATTGGAAAACAAAGTTGAGACCTTTGAAGTAAAAGAGTACGTCTTGTTGTGGATTTTGAACCTTGCCTGTGGGCTCTGCGTCAGTTATTGATGTTTTCTGAGAGACTATCGACTTGATGCTCCGTTTAACTGTATAACTGATAGATACCATTTTAGGTTAGATGCTATGTTTACACAAAGGAGTGTAAAATGAAATGATTTTGTAGGTCTTTGAGGTAAACGATGATTTCCTTGGATAGCCATTATTTTGTTGAATTGGTCATTCTGCTTGTTATTCGTCATTCTTCAAGAACAAAAAGGAAGAAGTAGAATGATTTACTTATGTTTTTTGCCTCTGGAATCATGATTTGCCTTTTAGTTCTAAATTCTTAATAATCCATCCTGGACATTTGAATTTTCTTGAAAAGATGATAACCATCTAAATCTTTATTTTTTCGATATTCTTTCAATTAATTTCTCTCTGTTTTCATATGCCAACACATTTTCTTAAAGAAGAATGTGTTTGCACTTGGAAAATGATATTGTTTATTTTAGAGATGCCATTTCATACCCCTCAATGAACTAGTGATTATAGGTCCTAAACAATTAACTCTGTCCCACTGAACTCTCTTTTGAAGGAACCCTATTCGTTCTCTTTTTTTACAAATAAGTAAGCCAGTTGAGGAGCAGCTAGCAAAATTGCCAATGGTTGTTGCTGATTAATAGTTTCCAATTTATGAAGGAAATATTGGAGATGCTGGCAATGGACCATTAAATTTGAATTTAATGATTGCAAGTTTTCAATTGCCTTAGTGGTTGTTGATTGCTTGGCATTGGTTTAGTGCTATACCCCTTTTCTTTATGTCAGAGGATGGAAGGACTGGCACATTTATTATAGGAAATGACCATTTCTCTACTTCTCTCTTGGATCTTCCCAGTGTTGTGGAATCATATAAGACATATGATGACAATGTGTTGATCAAAACTGCGGACATTGGTCAAGTAGGTCTACTTCTCTTTACTAATTATCAGTGTTGCCTGCTTCAGCTATGATATCGGCATGCTAAAAATAGAGAGCTGTGCAGATGATAATGGTGACAGAGGATGGTGACAATGTTCCAGAATCAGTAGAATACAGACATGGCCTTACACCACCGATGAGGGATGCTCGAAGGCGAAGATTTCGCCGAGAGCCAGATTTAAATGTGATTGTAAATTTAAGCCAATTAAAATTTCATCAGTCACTTTATAGTTCAGTTTTCAATCCCGAAACAGACTAGATAGTTTCATTACTAGGGTATTCTAGTAAACTCCTACTGAAAATTATTTAGCATCTGGTTGATGAATTTGTAAACTATGTCTTTTGAATTTATGTGCTAATTGGGTCTCTGTTCACATTTTTGCAGCCTGAGGTTGTGCGTCGTGTAGAGAAAGATTTACAGAACATCATGGCTGGTGGAACAGTTGAGAATATTGATATCCTATATATTTTTTACGTGTGTGTGTCTTTTCACGGTAAGAATACCTGTAGTGTATAAGCAGGAGGAAGCCAATTCATATGTCAAAATATTCATTGCCAGTTCTCTTGAAAAATCTACACGTATATTTCGATTCTCTACTTATAGATTTCTAAAATCCCACAAGTGGACGAATCCCTTTTTATTACAGAGTATGCATTGAATTATTGTTCTAGTTTCTCAACTTTTTGGTAATGTAGAACTGAAAGTCTCCAAAATTTGATGCTGCGGTTTATTAAATGCTTGCGGGTTGACTCTATTCCCAATATTCCTTGACTTATTCAATTACGTGTTGAAATGGCTGATCAAGATGAATATGATGAAAATACCCGTAGTGCAAGTAAAAATTTGATTTCTGCACCTTCAAAGAAGCCTGTTGTGCCTGAAGCTGGGTTGATTGCTGGGGAGCCTGATGGGAGTGACTCTGATGATTCTGATGACTCAATATGAACTCAAAGACTGTTATCGAAATGTGGACAAGCGGGAGAAGAGAGTATCCTTGGCCTACTGAGTTGGTGATGAGACAGCATTATGCCTTTGATGTTCACCTTTGTATTCACATGTGAAGTAATGCATGGTTTTCAGCTGGTAATATATTACAGCTTTTTTCCTGTACTATTATGTTCCCAATAAGTGGGAAGGGTAAGTAGTCTTATCGACATCGTTGCATGTGCACGGTTTTCTAGTTAAAGTAGAATCTGTTGTATTTTCGAATTTAAAAGTGCGTGATTTATTTCGTTGGCTGCAAGTGTTGCTTAATGTTCTTTGTTGTAGAAGTGGAGAAACACATCAGTTTTTTATTTTCTTGTAACCATGTATTATTAGATGTTCAGTGCTATGCAGCAAGCAGTTGGTTTGCGAATGTACTTCTTGTTTTTCCTGGCTTTTGCCCATTCAGCAACTCCAGTATTTGTGCATCGTGCACTGTTATTGTTTTCTCAGTTCCGTGGGATTTGGTTCATCAAATATTTGAAATTTTCAAGTAATATATTAGCCCTACAGATGTGCATATGACCATAGAGAGTTTTTTATTGCTTTCAAAACTTCTGAGATTAAATATTTCTTCTGAATATTTTTTTCTTCTTATTTTCATCTATCATTCTTATACAACAACAACAACTAATCATTTAATCCCAAGAATTGGGGTAGGCTATATGAACAATAGAGAGAATCAAGTCGGGTCGGACACATGCGTCAGTCTTCTCCAAACGCTTCTATCGGTCAACATATCTTCTGTAATCCCTTGCACTCAAAGTCTTTGGGTATAACTTCGAGTCATGTCTTCTTCGGTCGTCATCTCTCTCTCGTGAACTAGCCGAAATCCATGGACTCCACTGGACGCACAGTCGCACTGTTGGACCGACGTCGAATATGTCTAAACCAACGTAAGCGGCTTTATTGTATATCATTTCTTATATAGAAAAAAATATTAAAAGGTATTCGCGTTCAGAAATTATGCTTGATTACAGAGGATTGCTTTATCAATTATCCGTTTTCTCATTGCTTTGATTGGTGCTTTTTTTCGACCTGAGATGAACCAAATCAAGGATTTGATATGCTCCTAAGAACTACAACATCAAACTAACCCGGATTTGGGTGATAACTAATAAGTCAGGTTTACCCTCATACATCAAGATAGTGTAGATTTGTATGACATGGATCTTAAAAATGTATCCATGTGAATTGGTAACCCTTTGCACTAGTTGACATGTCATAAAGCGAAGGGACGCATTGTAAATGCCAACATTAAACCTGCTAGTTGAGAAGGAGCTTATATGTGAAGATTATTCTTGTTAATGGTTTGGTTGATGTACAGCCCTTATGGACAAATCAATTATTCAATGAGAATATTCTTATCCAAAGATAACTATCCCACAGGCATTGCTCGTAGATGTAACAACCTACTCAACACTTACTAATCATCCTAAAATAAATGAAATAATGAAAAAGAACTTCATCACCTACCAAATATAGAATATTTAACTTTGTTACATCTCAAAAGGTATGATTTTCAGGAAATTAAGTTCAGAGATTTGTAATTTGTGGGTCTGATACTGCACCAATTATAATTTTTAATCATGGAGATGATTTTTATCAAGCGGATAAAATCATCAAAATAAAAAATGGATTAGAAAAAAAAAATTTAGGGGGTAAAAATATAATTTAAGAGGGGCAAAATTTAATTTTTGACTAATAAAATGTAATTTAGACGGTAAAATATAATTTAAAAAAATTAGGGTAAACTTTTTTTAAGCGATGTACATCCACCACTGTTTACAGCTGCAATGTTTTGTCGGTGAACTCTACCACATACCTATTAATACAATTGTCTATATGTAATAGCCAAATCTTAAGGTTTTTTTTTTTTTTTTTTTGGCTCAAAAAAAATCTTAAGATTGATTGATTGCTGTTTATTGAAGTTAAATAAGAAATCATCAGCTCACCTAATTCCGAAGCTTTGTTCACTCTCTGAACAGTCCAATTCTTTCATCTCCAACCCCTGCCCATTTCTATTGCATTTGCTTCTATACTTTCCTAATTTCACTTCCAAGATCCAATCTTTTTCAAAATCTGGTAAATTTGAAGGTTTTGTCCCAGATCAGTGGCGATTAAACACTACTATACATTTTACTTTCACAAAATCAAGTTCAAACCCATTTTCGTTTTAATCTCATTGAATAATCTTCGGCGTAAAGGGTCGATCTCAGATCATAAGTTGGTGCTTGTTCTTTCTAATTTAATTTTAATGCAATTATATTGTTTTTTAGTCTTATTTCGGCATTCCATTTGTCCATTTTTTAGTTTAACTTCATAATGTTGCACTGAGATATAAATTTGATTTGAGTATGTGTTGGATATTCAGGGCGCTGCTTAAATGAAGGAATCGAATCCGACAGACCCCATTGGGCAAAATCTGATAAAGTTTATAAGCAATGTGTGTTTCTCGGTTTTTGTATTCTCAGTGCTCATTTTTGCTGTAATTGCCATCACATATCAACCCCCTGATCCATGGGAGTCTGCCAGAACACTAACTAAGGTTTTCACGGAAGTTGAAAATGCTACTTTTCAAACCGACACTTCTGTCCTAAAAACTGGTGAGGACATTGCTGCTGCTCCCGTGGAAATGCCTGTGGGATCACTGGCACCTATTACTGAAGCTACCATAGAGAAATCCGAAGAGGAACCCAAAGAAAGTGTCGCTTTGAAATCAGGTTGTGAGAATGTGGCAGTGGTTAATTGTTCAGATCCGGGAGTTTTGAGTGTGATTCAGAGGTTTAACTTGAGAAATTTTAAAGCAATTGCATTTTTGGATTATCAAACTCCTGTTAATGGATCGAATCCGGATGAGTGTGATGTCGCTTGGAGGTTTAGGAACAAGAAAGAGAAATCTTGGAGGAAGTATAGGGATTTTCGAAGGTTTAAGATGGGTGTTACGGATTATTGTACTTACAAGGTGGTTCATCCAGGGCGCTGGCATTCTGGTGTAAATGCTCGTCGTCCGAGGACTAGAGTTAATCCTTCTGGTGATGGTAAGAAAACTAAAGTTGTTCCGGCAGTTATGGATGATGATATTAACGATACCATTCCAGTTTTGGCATCAGATTTGGCTTTTCGTAAGGGGAGGTACTTGTACTATTCGAGGGGTGGGGATTACTGTAAAGGGATGAATCACCATCTGTGGAGCTTCTTGTGTGCTCTTGGTGAAGCCCAGTATTTGAACAGGACATTTGTGATGGATCTGAGTATTTGTTTGGCTTCTACATACACGCAGACCAATAAGGATGAGGAAGGCAAAGATTTTAGATTCTACTTTGATTTTGAGCATTTGAAAGAGGTGGCTTCAGTTGTGGAGGAAGGCGAGTTTATAAAAGATTGGAAAAAATGGGACAAAAGTCATAGGATGAAAATTCCGGTTAGAAAAGTGGCAAGTTATAAGGTGACACCAATGCAATTAAAGAAAGATAAAAGCACAATCATTTGGCGAGAATTTGATACTCCCGAGCCGGAAAACTATTGGTATAGAGTATGTGAAGGTCCAGCGGCTAAATATATTGAGCGGCCATGGCAAGCTCTTTGGAAATCAAAGCGACTAATGAATATAGTTTCGGCCGTTAGTGGGAGCATGGACTGGGATTTTGATGCCGTTCATGTGGTTCGAGGAGAAAAGGCACAGAACAAGGAGATGTGGCCTCATTTAGATGCGGACACATCCCCGGATGCCATTGTTTCTAAACTTCAGGGCATAATTGAACCGTGGAGAAATCTATATATTGCCACCAATGAACCCTTCTACAATTACTTTGATAAGCTGAGATCTCACTACAAAGTTCATTTGCTCGATGATTACAGCCATTTGTGGGGAAACACAAGTGAATGGTACAATGAGACGACTAATCTGAATGGAGGTCGAACGGTTGAGTTTGATGGTTACATGAGAGTGGAAGTGGACACCGAGGTACTTTATAGATCAAAGACCCGCGTAGAGACGTTCTATAATTTGACCAAAGATTGCAAGGATGGAATCAATACATGCTAAACAGGTTAAACAAGCTATTTCATCAGTTTCCAATTTGTTTTATATTGATTCAACCTCTTATTACTGTCTATTAAATATTTTATCGATGTATTATTCTTATTCTTGACATTTGCCTTCTCTTTATTTTCGTCCTTAGAAACAACTCATGTCTGTTTCTTATGAAAAGACAACTATGTCCTCTCTGGCATTTTTTCTTTGTGCATTGTTAAGCAGAGAGGGACCTTTAAGGAAAAGTATTGAACAAAACCAATCGAACTGAGTATCTCTGTTAGGATGTGTTCTTCGTTCCAGGTTGAAAAAGATGTACTTGAGTTGCAGTTGCATAAGGATTAGCCGATTAAATACCATATGTTATTCAACGGGGGAAGGGGTGGTCAAATTCATTTGAAGCATTTTTAGGGATACAAATGAGCCGAACTTGTGAATTCTCGTATCTCGAACTTAATTGAGCTCGAGTTCGGGCTCATGAGCATAGTAAAGGAGCTCAATTTGGGATAAATACTAAATCAATATTTTCATGAACTCACATCATGAGTTTTCTCTTGAGTTCATGATTTATACATAATAAATAAATAAATATATATATATATATCAATTTTTATTTAAAAGTATTTGAAAATTAATCTTAAGCTGACGAGGTAACTCATGAGTTGAATAGGCTCTACACTCTACAGGCTTGTGAATGAGCTTGACTTGCCTAACACCCCTAGGCATTTACATTTTCTCTCTCTTCCTTTTGCACGAAATGGGGAAACATCTATATAAGTTGCTTGAGAAGAAAAATGTCATTTGGGGTCACAAAACATCCGATGAAAAATTCCCAATGCCTGTTCTTCATCTCCTTTAAGTTGTAATATCTGTACAATAACTGGAACGTACGATGGAAAACAATTAAAAATGACATATCTAAAGTAGAAACGGCTACAAGTTTTCCATTCTCAGGTCTTCAATATTCCAGTTTCTGCTTGCTGCCACTTGATTGTGCAATGGTGCACATCAGGAGTAGATGCTACAAATGTTTATCGGGGTTCACTTGGTTTTTCTGCTCGTAATTTGGTTTCTAATTTTGGGTTTATATTAATTAGAAACCATATATTTTTAGCAGTTTTATAGTATCTTGAATTGTGATTCATAGAATGAACTCAAAATGGGACCAATTTTCGTCCTCAGAAATAATATTAAAAGCCTAGACTTGAGTACCTCCATCTTCTCTATCACATCCGCAGCAGTGTTGGCTGATATCACGATATTTCTTGCTGAAGGTCTGATAAATCCTTCTTCCACACCTTTGTCAAATAGTCCAAGCAAAAAGTCATAGTATCCATCAACGTTCAACAGGCCTACCTGTTTAACATAAACATGAATGAAATACTTCTAAATACTTCTGTTTCATAACAAAACTCTCTTCCTGAATTTGTTTGAATTGTTGAAAGAAGAATTTGGTGAAGTTGATATTTATTTCTTATTTACAGTTTAGACTAATTATTTCTTGCCATTAAGTAATGTTTTTGAACCTTTTTGTGATTTGATGGCATCATCTGGTTTTGTAGTAGGTGGGCTTTTTTATCAAAAGAGTTTAAATTTGTTGAAGAGTCTGTGTCATTAGTTTCTATCAAGTTTGGAAGGAAGTCCAATCAAAGTGACATTATCATTATACGTCAAAAATAAATTAGAAGCCAGCCATGCCACCGGGAAAATACTTACATAGACCGGGTGTTTGTAAAAATCAATATACATAAATATGTATGTATATGTTTGTATGTATGTTGGTGTTTGTAAGATCGGGTGTATAGAAGTGTGACTGGTGCCACCGAGGGTTAAGAACAAAAAGATAAACTGGAAGCCAAATAAGTATTTAATGATTACTGTCCCTTTTTCTGTCCAATTCTTGTGGGAAAATTATCTTGGAATATACTAATGTGGATGTGTTTGATGTTGCAGATCAAACCTTGATTGGGTGGAATATTCCCAATTTTCAGCCTAAGGCATCAAAAATTCCACCCAAGTGATCTAGCATTCAAAACTATCACAACCTGACTAAATCTAACTCTTGAAATAAGATACTAATAAGTATGTTGAAGTAAACCTACAGGACTGGACCTGCTCTAAAGGGTTTTTGAAGCAGGGCGGGTCCCGGGTTTGACCAACCCGCCCAACTATACATAGTAATTTTTTTTAAATTTAATATTGAATATTAATTTCACTATTTTTGGTTGAAGCATAACGTGACATTATTTAATTTTTATATCAAAACTTATGTGTTCATATTAAAAAAGTTGGATAGTTTGAAGGGAATGAAAATAAATTAATAAGGATTTGATAGCTTAAAGATAGTTTTACAATGATTACTATAAATATTTTCTATAGAAAATCGTGAAATTCAATCACGAAATTCAAATTTGTGCTTCAAAAATTGATTTTTAGCTAATAAATTTTATTTATTTTTTTTTAAAAAAAAAAGGTCATGTGAGGTGGGTTTGGGACTACTGTTTTTTGTAGCAGGACGGGTCGTGGATTTGTGTGAAAACCTGTTCCATACCTACCCCTTTTGCCATCTCTAGGTTGAAGCATGAAGAAGAGAAAACAAACTCACTGGTTTATTATGAATCCCAAGCTGTGACCATGTTATCATCTCTAGCAGCTCTTCCATAGTTCCATAACCACCTTCAGTAGTTTGCCAAATAATCATGAAAAGTTCTTCAGAGCGCTCCTAAATCAATCGAAATTCTTAATTTAATATATAAATTTGTTGTATACTTTCCCACCAGGGAGAGCAATAAAAGCATCAGCTCGACGAGCCATTTCCGCCTTTCTTTCATGCATATCAGAAACGACCAGTACATCCCCCACTGCATTACCTGATATCTGTAACAAATGAAACCACAAACTTCATAATCAGTGGCGGAGCATGGCTGACAGGGAGCAGCCTCTTAGTTATTCTTGAATTTATATGTAAAAAAGATGTGATTTTGCTCCATCATTTTTCGATTTTTAATTTCACCCGCTAACCGAAAATTCTTGCTCAGTTAGAGTTACAAAGGTGGACGCAGAATATTAAGAGTTGGAATGAATACCTCTACTGCAACAAGAGCTGTTGGGATGACTCTAGGCAATATAAAACAGAGACGAAAATGTAAGATTTCAATAAAAAAATAACGTGAATTTATAAAATTTATGAAGCTAATATTATGGTTATGTTCTTTTACCCAAGAACGTTGCATCCACCATCATGAACTCTCTGAGAAACCAACCCCATTAGGCCAACACTACCTCCTCCGTATATAAGATCCATGTTCCTCTTCACCTGTACAATGAAGTTTCATTTTTTGAGCATTTAATAAGAATGTTCTTTATCCTGAATATTTACCAGTTCTTGTCCAAGATCAAGTGCTGCATCACTGAATATCTTATTGTATCCCAAGTTACTTCCGCAGAAACGCACACCTTTTTGAATTTCACCATTATATTAGTAACTTTTGAAGTACATAGCAGAGCTAAAGAAGATGCTGCTGCAACACTTGAGCGAATGGGTTGCTTTATATATTGTTATTTTATTAAAAAAAAGTTGAAATAAATAAAAGTATCAGATTACTACCGTTTGATTGATTTTTTATTGTTTTTTGAGCATAACTGTTTGATTGTTTTGAATAAATGTCAGAAAGGTCCAATTGGGCTGGATATGAAGGATGCAATGATTTTTTTCTAAGTCAATGATCATGCCTCTCTTTTCTTCTTCAATTCTTTTTTTTTTTTTATCTACGCCAAAATGAATGAATGCTACTTGGATTTTGGAGAATATGCATCTCTTGATCCGGAAATATTGATGTTACCCAACGGTAATGTAATGGGATGTATCCACCATTCACATGAAATATTCCATGTGATGATAAAATAAAGGTGATGATGTCTCTAAGGGCAGTTTCATGATGAACAATGAACCTGATCCATGATATTGCCATTAGATTCAGAAAATAATTAAGCATGACCATTTTAAGGTTTCTTTTATTATATTTTTTTACATGATCGAAGGTAAAACATTGTTTTTCACTTCTCTTTTGGAAATATGTATCAAAACTCACAGGCTTATATGGTTTTGATCCAGGAGTTTTTGTTGAGATGCTTATGGGAAATCAGATTTAGACTTTATTTTGAAAAAAAAAATTATTGTTGTTTTGGATCCCAAATTATGTCAAAATTAATGAATAAAATTAGAGTAAAAAGCATAAAACCCTCAACCGGTGTTGAATTTTTTTTTTTTCAAAAAATCTAACTTACATTAGCTTTAAATAAATAAATAATTTTAAAAAAATGGATCCGGTTCCGGATTGAACCGGATCCGTTTAGTACGAAACGATATAACCGATCTGGACCGATATCTTACTGATTCCGGACCGGTTTGGAACCGATTAACCCGATTTCGGTTTCGAACCGGGCTAATCGATCCGGTTTTGGGCTGGGTCCGGATTGATCCGGCCTGTTAAGCACCCCTATATCGAGTTCGAGATCTCACTCCACCCTCCCCAAAGTATAGGAATGTAATTAAAACAAAAACAAAAAACAAGCCTATATATCAAAGTTCTCGTCCACTTCACTTGTTATCTCCATTTTTTCTAGTATCAAATTTTTTATTCTACTATAAACCTGGGCATTTAGACTTCTTTCCTGCCGCGTATGCAAAAAATGCTTATATGGCTCCGGTGTAGGTCCACCTATAGATCAACTCAATATGATTGGTTTAAAATGGTTGGTATGTTAGTTTATTATTATTTTATTTAAAATATAGTATGTTTAAATATTGAATTGGTATTTAAGTGGGGCTCAAATCGGATAGATACAAATATCTACCGACATATCCAACATAAGGAGGGTCAAGGCATTTGCCTGTAGAAATTTTTAAAAATAGTATAATTTTATTTATAGATTTTACAATTTGTAATAAAAAAAATTGAAATACCCACCTGATTTAATTAAATAAAATTTCTGGTTACGTCACCAATTATACGATGTGTCAAGTCTACCATAAGCTATCAACTAGAGGAAAATATTTTATGGACCAGGTCCTGTCATATGTTGATATATAAAAAGACCCGCTCCATACAAGAATTTTCAATCAACTAGTCACTTATCGATCACAAATACTTCCGATAAGTGATTTTCTCTAATTTACTGATTGTCTTCCAATAAATTTTGCTTTGTCTTTGTTGACTCACTTGTTCTACTTTGTTTGAGGGGTGAACCACCCAATTTTATTATATTGCAATGAAACATAATGAGTTTGGGCTCTTTTGAATCCAATTTTGACCAACAAACTAATACTGGGCTTTTTGAAATGGACTGGACCAACAAAAAGCCCAATTTTGTCATTAAGACGAAATTGTTGGATTAATAGAGTAAGAAACGGAGATATACAACAAATAGTATAAACCTATTATACACGAACACTAACACGACAATACGGATTTTCAAAATTTACATGATATGGCACGGTTGAGACACGCATTTATATATTTTTATTTTGGGGAAATTGCATCGGTGCTGTTTCCAGAAAGTTAATTCAAATAAGTCTGGCAAAAAATAATGTTTACAAAAAAATCCACGTATGAGAGAATTATATTAACATAAGTTCACTTTTTAAAGAGTTGGTTTGCAAAGGTCTTTTTTAGTTCCCAGAATATCCTTAAATTATAAAAAAAAAAACTCTAAACCTAATTTCAGATTAACTCTTTACGTCATCTCTTTCCCCCCTCTACACGTAAAATCCCTACTTTCCGGTTATTCTCAGATCATTATTTTATTCACCATATTGTCGTCTCATCTCGTCGCCCCGACCTAAAAATTATTTGCTAAAATGTTATACACATAAAATATGTTTGAATCGAAGCATCTAAATTGTTCTTAGCATTTGGAATCTTTTCTAATCGTAGAAGACATCGGACTACTCTGCACATATAATTTTCGGATCTGCTCTGCACATTCCATCGTATGTGTGTATACTTTGTGTGTATGTGATTATAAATTTGAATACCGATACTAAATTTTAGATAATGAAAGTCTGTTGGTATATTTTTTTTAAAAAAAAATTCTCTCATGGCTTTGACTGATGCATATAGATGAAGAAGTATGGTATGCATTGGTGTCCGAGCTTGTTTGCTCATTTCCAAAATTTACAGCCTCGCAGCAAGATATTGCAATAAAGAAGATGAACTAGAGAAAAAGTAATTGGTGCAGAGAAAATTATAAAAAGTAACTGGTGCACGAAAAATATAACATTGTTGCACGAGAATCAGACAAAGTAGTTGTGGGGTCCTCGTCACTTAATCCATTATGTATCAGTTCAATATACATATGTGAGCAAGAATTAAGTAAATCATACACTGATTTAGAGTTTACTCATGTAGGTTGTTACAATACTTACACAATTCCTGTCGTAATATACATCATATATACAGTAAAACAACCTAGACTAGTACAACTCATATGCAGTGGTTCATCTCGCAGCAGAATAGACTCACAATCCCGTCCTCCCACGTCTATGAGTCCCTACAGAAACAATCACACAACATGAGTATAGATAAACAACCATCCCAGTGCGATATCAATACAAACATAAGCGATAAAGCACTATAAACATCAAATGTGATTGTCATGTATCATGCATCATCAAATGCAAATATGTCATGACATGTCTCATTCCTCATCCTGTTATAACCAGACCAATATGATATGCCTATCTCAGCTCAATATGTCAGTGGAACCTCCTCACATCTTCATATTAGCAGCACATATCATAGTACCGTCCTCACATGTTAGAACAACCAGAGCATATACCCAACCGGCGTATATCTCTCATGCCAAAGCATATGTAGCATACCTATCGTGGCAACAATCTCAGCCAAAGCATATACCCAACACTGGTATATCTATCGTGGCACCGATCTCAGCCAAAGCATATGCTACACATCTATCGTGGCATCCATCTCAACAATATAAATATCATGAATGCACATGCATATGATGTCACTAATCATATGATACCATGCTCACATCATCATCACAACAATATCATATACTCGTACGTCAAAACGTACCTGTTATGCGACACAAAAGATATAAATTATGCGTCAATGTCTAACCGCCTCGTTGCCCCGTCCCCTGTGATGATGCTACAACAATATGAACAATATAACATGTTACAATAGGCTTCAAAATCAATCTCTACAAAAATCGAACATTTTTCAAAATCTTGACCCTGGCGATCGGTCGCCACTTTCACCAATGGATCGCCATACTGTTCTGTTCCATCGCGATCGATCGCCACTATCTCGCGATCGATCGCCAAACTGTTCTGTTTCCTCGCGATCGATCGCCTGGTTTTCACCGATCGATCGCCATATGTTTTCACCGCCTTATAATTTCTCTGTTCTCGGTGATCGATCGCCATAGGGCTCGCGATCGATCGCCGATGTTCAGAAAATTCAGAACATGGCGATTTTGAGCTTATCTCCATGGTTCTTCTTCTACTACTCAAAAATTCACATTCAAACATGTTTCATGCAATCTCTAGTATCATAAAAACATGTTTTTATTATCATAGAACTCAATTCTTTGCATAATAACAAGTAGTAATTCTATCCATAAACACTTGGTACTTAAGTTCACATAATGCATAGATAATTGCATGTCCAAGCTTAAAATCATAAATTCCTTACCAAGAAGTTATGAAATCACTTCACTCTACTTTCTAACTTGATTACCAAGTGAATTCCAAGCACAAGATGTAAGAAGAAATAAGGGTTTCGAGAGGTGCTTGTGTAGAGAATTGTAGGTGAGAAATGGTGTTGTATGTGTTTGGAAATCTAATTTAACATGCTCTTTATACTCTCCCACTTGCACACAAATGCAAATACAAATCCTCTCAAATGCATGCCAAATATAAATTCCAACTATATATTACATTTCAAGTCTCTTTTCCACTTTAACCTACCAATGTTCAATCCCTCACACATGTCTATGTTATAACATCACTTCACTTGCTTTGATTGTTCATATATACATAGTCATTATATTACTTGTCATCCACATTTTATTCATGCATGGCAATTACGCATACTCGGTTCACCCGAACCCGAGTCCACATCGTACTATAATTAATCATAATTACACCATAATCATATCACATATGCATACGTCATATCGATGCATGACAGTAGTTGGTGTGCAAAAATTATAAAAAGTAACAGGTGCATGAAAATATAACATTGGTGCACGAAAATCTTAAAAAGTAACTGGTTCAAAAAATTATAAAAAAGTAACTGGTGCACAAAAATTATAAAAAAGTACCTGGTGCACGAAATATAACTTTGGTGCTTGAAAATGATAAAAATAACTAGTGCACGAAATTATAAAAAGTAACTGATGCACGAAATATAACCTTGGTGTACGAAAATATAACACTGAAGCACGAAAATACAACACTGGTGCATGAACTATGTGTTAATTAATTGATGCACAAAATTTACTAAAAACAAATTGGTGGACGAAATATATAGATGTCAAACGGGTCGTGCCGGCCCGGCCCGGCCTGCAAATTCATACTGCCCGGCACTGTTTCGTGCCGGGCAGGCACGACCCGCAACAGAGATGAGTCGTGTCTAGCACGGCCCGTCTTCATTTTCGCCAGGCCCGGCACGGCCCAAATCATGTTTTTTAATTTTTTTTTTGTTTTTTAAATTTTTTTTGTTTACTTTTAATTATATAAATATAATAATATTACAAAAATATAGAATGTCACAATATACTTGTAAAATAAAAATTTATTGACTACGAATTGAAAAACTACAAATTACATTGAACAAAACAAAATAATGAATTACAGAAGAGTATAAAAAAATATGCTAGTTTTCTTCATTTTCATTCGAAGAAACATCATGTCCTCCCAAATATTGTAAGCGACTATCAGCATCCAACAAATCCTTTAAAAGAATACACATATCCACAGTGTTTGGTTTCATTCTACTTATTTTTTCATCGATAATTCTTCCACCTGCACTAAAACAAGACTCCGATTGAACTGTGGATTTCGGAAGAGTTAGTAGGTCACGTGCCATTATGGAAAGTACTGACCAAAGTCTAGCATTGTCTTTCCACCATGCCAAAACATCAAAAGTTTATAATTCTTGTTCATTGAAATTTATGACTTGGTTTAGATATAACTGAAGCTCAGTAAACGAAGATGTATTAGAACTAGAACTAGAAGAAGGGGAAATTGTGTCTTGTCTTCTTCTTAACATTGTCTACACATAACCCTTACTACTAGCACCACTACTATCACTTTCTCTTACTGGAATTGACCTAGAATTATGCAACAAATCATATAAAGAAAACAAAGCAAACAAACATTTATTAATGCGTTCTTTCTCTTGATTAATATTAACATTTTCATAAGCCATGTTGGTGTAATAAGATTTTATTATAATTTCTACACTATATAATTTTAATCTAGGATCCAGAATTGATGCCAAACAATTCAACATAGGAATAGTTTTCCAATATTTTTAAAATTTATATTCCATTGGTTCAACAATACCTGTAAAACGGACCAGATCTATGTAATACAAAACATTCACTAATTCATAAATTTTATTCAAAAATATTGAAGAAGTTGGATAATAACAGCCTGAAAATAAATTGGTAGCATCATAAAAAGGTTCTAAAAAAGTACAAATATTAGAAATAATTTCCCAATCAGTTTCTTCAATATGAAAATGTTCGGCCATTCTTTCATTAAAAAATAAAGTGATCACATTTCTATAAGGTAAATATGCTTGGAACATTAAATATGTGGAATTCCACATATTATGAACATAATAAGGAAAATATTTATAATTCATACCATGAGAAATGCATAAACTTTTGAAGTCTTGTTTTCTAGCAACTTAACCATTAAGAAATTTAAGAGTAGTCTTTATTTTTTCTAAATGAAGCTCAAGTGGTTTCAATCCATCTTGCACACACAAATTTAAAATATGACATGCACAACGAATATGACATGATCACAATTTAAAATTGTGTTTCAAATAAGTTTTCAATATAGTAATTGCAACGGTATTATTAGTTGCATTATCAATAGAAATAGAAAAAGATTTTATTACTAATATTATATTCATTAGTAACTTAAATAATGGCATTATAAATAACTCCACCCGTATGAGGCCAATCAACTTTTGTGAAACATAATTTTTTTATGTAACACTCATTATCGTCAATCCAATGTCCAGTAACACAGAGATATGATGCATTACCAAGATAAGTTGTCCAAATATCTCTTGTTAGTGCTAATTTCGAAGAAAGATTACCTAAATACGTAATTAAATTTGCTTTATGTTCATTAAAATTTGTGAATACATCCGATTTAATAGTATTCCTTGAAAATCGTTTATGTTGAGGTTGCTAACCTAAATGAATATAATTAGTGAATTTCACATCCACCAACATTGAAAAAGGTTTCTCCGCCCATACTATGTATTTGGCCAATTCTCTCATATCTCTTTCAACATTATAAGTGAAAATACCTAAACTTGAACTACTACTACCAGTACCAAATTGTGAAAGAGTAGTTTGGTTACTGTTGGAACCGAAGAGGGGGGTGAATGAGGTTCTTTGGCTACTTTAGCGTTTTAAATGAATTTGTAAAAATGTCGAGTTTGCGCTGTGGAAGACTTCAAGTCAATCGATAAATAAATAAAATGAAGAAATAAATAAATAAATGTGTAAATTAAATAAAGCGATAAATGACAAGAGAATTTGTTATAGAAGTTCGGCGATGAATCGCCTACGTCTCATCTTCCCGGTTAGAAAACCTTTAACCGAGGTTCCACTAGAACGAAAATGATCTTGGCCTTAAGGGCTCCAAGTTAGCCACAACACACTCTTCCCGAGTAAAAACAGCTCTTCACGAGCACCACACTCTTCACGAGTCTTCTTGGCCTTAAGGGCTCCAAAGATAGCCACACACAACTCTTCCCGAGTTACCCACACTCTTCACGAGTCTTCTTGGCCTTAAGGGCTCCAAGGATAGCCACACACTTGCACCAACTTTACTTGTTGATGACTTTTACAATTTCCAACTTGCGTCGGTGTTGGAGGACCTTACAATAAATCAAAAACACCTTCACGGTGTACCAACACGAAGAATCAAAACTCACACACAAGAAATGAATTACAAACTCCAATACAACACAAATGTATGAAGTTTGCAATGCTAGAATAATTTGAATAGAGCAAAGCTTTCTTGTAGTTTATAGTCTTGTTTCTTGTCTTCAAAATGCTCCAAAACATCCATATTTATAGGGTAGAAGGCTCCCAAGGCTCCTACTAGCCGTTGCTACACATAAGGCTTAAATCACTCGTGCATCGCCTCGGCCATCACCTCAGGCGATCTCCATCGCCACGTTCTAACGTTCAAATCTGGCCAAGATCGCCTCAGGCGATGACCCCATCGCCTGGGGCGATCGTCCTTTGAAAATTTGCCGTATGAACAATTCTGGATCGCCTCAGGTGTTCCAGACATCGCCTGGGACGATCCAGATCGCCAGGCGCGTAGCGTGCCATCGCCTGGGTCGATGGTGCGCGGCGTTGGCACGCATGGCTCGGATCGCCTGAGGTGATGGCCCGGATCACCTGAAACTATCTGCCGGATTTCAACACTCTCAAACTTTGCACTATTCGACCATCTTAAGCTTGTTTCTGGGAAAAGTGGTAAACATAAAAGTTGTAGCCCTTCCTCTTGTATAGGTGTGGACAAAAATTCATTGCATTTCATCACGGTATGTAGAAGTTATGCCCAAAATTCTACAGCCGCTCAAACCTTGCTACAATCTGCACTTGCTATGACTTCCATACCATTTTGCTTCATGATGCAATCCGAATTGGACTGAGATGTTTGAATATGAAATCTAGCATATTCAGTTGGCTTTCCAACCTCTTTGGATTCACATTATTCGGAGCATCGAGCCAAGAGATATAATCAAAACATTGCACTGCGCTCCAAGTGGCTTCTATACGAATTTGCCCACCAACGGACCATTGGTTCCTGGGTCTTCATCCCATCATAAGATATTGTTTCAACATCATTCCACACATGTTGAACACTTAGTTTGGTTGTTCATAGATGTCATTCCTTCTCGTCAAAGCTCAATAGATTCCTTGATAAAATCACTGCTTGTCCTATGAACTCGTATATGTTATTGTATAACTTGAGTTCTCTTCCATTGGTCTTCCCTGTTGGGATATGCCCTAAGACAAGTCATTAGATGGTTGTTTAAGACATTCAATGTTTTATGATTTTATAAATCGCAAATCATTATTATATATTATTCGAATATATGTGCAATATGAATTGATATATAAGTTAATGTCCTTAGAATAATATTGTATTATTTTTTAAAGATTGTCCCTAGTCAAGTATTATCATGAATCGGGATAATGATAATACATTGAGACTAGTATGTTTTGATTGATGAATTGTTCATAGATATGAGATATCAAATCAACACATGGGTACATGTTAGAGAACAATGTACTGGATAGACCCACAATGAGAATGCTACATGGATAGTTATATGAGTGTCATAAGCAATTCTCATAGTGATAATAGTGTATGTAATCCTTACGACTTGAGATCATCAGAGATCCCAACATAAGGAGTTATGTATCTTGATATTGTCAAACGTTACCTGTAACAGGGTAAACTATAAAGACAACTATTGGATACACTACGAATTATGTAGAGGGATGTTGATTGATCGAGATAGGATTTGTCCCTCCTATATAACAGGAGAAGTGTTTGGGCCCTTGATCAAGTAAGACTAAAATGCATGGCCATGCTCGAATGAGTCGATATGGGATATCGAGCTTATTCGTTTATTCTAGTTCTACTTGGGGATCAAGAAATAAAGATTGAATATACGAGTATGACTATTCCATGACTCGTGTTCAATCTAAACACAAAGGACAAAGGGATTAAGCTACATGATTTATATTATCACGGTTTCTAGGTTATGTCGAGTCAATGACATTCTTGTAATTTGGGTAGCATTGATGTGTTGCTAGATACCGCTCATTGCTTGCGACATAAAATGAGATTTTATGTCACTGCCAACATTGCAAGATCCTATCGGGTCGCACAAAAGATTAAATCGAGAAGGAAAATTAAATTCATTGGATGAATTTATTACTTAAGAGGAGTCTTAATTAAATGATTAAAAGAACTTAATTAAATCATGGGTTTGGGCCCATGAGACTTTGAGAAAGTCTTGAACTTTAATTAAGCCTTTTAATAACAAGGTTATTATTAATTGTGTAAGACAATTCATTCCAACCTATCATTCACGAAGAGCACACGGCCGCCGACTTCAATTCCTCTCTCGACTTCTTGATAGTCGACGTGAGTTTTGATTGTTTTCGGCCATCCTTCAGATTGTGAATCGAGTATGCATCTTGTATTGGTTTAAGAACAAATCTAGCACTTTGTTCTTAAACTATCCATTGTTCGATTTGATCGTGTGGATACCGTTGAGGCAAGACCTTGGAGGTGTTGCTCGTGACTCGGAATCGTTGAACGTGGTGCTTCGTGGATTCTGCTCAAACACGTTACAAGGGTGAGACTCTTATAATCCTTTATCCGATATGAGAACTTTGTATAGATCCGCGGTTCAAGTAATCCAAATTTTTAAATTCCGCTGCGTTGTATGCTTATTGGATTACTAACATTCCCAACCAATTTATCAATCTAACCCTGTACACTAAGTAGACATATTAGTACAACAAATGCAAGTTTTGTGGATCATCAAAACCCATAAATAATTCGGAGATAAATTAAGCATTAAACTCAACAATGCGTTTAAGGCTCAACAGTTACCATCAGTTGGTTCTCTTTCATGTTTAATCATTTGTCTTAGTAAATGACATGTACCACCATTAGAAGCATATGCATAATCTTTTTTACATTTTTTACAAACTGCCATTGATCCATTTCCCTCAACATTTTATACATCGAATAGTTGTCATACATTACTAGTTCTTTTTTTTTTTGAAGTTCTTCTACTTGATTATTGAATATTTGGTTCACTTTCTTCATTTTCTTGAAATTGATCGATTTCATCATCATAATTCACATTATAAAATGAATCGACCATTATGTATATAGACTACGATTATCTAATGCAACAAATATAAAAGTTACCAAATATTTGCTAGGATGAGTATTGACTTTGTTGCTTGTGCTTGTATTGGCAAACGTAAGACGAGCTTCTTTCTTCTTGTGAACAAATTGAGAGTATAACGTTTTAAGTATATAGAGCTTAGAGATTGAGATGATAAAATGTTTCCTCAACACACACCTATATAACAACAAAAAAAAAGTTTTTTTTTTTTTTTGAAAAAAGCAGTTGAACGGTATTTATTTTTTTACCGTTGGCCATTGGCGATCGATCGTCAAGTCCGTGTATAGCCTACTGCCTCTCGGAGATCGATCGCCACATAATTGGCGATCGATCCCTGATTAATTAAAAAAAACAAATCTACAGTGACATGTCGTGCCCGTGCCAACCCATAGGCTGGCATCCCTTGGCCAGGCACGACACTGTATTGTAGCAAAACGGGCTGTGTCGTGATGCTCCGCGTCGTAACGTGCCGCTCCGCGTCGTGCCGTGCCTCGTGTCGTCCGCTCTGTTTGACATCTCTAACAAAATATAATAACTGGTGCACGAAATTAAATGGTTCGTGCATCACTTACTTAATTGTATGGTTCGTGCATCACCCACTTGCGATTATGGTTCGTGCATCACATACTCTTTCTATGTTTTCATGCATCAGTGACTAATTTTAATTTTCATGCATTTATTAATGATTTTCAATTTTCGTGTATCAGTAGCTGATTTTAATTTTCGTGCATAAGTTACTGATTTTCATTTTCGTGCATCAGTTATCTGCACCAAGTGATTTTTAGGAGTATCCCTACATCATAGGTCCAAACCAACTTATAATACAATAATTTTAGTGGTAATTTACTGTCACCTAAATTTTAGATTCCAAAATAAAATTTTCATTTATATTTTATAGATGTTTTGAAGATAGAGGAGACCATATATAATAAATTTAATCAAACTCAACTTAAAGCTACGAATTTGTCTTATATATGTTGGACAACAGAAATATAATCTTGAATTTGAAAATTAGCATTCAATTCCAATACATATTAAGTTCATTTTGGGAGCATTTGAAAGTTTAAACCATATAATTTCAAATTCATTGATATCAAATATTTGCATTTAAAATTCATATTTCCAAAAATAATATTTTTTTAATGATTATTGGGTCTTGTTTCTTGAAGTCTAAGAACTAAATCAAAATAAAAAAAATTAATTTATGACAAAAATTAGATAAATGGCTTTTTAAATATTTTGTCAAGTAAATATTAATATTGAATTCAATTATTGCGCCACCTGTGGGGGCAATTAACAGGTAGGTAATCATGCACAAATAAATATTTAACCGCTTGCGTCCTACTTTGCCCTAATTAGCCCCACAATTATTACTCTCCTGGCGCCTCTTTGGTTTCCCTCCATTTCCAACTTGTACCATGCGCTCTAACAGCTTGTACATTCCTTCCCACATAATTTTTTTGCTAATATATAAACTACTAGATCAAAAAATATAATTGGAAGCAGGATGGGCATTGGTCGGATTTTTCGGGTTTGGGTTTTTTGGATCGGATACCCAAAATTTAATATGTATACATATTTTTAAAATATTAAATATATATATTTTATAATATAAATACAACTACAAAATGAATTATATATATATATATATATAGATGTATATATATAAGTTGTGTACTCAAATCCGATCGCACAATAGTTTTAAAACCCGACACCAAGCAGATAGAAACCAGATCCGATCGTCGGGTACCCGAACCCAATACACACCCTTAATTGGAAGATAACCCCTAATTGGAAGAATATATTACACATACTGACTGGTGTGTTGGTGTGTGCTGCTATATATAAAGTTCTCGTTCAGATTCACACACCCCTATTGTGTGTGCTTGTGTGTGAAAGAGAAGGGAACCGAAGAGCGCCACGCCGCCACCACACCCCCAAATTCAATCATCTACAAAAAACCCTAGACAATTTGACTCAATACGATGGACGCCGATTCAACTCAGCTCCAGCAAGCGCAATTGGCGGCAATTATGGGGCCGGACCCGGCGCCGTTCGAAACCCTAATCTCCCATTTGATGTCTTCTTCCAACGAGGAGCGATCCCAGGCTGAATCAATCTTCAATTTGCTCAAGCAGAACGATCCCAATTCGCTTGCTCTGAAACTCGTCCACCTCCTATCCTCCTCCGTTCGGTTCGAGGCACGCGCCATGGCCACCATCCTCCTACGGAAGCAGCTCACTCCGGATGATTCCTTCATCTGGCCTCAACTCAGTGAATCCACTCGCTCTGCAGTTAAAGACATACTTCTAAACTCAATCCAGCGCGAGGAGACGAAATCTATAATCAAGAAGCTATGTGATACCGTTTCGGAGTTAGCATCTTCGCTTATTCCGGATAATCAGTGGCCTGAGATTTTACCGTTCATGTTTCAATGTGTAACCAGTGAATCCCCAAAACTGCAGGAATCTGCTTTTTTGATGTTCTCTCAATTGGCTCAGTTTATTGGAGAAACATTGATCCCGTATATCACTGATTTGCATAGCGTGTTCTTGAATGTTTTGAACAATTCTCCCAATTCTGATGTTAAAATCGCTGCATTGAGTGCTGTGATTAATTTTATTCAGTGCTTGTCCAGTTCGAATGACCGTGATAGGTTCCAGGATTTGTTGCCTTCAATGATGAGGACATTGACAGAGGCACTGAACTCTGGGCAGGAGGCCACAGCGCAGGAGGCTTTAGAGTTGTTGATAGAATTGGCTGGGACAGAGCCGAGGTTTTTGCGTAGGCAGATTGTGGATGTAGTGGGTTCTATGCTGCAGATTGCGGAGGCAGGAGGTTTAGAGGAAGGCACGCGGCATTTGGCAATTGAGTTTGTTATTACGCTGGCCGAGGCACGGGAAAGAGCACCTGGGATGCTGCGCAAGTTGCCACAGTTCATTAGTAGGCTTTTTGCCATTTTAATGAAGATGCTTTTGGATGTTGAAGATGATCCTGCATGGCACAGTGCCGAGACTAAGGACGAAGATGCAGGGGAGACCGGTAATTATAGCGTTGGGCAGGAGTGTTTGGACAGGCTCGCTATTGCACTTGGTGGGAACACTATTGTTCCTGTGGCATCTGAGCAGTTCCAGGTTTATCTTTCTGCTCCTGAGTGGCAGAAGCATCATGCAGCCCTCATTGCCCTTGCACAAATTGCGGAGGGTTGTTCGAAGGTAGTAACTTTGAAAAATATCATCTAATTTTTATTGCTATTGATGACAGTGGATCGAAATTTCTGAACCTTAGAGTTCTCACAACTCACAAGAGTGTTGAAATCTATAATATGACGTATTGCCAGCTTAATTCTTTGTTGTTTTGAGGAATTCATTTGTTGGTTGTGTTATTTGATTTTTTATGTCAGTATGATGAATAGTTAGATACAGTGTTACTTTTGCAAAAAAATGAAATTTTTGGGTAAAATGTTTTTGGATTTGGGTTTAGTTCCATTGGCTCCTTAATACTTGTATGGTTTATTCCTTATGCAATTCCTGTTTGATGCCATTTTGTATTAACTTCAATGTTTTGCTAGATGTTGCATAATTCTAGCGGTCTTGTTAGAAATACTTGGTGTTTTTATTGATGTTTGGTTTAGCGAAACTGTCAAGTTTGGTGCCCTATTATCATATTTGGTAAGATGAATTTTCTTTGCTTATGTTAGGAAACTGGTACGAACCCTTTGTTTGTTGACATAATCCAATTATTCTTTCCCGTTGCTAGGTGATGATTAAAAACTTGGAGCAAGTTGTGAACATGGTTTTGAATTCCTTTCAACATTCTCATCCTCGTGTGAGGTGGGCAGCAATTAATTCAATTGGGCAGCTATCAACTGACTTGGGCCCGGATTTACAAGTTCAGTACCATCAACTTGTACTGCCAGCACTAGCTGCAGCTATGGACGATTTTCAAAATCCTCGAGTGCAGGTTTGCAAATACTTTGATTTATCAAAAGTGTTTCCAAGTGCAAATCATTTTCCTCTCACGTGCTTCAATGCAACTGGAGACTAACCATATATAGCCTTTGCTAAAATTGCATCTTAAGTTAGTTTATTTGCTTTTGGTCTTTAGTTTCTGTGTTTTTAGTGATTGTGAGTATTGGTTTATGGAGTGAAGAATCCTGCTTTCTTATCCTGATATTGAATAAACTATTTATGCTTAGTTTATGGGGTTGGATTTATTATCTATCTTTAGTTTACAAGGTAATAATACTTGGTCATTGCTACTGTGGGAAGCTTAATTATCTTATTTATCATTTGAATATGATTTTGGTCTCAACTAATGTGGATCAATATCTTCAGTTATGAGCTATTGAAGATATGCAAATACAAACATCAAGTACTACAAAATATTCATTTCATGGTCTGTCACAAATGTTTTTGAAAATCGATCCCTAAACTTCAGTTTTCATCATAGTTATCAATAGTGTAAGGTCCATCGTGGCATCGACGGATCTTGGAGCCGGAGGTGCGAGGTGTGAGGTGCGAGCTGCAAGACACATTGGTTGACAAATATGATATATATCAAACAATGATTTAATCAATTCAAATACAACCAATCATTTTGAAAATCACATTAACTCATATTCAAATATTCGTGAATATTTGATCATCATTCGATAGAAGCTACACATTCTTACAGCTAAGCAAAACATTAGTGATCAATATATGCACCTACAGCCAAAATTTCACCCAACACAAATTAATTTATAAATTCCAGTCAATGTAAATTTGAGATTTAGATCTAAAGATTGACTAAAAATATGAGAATAAATGCAAGAAATGAGGAAAAACCCTAAAATTCTGAAAAAAATGTAAAGTAAGACTTGTTGGAGCTATCCATCGCAAGAGAATGGGTTTTGTTAAAGAGTGGTAAGTTAGGGGAGTCTGTCGTGGGACTCTTTCAAATTCTAAATATAAAGCCCTAATTTGTACGAGAATTAATAATATTAGGAGATGCAATGTGCGCCTTGGATTGACCTTGTGCATCTTTATGTAACTGCACACGCTATGGTTGTTCGGTTGTCTTAATGAAGTTTCCGGTTATGTGCTCTGTGTATATTCTCATATTCATGTAATTGTCATTGTTATCTGGTGTTTTTCAGGCACACGCTGCTTCGGCGGTCCTCAACTTCAGTGAAAATTGCACCCCCGAAATTTTGACGCCATACTTAGATGGGATTGTGCACAAGCTGCTTGTACTTCTGCAGGTGCTGTTGCAGATGAGAATATAAAAATATGATTTGAGACATGCATTGATAGCATAAATGCATGGTATAAATATATTTTTTAATCCTATTTATGTCTTTTATTATTGCAGAATTCTAAACAAATGGTCCAGGAGGGTGCTTTAACTGCTTTAGCTTCTGTTGCTGATTCATCTCAGGTATACCGATGTTGTAAAGATATTTTGAGTGAAAAAATGGTATTTGTTTTCTTGTGAATTAAGTAGGTCGCTGTTGGCATGACAGGAACACTTCCAAAAATATTATGATGCGGTCATGCCTTACTTGAAAGCTATCTTGGTGAATGCAACAGACAAATCTAACCGTATGCTTCGTGCTAAGGCCATGGAGTGCATCAGCTTGGTTGGGATGGCGGTTGGAAAGGAGAAATTTAAGGAGGACGCCAAGCAGGTAAAAACAAATGGATTATGTTCTGATAGTTGTCTTGGTGGATACATTGTTGTGCTTCATTTGTTTCTTTGTGTTCTGTTTATTATCGGGCTATCTCAGATTGCCTTTAGCAATATTTCTGTATTGAAACAAAATTCTTGGTTGATGATAGGCTTAGTAAGCATATCATGCTCACCAACTAGTAATTATTATCTATTTTTTATGCTAGGTCATGGACGTACTTATGTCGCTACAAGGATCACAAATGGAGACGGATGATCCCACGACAAGTTACATGCTACAAGTACGCCATTGTCCTTGAAAGTGAGGGAGTCTAAATCTTTGTATCTTTGCATATTAAAGCTCTAACCATTTCCTTTTCTTCTATTTTAGGCATGGGCCAGACTTTGCAAGTGCTTGGGACAGGATTTCCTTCCTTATATGAGTGTTGTCATGCCTCCTTTGCTTCAGTCTGCTCAGTTAAAGCCTGATGTGACCATCACATCAGCTGATTCTGACAATGAAATTGATGACTCCGATGATGAAAGGTTCCTTCAATATTATTTTTCCGTGCTTTTATCTCGATGGTTTTTTTCATTTTTATTAATTGGACATAAGTTCAACTGTTTTAAAGATGCTCAATTGATTGAATTGTTATATGTATCGTCTTGCGGTGAAATAATATAATTGTGCATGCTTTATTTTGTAACCTCAGCTACTTGTTTTGCATCTTCTTGATCTTGCTAATAAAATATCTTCTTTTTTTGTATATTGTCATTAAAATGTCAAAGAAATGATTAAACATTATTGTAGTTCATCTGGTCAGAATGATTTGGTCATTATATTATGTGATGTCAATTTCCGTGGAAAATTATTTCCGCTCCAATATTTGTGTTATACTGCATTATTATCCGCAAATTACTTGATTTGCAACAACAGCATTCTTTTCAGAAAATCGTTTAATTTGCATGTCTTTGTTGCATTTCTTTAATTATCTTGAAGAGACAAACTTCAAGAAAATTATAAAATATTGAAAAGATTTGCTCTCTAGTAAATTATGTTGAGTTGAAGATTTCTCGATAAATTTCAATTTGCTCTCTAGTAAATTATGTTGATTTGAAGATTTCTTGATAAATTTGTAAAATATTTAGTTAACGTCCATTTTGGTTTCCTATTATCAGTTTTCATACTTTTCTTTTTCATGCATACATGATACAACATTTTGCCACTCTTCCGCTTGGATTATCTAATTGGATGTAATCCTATCAATAGCAAAAGAATGCATCTTGTATTTCACTTTGTATATGACATTTCTTCATGTTGCAGCATGGAAACCATCACTCTGGGTGATAAAAGAATTGGAATTAAGACTAGTGTCCTAGAAGAAAAGGCTACTGCTTGCAGTATGCTGTGCTGCTATGCTGATGAGCTGAAGGCAGGTTTCTACCCATGGATCGATCAGGTTAGTGAAGATGCATCGTTTCTTTACCTTATGTCTCTAATGGTTACCACAACTTAAAGCTGTCATGGCACTTGTCTATTGGTGTAGGTTGCCACAACATTGGTTCCCCTTTTGAAATTCTATTTCCATGAAGAAGTCAGGAAGGCTGCTGTTTCAGGTGATACATTGTTTGCTTTAGATGATTTCCTTCTTGTTTAGAGTATCAAAGCTTGTGGTACATGCTTTTGAATGTTCAACGTTTGTTTATAGCAATGCCGGAGCTATTGCGGTCCGCAAAACTGGCTGTGGAGAAAGGGATTGCTCAGGGCCGTAATGAGGTGTATGTGAAACAGTTGTCTGACTATATAATCCCTGCTTTAGTGGAAGCTTTACATAAGGTGACCATTACAGTTTCTTAGTATTCCATCTTTGAAATTGTATTAATAAATTATCGAGTTGCTTCATTCTGATCGGTGAGTTATAATTGCTCATGATTTGCAGGAGCCTGATACAGAGATATGTGCAAATATGTTGGATGCACTGAACGATTGTCTTCAGGTGTGTAATATGTACTGTAAAACAGAATTTAACATTAAAGTCATTAGTTATGTACTTTTTTTGCTGTTGAATTATGTATGTGGTACGTGTTGACAAATTTTAGTATGCTCTCTCTTTTAGACTTGCTTAAAAATTTTGATCACTTGTTCACTTTTGTGATTTTTCAATTTTTTCATCCCCAAAACCTCCTATTTTTTTAAAAATTGATCTTTATTTTTTAAAAGAAATTGTTATATTTGTGAACATTCTATGTGTATGACGCACCACAGAGTTTGTACACCACATTTTGGGTAACTTTATCATTTTTTGTGAACTCTATGGTTATATTATGAACAACGTAAGTTGCTTTTGTAAATATTTTTGCAACTCTAGGAACCTTCGAATTCATCAATTTACTTGACTATCATATTTGTGTTTCAATAGTTATGATGTGGGTTGCCTCCATCAATTGGATTCTGACTTATTTAGTTTTCAAATTAATGGTCATTCAGTTAGATTGTACGACTTCACCACTGTGCATGGTTTTTGAATTGGAATAAATGTTGATAGGCTTTGGTGGTGTTCGCTCAGGCTCTTAACTTGATTCAGCTAAAAAATGTTGAGAAATATTTGTGGCATTTTGGTAAAGTTTTTTCGAGCTGTTGTTTGGAAATGAATTTAAAAGTCAATATGCCATGTAATGAAATGCTATTTTGTTATAGTTGAATGCAATATGTGACAAAAGTGATGATTTTTTGAAATGTTTTAACGGAGAAATGTTTTAATTTAATTCTTCAAGTTGATTTATAAAATGACATAATGATTTGATGGAACATTTAAAAAAAGAATTGTTTAGAGTTGTATTATTGAAGATTGTGTTTGTAAAAATTGAGTTGCGCGACCAAACAAATGAACAAACTTGATAAATATATATATATATATATATATATATAGATTGTGGGTATTTTGAATACTAGAAGCTCGATTCTTCTCATGACAAATTTTTTAAAGAGCAATATTCTGTGTTGCTTAAGTAACCTTTTATGTTGCTGATTTTTTGTTCAATTTAACCATACTCAGATTTCTGGACCACTTCTAGATGAGAGTCAGGTTAAAAGTATTGTGGATGAGATCAAACACGTGATTACTGCAAGCTCAAGTAGAAAAAGAGAGAGAGACGAGAGAGCAAAAGCCGAAGATTTTGATGCTGAGGAGGGAGAACTGCTTAAGGAGGAAAATGAGCAAGAAGAAGAAGTGTTTGACCAGGTTAATTTGTTACACTTCTATTTATGATTTGCCTATATTCATTCAGTTAATAATCGAGAATATATGTCATTTTCTGCATGGTGCAGGTTGGTGAAATTCTGGGAACATTGATCAAAACATTTAAAGCGTCTTTCTTGCCTTTCTTTGAAGAGCTATCATCATACTTGATGCCTATGTGGGTAAGTTTACCTCGTCCTTTCCCTTTATGATTCGCTTGTCTTTTTCATTTCTTTCATGGTAAAAAAGATGATATATTTGGTAGAATTCAATTTCTATCATCACCACAGCATGACCATGATGTTTTTCCTTGCAGGGTAAGGATAAGACAGCTGAAGAGAGAAGGATTGCTATTTGCATCTTTGATGATGTGGCTGAGCAATGCCGCGAAACTGCTCTTAAGTATGTTTGCATACCATAAATAATTATGAATTTGGTAGCAATTTAAAATTTTAATATTGTTTTTCTCCCTAACCAGATATTATGATACACATCTTCCTTTCCTCTTGGAAGCGTGCAATGATGAAAACCCAGATGTCCGGCAGGTTTGCAGAAACTTATATGTGTAATTCCCTCCTGATGTAAACAGTGTGAGCATAACTGAACCGCATCATTCCTGTTCTCAGGCTGCTGTCTATGGGCTTGGGGTATGTGCAGAATTTGGTGGTTCTGTATTTAAACCACTTGTAGGAGGTAAGATATACTTGGCGTGGGCTTGTTGAATAATGATATAGTATGAGCTGACTCGAAAAATTTATCCTATTCAGAGGCTCTTTCCAAGCTCAATGTAGTTATCAGACATCCCAATGCTTTACAATCAGAGTTTGTAATGGCGTATGATAATGCTGTTTCAGCTTTGGGAAAGATATGCCAATTTCATAGGGATAGTATCGATGCAACACAGGTATCTATCACTCATTTGATCGAAGTAATATATTGCCGTAAATACTTTTGGTTAGATGATTTTAGATTTGGATTATGGCAATGCCATAATATGCCTTTATTCTGAACTAATTATTATCCATGGAGGCATAAATAATTTCATAATTATATGAACCATATGTGTACTACCGCCAATAAATATAACATATCAGCTATTTTTTTATTTCCACTCATTTTTTAGAGGTAGGCTAATCGTCCATTTGGTTGTATTTGTTGCCTATGATCTCTTTGATTTTGTGCACTGCTTTTGGATGTGTTTCTAATCTTAAAAATCAGTTGTCTTGTTTCTTTTATCATTTCATCAAGTTGTTAACTTAAAGAGTTCTTAATAGGTTGTTCCTGCCTGGTTGAGTTGTTTGCCAGTAAAGGGCGATCTTATTGAAGCAAAAGTTGTTCATGACCAGCTTTGCTCCATGGTTGAGAGGTACGGATGCCCCATTAATCTTGCCAACAATTTTAAATTTTAGTGCAACAACTTTTTTTTCTGTTTCTTACTCTGAACTTTCTATGTTTTTTCAGTTTGTCTTACACTTAACTTTATGTACTAGCCGTGTTTCCTCTTTCAGGTCTGATCAGGAACTTTTGGGGCACAATAATCAGTATCTCCCTAAAATCGTGTCTGTGTTCGCTGAGGTTAGTTTCTAAACCATTTAAGGATTCTGAATCATTATCAATGTAGAACCATGTATAAGAATGTGAATCCGATATCTTGTTCACATTGAAAGGATTATGTATAGTTAAAAACTGCGCTCTTGCTCACATTGAAAGGATTATGTATGGTTAAAAACTGCCCTAAATTTTTCAACATTTGTAGTAACACACGATTCTCTGGTAGCTTTTTTGTGTGTTATACAAGATTGCATTCTGCTCTGATATTTTTTACCTTTAGAAAGGAAAATGCAGAAAGCTATATATTTACTGCTCATATTTCTCAATGATTTGAATATTCCCTTAGCAATGTAAGTAGCCACTTTTTCATAAAGCTGAGATTTTTCTTGCTACAGGTTCTTTGTGCAGGCAAGGATCTTGCCACCGAGCAAACAGCTAGTCGAATGATTAATTTGTTGAGGCAGCTAAAACAGACACTACCTCCTTCTACCCTTGCCTCTACATGGTCATCCTTACAGCCTCAGCAGCAGCTTGCATTACAGTCGATTTTGTCAACATAGCAGCTTGCATTACAGTCGATTTTGTCAACATAGCAGCTTGCATTACTGTTTGTGTGAGGTCATATTTTGCCAACCATATATTTATTCCTCGCCTCTTTCTACTGAGAGAGAGATGTTCAAAGCATTCATCCATTTGGTCGACTGTTAGTTCCCTTTGCTAGTAAGTGTAGACTCCCTGTAGAGCGTGCATATTACAAACAATTTTGTAGTCTTTCCAAAATCTAAAAGGAAATGAATGGACGGGTTTGGGCGCGGCCTCAGGGGTCGGGGCTGATTGTAACTCGTGAGGTTTTTGTTGGTCGATTGTTACATTCAAGGGTCGTCGAAGAGGCAATTCATTTTGCAGTTTTGGTCTCATCTATTTTACAGCTCAAGTATTTGGATATAGTATACACATTGCTATGTATTTTGTTAAGTTTGTTTGTGACTGATTGCAAATATGGTTTTCAAATACATATTTATAAGAGAGGTTTTGTTTTAGCATTGAAATTTCATATTTTGATGTATCAACTGTTTTCATTGTCTTTTAATTAATTGGTGAACTGGATCTACAACATAGTTGCAATAGACTGGACCTTTGTGGCATATACGCCACAGATGAATGTGATCATGTTGGAAATAAAGTTCATTTGAAAGTATCAGTCGATGTTAGCCATATTTCTTGCGGCTATTTTTACTTTAAAGTCTGGAATCCCACCATTATTTTCTTTGTGAAGTTCAACTGTTCCAACAATCATCCCTTCAATCTTGTCTTAAAATTCATTGACCAGACATCTTCGTGAAATTGGTATTTTGGGGTTTGTGTTACATAGATTCCTTCGAGGATTCTGTATTACCACCTATAATACAAAGCTACGTTTTGACATGTTTTCCCTCCAAATGTTTGATAGTTTGTATTATATATCTTACAGGAAAATGAAGTTAGGAGTTTTGTCCAAATGGCAGGCTTACAAGATTGACAATTTCAAAATATTTTGTTCAGATTTTGGAGGCCTTCTAAACTCCAACTCGGTTTTATATTGATCATTTGACCAAGTGAAGAAAGAAGCTTACCAACCTATGATAATAAGTTTTGAATTGTCTTCATCTACTCTACACTTGATTTTCTTTGTTATTCTTGTCTGTGGATGATGAAATGGCTCCCATATCTTATTTTTCTATGCACATTTTTTTAGCACTTCGAGTTCCAGGCACATTGACCAACGAATGGTGACGTAGCAGTTTTTATTTTTATTTTATGGGTTCAATATTTTAGTTTGATTTAGATGGAAAGATAATCTGAGGATCAAAATTGGAGTTGAAAAGTTGCATCAAAATTGATCCGAGTGGATAAGAGCCGGGCAGACTCGATTTCGAGTTGCGTTTGGCGCAAAAATTGATTTAGTTCATCCCCACTGAAGAAAAAAAAAAAAGATCCCACGACTTTAGTAATTGAGACAAAAATATGTAAAAAAAGATTTTGATAGGGCCAAACCCACGCCATTTTTTCCCCTCACTGAAGGCAAATAACGTGTTAACCAACACGGATAGAATAAGGATAAGCATGCCTACCTTGCGAATAAACAATCTCCAATGTCATGCTTACGACTAATGACATAATAATAGTTACCCACCCAGCTTTGAAAAATCAGTCAATCATTTACAAAAGAACAAAGTCAGTCTTAAATCTAGACAATTAAAAAAGACATACATTGCCTCCTATAAATACATGCCCTCCCTGTGCTGCTTCATCGTAAGCTTGAGCAGCCTCTTCTACGGTATCGAACGTTCCGAGCCACATTCCGATAACTGTGTTCTTGATTTCTGCAACCCATTTTCCAGAAGGCCTTTGCCTCACACCAACAAATTTGTTCTTGTTGGTTGTGCTTTTACTTCTCCTGACAATGTTGTTATTTGTAGGTGTGGTGTGGAACTGAATCTCCATTGCAATAATCAATAATAATATTATGTTTTGAGGTGAAAAGACGAGGCACTCTGAACTGAAATAAATAATTGTTCGGATGTAACCTTTTCTTCTACCATACATAGATTGTCCGTAGATTGAACAAATACAAGAACAAATTTCTTACACAATGTGCCATGTAACCCTGCTCTATCTCTGAAGATTCAAAATCTTCTCAATCTAAAGAGAGGCCTAAATAAAAATGAAGTCCGCCCTTCTCCTAATCTTGAGAAAGATAAGCAGTCTCAATATAAGAAAACAGCTTCCGAGAGCTTTTCATTTAGTAATAGTAGAAGTGGGAGTTTGAGTAGTAGCAACATTGATAAGTCTCTGGCCAATGCCCCAAATCTAGTCAGTTCCGGAGGAGCGTATAAGCCGGATATGATCTGTTTCTTGGGAGAATACGAGTAAAAAAGTATTCCTCCCCTTGTTTGAATAAGCATGATCAAGGTTCAGCATATGGGATGGATTTTGACAGTATTTCTCTTCAACAAGATAGGTTCTTCTACGCCCCGAAAAGAGATGGCGAGGTGGTGAACGAGGCGGAATTTTCAGACTTTGAAAGGTTGAAAGTTTAAAGACAGATATCAGCATTTCTTTATGCAATGAATGGCATAAGCGAATACTGGACGTGAATGATTGTGGTGATCCCTTTTGGGATATTCCCACAATGTATCAAATGTTTTGTCAAACTTAAATCTATATTTTTCACACTGATGATTATCATTTGCAATCGTTGTAGAAACCAAATGAATCAGTCCTTTTCTTGTTGCAGAATTTGATATTCTATCAGAAAGAAAGACATATACAAACGTGCCTCAGTACTTGGAGTTTCCACATGGATTTTCACAATTTTTTGGAACTATTAGCCTCATCTTTAATTATATGATTATTATAATGAATATGGTTATATTTCAAGCTGGTTTTTTTTAGCATTGACATGAAAATTATGATGATACTTCTTTCGGCAGAGAATTAAAGATTGGATCATCATTTAATGCAATCCTGCAACGGTAATTATGGTTTGATAGCAATTCGTTTACCAAGATACAACGATAAGTCGTGATAGTAGCACTACAAATAACGAAATCTATAAACTACAAAGTTTTAAAACACTCAATTTTTAAGAAGAAAAATAATATGTGCAAATGATTCAAATTTTCTCTCAAGTTTGTGCTTGTTAATCTGAAAAATGTGTTTATTATTCAAGAGATGAGTTGTTATATATAATAGTCCAATATACATTACCAAAAAATACAATTTGGAAGCAATTTTTTTATAAAAAGTTGCAGATATACGCGAAGAGTGCATGGCTCGGTGTGTTTGCCCAAAAACATCATTTCAAAATATTTTTTTCATGAAAAATAGCATCTATACTTGAAAACGTATATTGCCTAATTTCAACTCATTATTTTTCCAACAGTGAGTGCAATGTATAACCTCTTACAATCATGCACCCACTGTTCCTTTTTGTTTTAATTAATCTATAATTTTAATTCGGTAATCGTACAGAACTAACATTTCATTATGTTAATCTTTTTTTTCAACATTAACAAGAAATATATTAATAAAACGGCTAGTACAATGAATAACCGACACTATACACTACGAAACAACCGAGAAATCAATAATAAATACATGTGTCAAACGTGGGTAAAGACTAAAACACACCTATGATATATTAAATGGACTAATAATAAATCTAAACCACAAGACCGTGATCATTAGATTAATCTTTCGGTGCAAGAATAAACAAACAATTTAATCTTATTGAATAAAAATAAATGATAAAAATACAGCAAAAATATGTGGGAACACATTTTTGGTTGTGCGCGGTGACGAAGGTGCAGATTAAGCATTGTGCTGATAATATCAAGTGTTGTGTGACTATTAAATCATCCCTGATTTTATATATATCCATGCTCCGGAAAAAAAATGAAAGATCATGAAAATGACCAAATAGAGCGAGTTGACCTCAATTCAGCTATACATTCCTACAGCTCCACGTCCCAAAATTTAGACCCAACCATGGTTTTCTGGGACCGTGGAATCAAAATCGGAACCATCTCTCAAAAACCATTTTCCAAAATTGGAACCAAAACCGTGGATTTACAGTTTGGTTTCGCTTTTTAAAAATAAGAAATCGAAACTGGAACCAGAACCATATATTGATTTTAAATTTTAGCATCTTATAGTATATAAATAGACACTTATATTATGTAATTAAATTATATTATCTATATACATTAAACTTAACCTCCTTTTAATTTAGAACTAAATATTAATAATAATTTATAGTATAATTTTTGAACAATTAGTTCACCTACCCGGCTACCCCACATATTGTGTTATTTTTTTACCATTAAAATTTAAAATAATAAATTTTAGTTCAAATCGGTTCAATCCGTACCCGAAACTGTTAGAAATGGGAACCGGAAATGGAACCGTATCCAAACGATTGTTTTGGTCAGATTTTTGATTTTATTATTTTCTCTATGTCAATAAATATATTTTTTGTATGTGTGTGTGCTTATACCGAGACCCACACTCTGTACGTACAAGAATTTTCGATGTAATATTAATAATTTTGGGTGTTTTTCTTCTCCATTATACCCTGGACAGCAATTTCAAAGGTCGGTGTAAGTCCAATTCGGCGACCAGTAAATAATTAAAAAGGAGAGAGATTACAAATTATGGCAAGATTCATTGTCTGTATTAATATTGACATTATAATCATAGGATTGACCATTGTTTTATGAAAATTCTAAATACCTTGAAAAATGCTCAATGTTGCATAATACCTTATGACACAGCTGACATTAACTCTATTAAGAGAATTCGCGATCCGAGTTTGAGTCTGATCTCCCTCCACATTTTCTTTGGTCGTAATAATTGCTCAAAAAAAAAAATACTCAATGTTTCTTGTACTCAAATTTACGTGATGATTTTATATCAATAAAACCCAATCCCATCGTCCAAAAATTTCCTACAAACTATTTATATAAAATCTTGGGTTAATAAATGAATAATATGGAATTTGCATAAACTAAAATAATCCAATTACGTACAAATATCAATGAAATTATGAATTTTAAACATTTTACATCAAATTCTTGAATGAAAGTACTTCATCCAAGTTTTTAGTTGTCATTTACCCTTACGTTGTAATTTATTAAATTCTGGCCCCAAATTTAAAGAAAGTATGTGGGGCAATATTATTCAATTATTTTTTATTTTTAACAAAGGGTGCTATGTGATTATGATTTGTTAATGTCAAGCCAAAACTGAATCTTGAGAAAAATAAATTCTAAATTAATTTATTCCACATATAAGATATGTATTTTTTTCAATTTAGTCATCGCAAATTAATCACATACAAATATTAGTCAGTTCTTAATTCCACAGTTACTGCTTAGGAACAGTGTCTTGGATATATCTATAATCTATGTGAGATATATGAAATATTCTGCGTGGATGGTAAATGAAAGATGGTAATATCCCTAAGGGCAGTAGTAGCATCAATCCAGCTATTTATTTGAACATTATTGCTTCATCTATTCTGAATCTACTTTCGTATATCTTTAAATCAATTTTCATACTTAATTACGCGATATTGATATATCATACATAACATTATATAAATATAAACAATCCATTTTAATTTTAAAAAGTTTGCATTCGAGGCATTGCCCTGGGTGCACCACCGTCCATGTAGAATATACTGGATATATTTTATATGGATGGTAAATAAAAAATGGTGATATCCTAAAGACAGTAACATCAACTTGACTATTTATTTGAACACTATTGTTTCATCTATTCTGAATCCAAATTCTTATTTATTGGATTTTAAATCATTTATCATGTTAAGTTACACAATATTGATCCATCATATGTATCATTATATAAATATAAACAATCCATTTTGGCCTCATCAAGAAGTTTTCAATGGTCGTAAACCTTGCTCATCCTTAAATATGAAACCAATAATATACCAACTTGAATGAATTATGTCAACTATTTGGGTGGAATAGCATGTTGTGAAAACGGTTTTTTAATGACAGTACCTTTAACGGCGACATGTACTCGTTTTTACAAAAAAAAATTATAGGACATTAATCGTTTGATGGTTTGATGTAGTCACAATGACATCATCCTTAATGACAGTACCTTTAACGGCGACATGTACCCATTTTTGCACAAAAAAATTATAGAAGATTAATCGTTTGATGGTTTGATGTAGTCACAATGACATTGTCTTTAATGACAATACCTTTAACGGCGACATGTACCCATTTTTTCACAAAAAAATTATAGGAGATTAATCGTTTGATGGTTTGATGTCGTCACAATGATATCGTCCCCTAATGACAGTACCTTTAACGGTGACATGTACCCATCGTTTGATGGTTTGATATAGTCACAATAACATCGTCCTTAAGAGCTCACTGGAACGACATCAAATAAAACATGAAACACACTGATTATGGAATGTAATGTCCCATGTTTGTGGTCCAATCAAAATCTGTATGAAGAAATTTTTTAAAGAAATTAAAAAAAATGGAAATCCTAACTGTAATCATTTACCAACTTTGTCAAATTTCAGGACGTAAAAATATTGGGGTAATATTGTTGCCCCCAACTTTTAAAATATAGAAAATTTAGCTAGTATAAAATCTTCTATACGAAATTTCTCTCTTATAAATAAAGACTGAGTTTATGCTATACATTAAATGTGAATGTCTTGAAGTGATCTTTTTAATATATTATTACTATTCCAAGGTGCTCTTCTTTTTTCAATATCTCTATGTTTTTTTTTTGTAAAAAAAATTAATCATCGATGATATAATTGGGAGTTATTTAATTTATCTTTCAAAAAAAATTATTTTGATATATGGGAGTGAGATTTTTGTAAACAATTTTTGGGCCGCTATCCGAACTCGAATTCGAGTCATTCCAAAAAAATTAGTACATTGCCTAAATTCTATTGCTCTATTTATTTATTCTGATTTAATGTTTGAATAAACTAAAAGGGGGCTAAAATGTTATAAATGTATAGTTGAAGGGGTTAATTGTAAATTAATTCTAGTGCTTTTTTCAGCTGTCCAAGAAAATGCTAAGCTACAGTTCACACAAAACCCTCGTATTGTTCACTAACGACGAGTGCTCATTTTCTCTCTGGTCCAGCTCTCCCTTTGAAAAACTACAGAGAGGAAAAAAGAGAAAAATGGGAGAGGAGAAGCCGAAATCAGCTGGAGTTTGGCCCACCGTAAAGCCCTTTGTGAATGGCGGTTGCTCTGGTATGCTTGCTACCTGTGTTATCCAGCCAATCGATATGATCAAGGTATTCAGTAATTTTTGTCTATACCGGCGGACATATTTCATGTGGTTGTTTGTAATTATTTAGTTTTGAGGGTTAAGTTTTTCTCGGGACTGGAAGAATGTTGGCTTCTTGCTTTGTTTCAGATCTTAGAGAGTTTGATCAAATGGGTCCTTTTTTCGAATTCTCAAAATACGATTGGTGTAGTTTTGAAAGACTCTCGGATACGTTTTAGATCTCCTTTTCCTGCTGTATTTGATTTATAGTTTTACTTCAATTATGTGTTGATGCAAATGTTATTTTATCCATGACCTTTGTTCAGAGATCGATTTGAGGGTTTATGAAGATCTGATTATCCATTGGCTTGGTATTAAATTGTGGAAGCAGCGATCGTGATGAAATTGAATTCTTATGTGTTCGTGTTTGCTGAAGGTCATGGATCTTTACAAAATATTATGTCTTGGTTTCAGGTGAGAATTCAGTTGGGTCAGGGGTCAGCTGCGGATATTACGAAGAATATGCTTAAGAATGACGGCGTGGGCGCCTTTTACAAGGTTTGTTTGGCATGAGCCTTTATTCGATATCTAAATTTTCCATCTATGTGCTAAAAGATGAAACTTTGATTGGCTGGATGACTTGCGCAGTTAAATGTATGCATGTACTTATGTATGAGTGTAGGTACATAACTATGTGTGTGCGTGTGTGCGTCGTAAAACATTGACTACTTGAATTAGCAAGTTTTTTCAGTGCATATAAACTTTTCACCTTTTGGATTTTACAAGGACATGGTTATCATCCATTCATCCTGATACCGCCCATCATTAAGATCAATTTATCAAAAAAGCTCGAGGGCTGAGACTGTTCACTTTCAGTCTCCTTATTTTTTTTGTCTTTGCTGGTGTCGTTCTTCTCGGGAAAATGAGAGTGTTATATGAGATTGTTCTATTTGTTGTTAAGATGAAGATACTTCTCTGTGTTGTTGCAGCATTTATAGAAGCATTTTGGGTTTCTTGGGAAAATTCATTGATCTTACAACTTAAAATATGAGACTACATTGATCAAGTGACCTCAAACCTCAAAACAACATAATTCATTGATTAACATGTTTTCCGGTGGAGCTCTACTGTACATAAAAAATGTTCATCGGTATAAGTCTCCATATGGTTAGGAATATGTTGAATATACCATCAATATGAGATGTTGGAGGAACGTGAGATTATTAATCTGCTGTTTGTGTTGCCTAACGCAAATGGGTTTTGATTTTAGTTCATATTCAGTATTGGATTTGAACTTTCATCCTCATTTTTCCATTTTAAAATTTGATATTCTTTATGATGGCATGTATTTCAGTAATGCTGTAAAGGAATGCTGTTAGGTCCATGAAATGGCTATTCCTTTTTGCCAATATTAAATTTCCATGGATTTGTCAACACTGGCTTGGTCTGGATTCAACATCCGTTATTTCAGTTTTCAGCCATGTGCTCTATTTTTTGCCTCATCTTGATTGCATTATTATCGTTTCTACAGGGCTTGTCTGCTGGGCTTCTTAGACAAGCTACATATACAACCGCAAGGCTTGGATCATTTAGGTGAGTATTTTCTATGAATGATGCAGCTAATGGGTTATATTTTATCGTTGTTTGTGCTTGGGTGACATGACTTTTCCGATTAACTAGAGTATTATTTATCAGTTAATTTGATTGTGCTTTTGATGGCTTAGTCTTTTGTTACTTGTTTTCACGTATCTGCCACTAGCAATCACTGTGTCGTTCCTGGTATCGACACCATTGTTTCTGTGTTAAGAACACAATCGTTCAAATAAACCGAATTTTGTTTCTTGTTTGAATTATTTCTGTATGGTTTATTAACAAAGAAGAATGGAAGCACCACAATTTGTTATTCAAAAAAGTGATGCCTTTCCACTTTCCTAATTATTTATCTTTTAGCATATCGACCTAGAAGAATGGACATCCACTACAATTTGTATGATTACTGTGTCTACCTTTATCTCAGTCTGCAAATATAAGTTGGTTTGCCTTTTTTGGTGCAGAATTTGAGTTTTTGGAGACCCTTGTATGCGCTTTTATAGTCATTCTAAGGATTGGATAAAATTTGCGGATTAAGGAGCTTAGCGATAAAATGTTGCATTTCATCTCTAGATATTCTTTTTACTCTGATTAGAGGAGTGTCAAATGGAACATGACGTGAAGGACCATAAGGGATAAACTTCTTCACACTCCTAAGTTCTGAAACTTCCACTAGCTCTAGGCTGATAAATTTTTTAAGTGGTTGTATTCGGGAATTTACTGCTCATGTTTGAGGGTTCGTAGTGGCAAGATAGTCAACTGGACTAAGCAATTAGCTGAGGGCAATTTCTCATTAACCACTGGATCTGTATCTCGCTGTTGAAATTTAATTTTCGTTGGTTGCATTAATCATATCTGTTTTTACTCTAAAGCAGTGATGTGAAGGCTTAACTCCACACATTTGTTTCTCTGGACCAACTTTTGTGCTTTTTTTTTGAATTAGTTACATCGTGAAATATAGTAGCTTTGTGAGGGAAGGTGCTGTGGTGTTTCTATTGGATGAGTCGGTAGATTGGCATCAGTAGCCCATCATATATTATGAGCACTTTGTGTCATCTGAATCAGATATCTAACAAAATATTTTTCCTTTATCGGGAAGTTTGAATACCATACAGCACACTCATTAATCAATTTCCGACTGTTTGAGTTATCTTGAAGTTCATGACAATGTAAGGAACTCCTTTATAATAGAGACAATACTGGAAGTGTTTGTGATATTTTATATTATAAATTAGCATCTCCGCTTACTTCGGAACTTTTCTCACATATGATAGGATTTTGACAAACAAAGCTCTAGAGGCCAATGATGGAAAGCCCCTTCCACTTTATCAAAAAGCTCTTTGTGGATTGACTGCAGGAGCTATAGGAGCAACAGTTGGTAGTCCTGCAGATCTCGCCCTCATACGCATGCAGGCAGATGCAACATTACATGTTTCCCAGAGGCGGAATTACACAAATGCCTTTCATGCCCTTTATCGTATTGCTGCTGATGAAGGGGTGTTAGCCCTCTGGAAAGGTGCTGGCCCTACTGTGGTGAGGGCGATGGCACTTAACATGGGTATGCTTGCTTCTTATGATCAAAGTGTGGAGCTCTTCAAGGACTCTCTTGGTTTTGGTGAGGCTGCTACAATTCTAGGTGAGATACTTTATATTTATACTAGCAGTAGCTTTATCTCTAATCTATAGAGTGCATATCTTGAAGCCTCACTTTTTATCATTCTTTTCAGGGGCTAGTACCGTATCAGGATTCTTTGCTTCGGCCTGCAGTTTACCCTTTGATTACGTCAAAACCCAAATACAGAAAATGCAGCCAGATGCTGAAGGGAAATATCCGTACACTGGATCTCTAGATTGTGCCATGAAAACATTAAAGTCAGGCGGACCCTTCAAATTCTACACTGGATTCCCAGTATACTGTGTTAGAATTGCCCCTCATGTCATGGTACTCTCTTTGTCTCTATATACTACTGGTACTGCATATGCTTTATGTGTGACTAAATTAATTGTGTATAACCTATTGGTAGTTTTAAATATTAAAGTTCAATACATTTTCATTATTCGAATCAGGGACATTTAAGAGAAAAAAACACATCAAATGATTAATACCCAGAGTAAGAGTGCTTTAGAGAATGAAAAAGATACGTCAGAGGGACCAAATTATGTTAGATAAATCATGAGATTAATACACTAATATGTATGGAGCTTCATTTAGGAAATGTGGAACACAGCCTACAGAGTCCTGATAAAGTTTGAATTTGATCTTGTTTTTGCAGATGACCTGGATATTCCTGAACCAAATTCAGAAAATTGAAAAGTCTGTTGGGTTGTAAACTCGAGTCGGATCACAGTTGAAGTTGGCTTTTGATCAGATAATGAAATTTCACTATGTTGTATTAGTTTCTTCTTCTTTTTTGGCCAAAATTCACATCCCCAGATTGATGGGTAATTTTACAGAGACTGATGGGATTTTTTGTACTGATCTGAATCAGAGTAGGATATATGGGAGGAGGATTACTTATTTGAATATTCGGATTATTGTTTTCGGCAAAATAATCTGTGTACTCTGAATTACAGAAAGAGTATGGATTTTGAGTCCATTTGGTGTGTCATTGTCAGTAGCTGTGAAATACCATTGTGGTGCATTTGGATTGATGAATTTGAAGTCATTGATTTCAAATCTATTTAATTGTTTAGATGAATTATATTTGGTGTATTTCAAATCCACCGCTTTACTAATTATGTAAATGTAATGATAATTGTGATGAATTTGAAATGCACCTAAGATAGATATCATTTCAAATTCAAGTATCAATCCGTTCTCAAATCAGATCCCTTCGTTCTCATTCATCCAAAAACAACCTTGTGGTATTTGAAATTTCATTTATTTTAAAAATAGCTTTATGCTGAAGAATTTTAAATTCTTGTAATTTAAGGAACATTAGGAATGTTGATTTATTTAATATGCATAGTAACTAATAACTCGCAAATTCTGCACTGTTTGGTTTGAAGGATATGATAAGTAATGTAAAGATTAAAAATTATGAAATGATTGTAAAAATAATGTGTGATAAGTTATTTGGTGTTTGGTTTGAGGATAAGATGTTGATAAAATTTATTATTTGGTGTAATGTCTAAAATACCCTCAGTATTATAATAATAATAATTTAATATAATTATTTTATTAATAGCATTATAATATTACTATTATTATAATACATAATAATCATATAATAATTATAAAATAGTAATAAATAATAAATATATAACAAAAATATATATATATATATTATGTATATAGAAAATATACTATTATTATTATTATATAATATAATAATAATATATATAATAATCATAATAATAATATATATATATATATATATATATATATATATATATATAAAATAATAATAATATGTTTTAAAACTTGACCAAACATGGGATGAGAAAATTAATCCTAAGATCAATTTTCTCATCCCACAAACCAAATACACCCAAGTGTATCCATTATAAGAAGTAAATATACAAGTATTATTGTAAATGCTTTGGTTAGTGTGTGTTTATATATATATATATATATATATATAGATATATATATATCATCATCATCATCAAAAAATGTGATTATCCTCTGATATCAATAAGAGGTAAGAGAATACCTCATTGTTATTCGATGCAAACAGTAACAACATCAATATTGATTAGGATCTTCGCTCTGATATCAATAAGAGGTAAGAGAATACCTCATTGTTATTCGATGCAAACAGTAACAACGTCAATATTGATTAGGATCTTCGCCTAGGAACCTGGAATCACGAAATAAACGTGAGTAGGGGGCCGGAAGTTTTTCGGCATGTCCCATCCTTCGCTCAAGTCAGGTGAGAGAATACAAGAAAATATATACTGGTAAAGTAAGTGAAAGAATTATGAATGATTAACATATAAATTGAATCTGGTATTTATAGACGGATGACTAAGAATTACCGTGTATCAAGGATTTCGTCCATGCTTATTCAAATATTCTCAGGATATGATAAGATCTTATGAATATGATCAAATCCCAGATATTGCTCCGCAAATCTCGTACTTGCCTAGTTTAGGAGATACAGTTCCAATGTTGTGTCCACGCATTAAGTAGAGGACAAGAAGAGCTCGGTCAATGAGCTCGGATCCCAAAAGTGTTCGTTGACACGTTTGCAGGAGGGCCAATAGATAAGATAAAACACGTCGGGTAAACATGTCAGTCCACATAAAAGAGATCGGAAGGATATGCGAGGTCTTTTGAAGTAAGACAACTGGGATGTAATGGAACCAGGTCGGTCATCAGGTGGTGACTGTTATTAAAGGTATCACAGTCCCCATCCAGTCGAGCTAACGTCATAGACTAGAAGTTCGTATATATTGAGTCAACCTGATGAGCCAGCTCTTCTATTCATTGATGATTTAGGCGATTTAGGCGGGAATCCAACGTCTAACCAGTTCAAATTTTGAATTCAAAATTCTGACCATTGGGGCGTCTGTTCGTATTCCGAGGTAAATCCTAACTGTTCAATACATCAGAGATCAACGGTCGGGATTCGAGAAGGCCCCCTTATATATATAGCATGCTCTGGTCCCACATTACTTAATTTTGCAACAGGTGATACATCAAAATTGAGACCCGTAGATGTGGTATATGATTGTGCAAATTCAATCCCGACATCTGTACCCTGATGTGTGTAGATCGGAGCATATGGAGTGAATGGTGAATGATCATACATAGGTGGCTCGGGGACATAATAACCAGTAAAAGATGTAGATGGACCTGCCCCATCTGTCGGTATAGGTGTATCCGTAGATGGACCTGCCACATGTGTCGAGATAGATGTATACATAGAAGGACCTGCGATATCACTCTCGCTGCGTGCATGGAGCGACTGTATTGGTTCTTCATCAGGCTCATGAACTTCTTCGTATGGTGGGAAGTTTCTGTCTCGTCGTTCACGAGCCACTTGCATCACATTTTGTGCTATTGTCCTATGATGCTCTCTCATCGACTCCATAAAGGTTATAACATATTCTCCTTCAGCAGGATAGCGATCGCAACTAACACTTAACTGATGCATCTGATCAATCTGAAAAGTGAATAACAATAATTAAATTTTTAATTTATAAATCCATATGACATATTCTAAAAAACAAAGTTTAAATCTATTCACTTACCGCATGATGCCACGCTGGGCGTCACCATGTTGGTATACAGTCTGTACAAATTGTCTTTGATGGCCAATATATCTACGGGCGACTCGTTCATACCACTTACTATATCCAACCACTAGTGCACAATATAGTGGTATGTCCACACATAAATCACGTGCCATCTCCCATTTTTGTATATACGCAATATGGTGTGCACTCCAATCCTTATTGATACTCCCCCTTCGGTCAACTGAATGTAATTTATCATCCCGTGATCGTGGATCTGTGGGGATGTCTTGTAGCATTCCAAATTGATGAAGAACCCTATCAGGACGGTGCATTTCAACAATATCATAACAAATTAATGGTCCGGCATATGTTCATAACTGGTGGCCCGGATGTTCAATGTACTCAACAGGTATGGCTGCCAATTAAACTACAAATATAAAACTGGATTAAAATAATATAAACAACATTATTTACTTTTCATAACAAACACAACTAATATATTGCTTACTTGAGTTGATGGCTGCTCATCAAGAATGTCCCTAATGATACGTACAGAATGTCTCCCTGTTTCCGTAAACCTTAAATGACATGACCATCTGAAAAGAACCACAATTACAAAATATATAAATATATTAAAACATATAAAATAGCACAAAACATAATTACATTATTATCTTGCACCATATGGAGCAGCAGGTAACATATTATCCTCATCGATAATGATTGGCCAATGTCGAATCTATCATCAACCAGTTGAGGAGTTAAACCAGGTATTCTTGACCACGCACAAATCTAAAATATTGTCAGGAATAATATTAGTAATTATGACGATAAGAATATTTCAAACATTTGAAAAGTGCTAACGTAAAGTTTACATGTACGACCTGTAATGCACCACCTATCACTTTTTTTCCTCTCATCGAGGAAGTGCATAACTCACGGTACAAATATGCCAATACGGCACTCCCCCAACTATAATAGCCAACTGAATCAATATTCTATAACTATTAAAAGAATAATAACTTTACAGTATTGCCGGACGAATCAGGGCACAAAATTCCACCTAACATCAATAATACACAAGCCCGAGTATATCGGACTACATCTTCTGCCGTACTGTGCTCAGTAAGAGCATTATTCACCAAATAATTCTTTATTGCGGATATGCACAACTTTGCACCTTTAACAGTGTGCAGTATCCGGTGTAAATCCCAAAAACATATGGCAATATTCTTGCCAATGAGGTATACTCCTATCATAATCAACACCGGATAATACGATACCATCTACTGACAATGCCCATATCACTGCAATGTCTTGCAGTGTGATGGTTGCCTCTCCGGATCTAAAGTGGAAAGTATGTGTTTCACAGCGCCATCTCTTAGCTAAAGCCGTGATGAGGTGAAAGTCAAGTGCAATTTTACCAGACCTATAAACACCATAAAAATCAATAATGTCCAACAAACTCACAACACGAGTATCGAGGGGGCAAAGATCCCAAAAATATTTATCAGGGTTTCTGCCTCGAAGTGTAGAATCAATAGCACCTGCCCAAACAGTCTCAGATCGATGACCTGACTGCAATGATAGGGGATTGCTGTCAATCGAGCCCGATGCTCTTTGTAAATCCATCCTGAAATATTACACAATAAATATCAACATAACAAAAATATAAACACGAATACCACCACCCGCCAACAGCCATCGCCGCCCTCCCGTCGAAAAATGGCAGCCACATGCTGACACTCCAACGCCGTAAATCATCCTGTGGTCTGTCATTATCTCCAAATTATAACTATTTTTTCAATAAAAACTACCAAACAACAAAAATCAAACACAAACAACAAAATAATTGAAATTTTACAACTTTCAAAAATTTATATTAAAAAGTTGTAATGTTACCTCAAATTTAAGAATGACAAACAACTAAGCTTCACAAATTGCAAACCACAATAATTTTAAATTTGGCACAAAAAAATATTCAAGAGTTTGAAAAAATTTCGAGAGAATTTGCGAGGAGAGAATGAATAAAAAAGGAGGAAGAAGTGAAGAAAGGAAGGAAGGGTCGACACAAAAAAAAAATTGATGAAGGCGCCATCTGTGATGAAGGCGCCATCTGAGATGCCGCCTTCATCAAAAACAATTTTTTATTGAATGCGCTATCTGAATAATACCAATTTCAAATGGATTTAATGCCAACTTTGTACATAGTCAATATTGGAAAAATGTTGAATAATACCAGTTTCAAACCAAAAAATAAAATAGTTTTAATTTGCACAATTACATGTTTTTATGTACTATTATATTTTAATACCAAGTTTGTACTGCGTTAATACCAATTTTAAATATTTAATAATGAAAAAGTGTTGAATAATATAAATTTCAAACCAAAAAATAAAATAGTTTTAATTTGCATAATTACATATTTTTATTTATTATTATATTTTAATATCAATTTTGTACTACGTTAATATCGATTTTAAATGAATTTAATACCAACTTTCTAAATAATTATTATGAAAAAAGTATTGGACAATACTAATTTCTGAAGCACGTTCATTCACCCCAACAAATCCATGTCAAACAAAAAAGAGGGATTTTCTAAAATGGCCTCCTAGCAATTACTATAATTAATTTTGGCCTTCACTTAAGTTAAATTTTAAAAATAGCCCTAAGTTCCAAATATATCCTTTAAGTTATTTTTTTTAAAAGTAGCCTTTAACTAGCATCACCCCAAAATTATTATTTGGTCAATCAATTCACTTTGTAACTTGTGTAAAAGCTTTTGATTATCACAAATATCGCTTAACTTGATATTTTTTTTAGTTCGCAAATCGTCCGAAGAGACTGAATCTGAAACATACGTGAGCAGGGATTGTATTCATTTCCCAGAAGAAAAAGTTCTATTTGAATTCAGCGGAAAGAAGGAAAAGAAAAGACAAGCTCTTCTGATGACCTTCGCGATTCCTCTGGCTCCCCAAGGGCCTCCTGCCCTTTCCTCTGTTCTTGAGCCAATTCCCCAGCTGGTTCAATGAACTCTGGGTCAATAACTAAAGCCGCCGGGAGCTTGGTCATTCTATGATGCTATGTTCAACCCTCGCGCCTGTGGTCGAAGTATGTAAAGCTCGCAACTTTTTGAATGGTTATTACAAACATTTTGATTAAATTCATTTTTTTGTCTGGTTAATTTTTTTTTTTTTTTTAAATCTATTGTTTCGCTCGTAACTTTTTGAATGGTTATTACAAACATTGATTAAATTCATTTTTTTGTCTGGTTAATTTTTTTTTTTTGTAAATCTATTGGTTCGAACATCGTGGGATTTCCTTTTTGGAATTTCATTCGGTTTTGCGCTTGTTTTTCGTGTGGATCTTGATGGTTTACAAATTGATTTTTGGTGGTGGGTCTTCGATTTTGTGCCATTTTTCAGGTTTACGAATCGTGAAATTTTTCTTCTGGATCTTCGGTGTTGGGCGTGAGATTTGTTGGTTTACGAATCTTCTAATTTGGTCTTGTTCTTCATGGATATTGAGTTGTTTGCAATCAGTAAATTTTCTGATTTGCAATCGCTCAGTTGGGATGTGAAGTATATATCGATTTTGGTTTAATTAAACATTAGTACTTAATTGGGGTAATTAATTGAGATGTGTGAAGTATATATAAAGGGCATTTTAGGATATTTAAATAATAAAAGGCTATATGAATAATATTGAATAAAGAGGGCTATTTTTAAAAATAGTGCTTTGAAATAGGCTATAATAAGTAAATTCTCAACAAAAAACACAATAAATTGAGGTATTTTTTAAAAGGCAAGGGTATTTTAGCCATTTTAACTAGTTACGAAGTTTAAACAAATAAAAATTTAACACATAAAACTTTAACAGTGGTGATTGAACTTTGGCTAACAAATCTCATTTCATTTCAGGAGTGGGAGTAGATTTATCATTATTAAATTAAATAAAAAAATCTCTAGTGATCGTGGATCCTCAAATCATTGTGGCGGTGGAAGGCTCGATTTCATTTTAGGTTTTTAACCTGCTGTATGTTGTTGGATTATCCTAACAAAATATAATTTTTAGAGGATAGAGATTTGACAGTTAGAAAAACGAAGGATTTTGATTGTGTCAATGGAGCTTTCGATGAGAAAACACCTAAGTCTGTTGATGTGTATATTAGCCGCATCGGCAACGTCGTTTCCAGCTGTGTATGGATCGCCCACCAGTCGCCGTGGATTCACCTTTCTTCGCGATCTGAATTCCCAGTGCCCGCCGTCGATCCCCTTCTCGCCTTCTCCAATCCTGGTAATTTTTAGGTTTTCAGTTTGTGTATCATGGTGTATGTCGGTTGTGTATTTTTTTTTCAATTTGACGCCATTGGTTTGTGATAATTCCCCTCTTTTCTTTTAATTGTGTAAGCATTGACCTTTTTATCCTATTGGGGCTTTTGAGATTATTGTTTGATTTCTGATTTTTCATGTGCTTTGACATAGGATTGTTACATATTGTCTTCGTTTTTATCCATGGATGCGCTTAGTTATGTGAGCTTATGTTTTTTCCGAAAAGCTAATGTTTCAGAAGCTTCTTCCTTGCACTGAAGACTTGGCATCAAACTGTAACCATTTATGAACAGTTAAAGCTAATTGTTTTCTTCATTAATTTTGTTATAATTTGCAAAGAGCCCTTTCGGAAGCGCATGTTTCTAGTTGCATGTAAATTAAGATGACTCCACCTTAAGTGCAGGTGCTACTTTGCTTGATGGACAATGGTCGTGAATCTTTAATTTAGTCTTAATTTTTCAAAGCAGGATCCTTCACCTATTTTGTTGAGAAATTTACCCAATATAAGGGTTAAGAAGATGAACGTAAAAATAGCAAAATCCTTATATTTTAATCCGAAAACGAAGCGTGAAAATTATTGAATAAAATAAGAGTTACAAGGTTAAGGGCTATTTTGTAAGAAGTAAGATATTCAACTTGGTTGAAGTTGCATTATCTTTCTCAAATGAGCTTATAAGAGGAAGTCATCTTATCCTCGTAGCCTAACTCCTCCTCTCTTTAATTATTATAGTGTTTTATTTAACTATTAATTGTTTTTTTAGTCAGGATTTAACTATTAATTGTAGATAAACATCCTTCAGAATAGTAATAATTGAATGAATTGTAGGCATGATAATGTTTAATTATTTATTACAGTATGTTACTAGGACGCACCAGTTTCAGAGACATACATGTTCCAATGTTGCAATAATTAAAAATCTACCTTTAATGTAGCACTCCATTAACCATGCACCAATCATTGTCCATGTGTGCGATTATCAATTGTCAACAATTGATTATCATCTATATTCCTGGTCAGTGTCCACAAATTATGATGATTTCAAGGAGGCCATGACTCTAGTTATTTGGTAAATGGGAAAAACCTTATTAGTATCGTGTTAGGGAGGAAAGTAAGACGTTATAAAACAGATACTCAAACTCTCTGCAAATCCTGTCAACTGAAAACAAGGAATTACAATGAAATGAAAATGAAATCAAAAGGATGACTTCCTTAGACTTCTCGGATTTGGCTCGATTCACCCATTGAATTGACTTGATTGGTCCCTGGGTGTTTGACGCCTCTTATGTCCATCTTCGATTCCCCACCAACTTGTCCTTCTCCTTCATCAACCCACACCACACATCATCTAATCCAGCCTTCGATCCATGTACCTTCGCATTCTGATGACTATTTCCCTTCCCGAGCCCCCCCCCACCCCCCCCCCCACCCCCCCCACTTCAACAGTCTCGGTTGGTTCGTCCCAGCGCACCTCAGGCTTCCACAGGGATTGCTGCATGAGATCTAGCTTTTCTTTGAAGGTGAGTGGTCTAATTTGAGTTTTATGGTTTTCCTCCTCCCTAGGCTTCACTGTCTTCTCCCTTATCTGCTCCACCCTTCGGTGTCCCCTCTCAACTTTCTGCCATTTAGTATTTTCCCACATTAACTCAACCAAATTCGTCAATGTGTTCTTGAGTTCATGGATTCTTCCTTCCTGACTCATCATCATCTTTTCCATTCGTTGCTTCCTTTCCTGATTTTTTTTTCGTTGCTCATCACCATTTTTCCAGCGTCTTGTATTTGGAATCCTCATGTGTAGATGCCATGTTTGTAGCTCCAAAATGTTCGATGGAGGTCGGACCAATTGTTAGGGAGGAAAGTAAGATATTGTAAAACAGATACTCGAACTCTCTACAAATCCTGTCAACTGAAAACAAGAAATTATAATGAAATGAAAATGAAAGCAAAAGGATGACTCTCAGCTAAATGTTACTCAAGAAACTCAAGAAGAGGTTAACCTCCCTTTCCCAAGCAGATGCTTGCCGAATTCTCAACAACATTCTCGTGATGATTTGCTCCCCTGCCTTCCCTGTATTTATTCTCTTTCCTGTAACCATCACTCCCTCTCTTTCCTTGCTTCATGGGCCTTCTTGGTAAACTTTGTATAACTTGGGCTTTTCCCCCTGGCCTGCTTGCAGTGTTTGGGCTTGAGGAATTTATTCCTTTAACATATCACATGCTAGATGCCTTGGCATTCGACTATAAGTAAGTGTAATTTTTCAGAATTTGAGTTACAAAAACATAAGCTGCCACTTCAGTAAAGTGCGGTCATTAAATGACTGGAAAAAAAGAAAAATGCTAGACAGGAGACACTTGGGAAAAATGTTTTTTTTTTTTGGTTCAGTACTCCATCGATTGTGATTGTGATTGTGATTGTGATCAGTTGTACTGGTACTACTGCTACAGGATGGCAAGGACTAACATGAACATGAGTGGTTGTGGCTTGGTGAAATTTGCCGTTTCTGTTGGATTTTCTGTTTTTCTTTTCTAATGCAATTTTCTGGCTTTATGTTGTCCTATTAATCATTTATGTGTTATATGCCATTTGAAGGTGGATGGGGGATCATTCGAAGAAGCTCTGAGCTCCACAAAGGAGAATGAATATACCGCTGTTTTGTTTTATGCTTCTTGGTGTCCTTTCTCAAGCATTTTTGGAACACAGTTTTCTACTCTCAGTTCCCTATATCCACAGATCAAACATTTGATGGTTGAGCGGTCTTCTTCCATGCCCAGGTGCGTGTTAAAATTATTCTCCCTTCATTTGTCATTTTCCCATTCTTGATCCCTAATTGCGTGTTTTGTTGAACCATCGCGAGATATGAATGTCACTGTGGATCACAGAATGCATATTAATTTATTTACTGTTCATAATTCACCACCTGCCTTATGCATGTCTCTTTGCAACAGTTAACTGTATTTTGAAACAATATCATAGGAGTGACCAAATATTTTTACTGAACCTTGAGGTTATCCAATTGCAATATGTTAACGGTTCCTTGCTTGGCTTTGACTGAGAGACCTAAATGCCGCTAAAATATTGATTGCTTTGGGATACAGACGGCTTATTGAAAGAAAAAAACGCGTTCTGGCTTAAAGAAGGGTGTTTGGATTGTATTCCCCCCTAAAAAAATACTTAGAAAAGCCAGAAGCTAGAAGTCAAGTCTAGCTTTTGGGCTTGGCATCTGCTGAACTTTTCAAAATAAAGGAACTCTTTTCACTGCTCCGTCTAAATGCAAATCTGCTTCTGCCTCTTTTTAGAAAAGCACTTAAAACCCTGCTTTACAAAACACTTTTTTTAAGCCAAGTGCTTATGAATCCAAATTCGTGTTAGGACCATAAATAAGCCAATTGCTTCTATATCCAAATCGGCCAATTATTAGGACCTTAATTTAATATCGATAAATTTTAACTAGCGTTTTAGGGGACATATGAATATTTAATTATCTATTTTCTGATAGTGTTGGGAGATCATCAAGTGATGATTGTCTCTTCATTTGTACGCACTTTAAATTTCTATATACTAGATTGAGCATGCACAAGCAAAATAGTCAAAGAGGTCGATAACCTGTTTCCTGCATTCAATTTATACTTTTTGTCTATATTTAATTCGTGTACATGTTTTTTGGGCAGTGTTTTCTCTAGATATGGGATCCACAGTGTACCTTCCCTGCTGATTGTGCATCAGACTACGCGAACAAGATATCACTGTCAAAAAGATATCCCTTCTATCCTAGATTTTTACAAAAGAACTACAGGTAGCACTTGCAGTAGAAAGCTATAATTAGGTTTCTATGTTTGATTCGTAATATACCGATGCTATCTTTGGCAATTTAGTGTGGTAAATTATCTTAGTTGCAATGAAAATTATTGAGCATGGAATACATTTTCATATTGAACTTGGTGAGTTCTGAACGATGATATATATATATTTTTAAATTTATCTTCGTCCTTTTCTGGTTTGTGGGCGTAAGGAGAATGAACATATTATTGTAATATATATGGGCTTTAGATTTATTTTAAATACATCGTTCTATTGGATGTTTCACCTCAGGATACAATTTTTTTGTTTTCTTTTATGGTCGTGGGGTGGGGGGGAGACATAATAGTTATCTTTCTCGTTTCTTTCAATGGAGAACCATTCACGATGTATAAGTGTTTTTTAGGCAATGCTTTTGGCCCTTGTATACGATGACATCAATTTTCTTTGCATGTTATGAGATTGAAAATTACTTTTCTTCTCCTCTGACATGGAATCCTTTTATATGCTCAGGGATGAAACCTGTAGTGAATATGGTGGAAGATTCATCAAGTGGTTCAGCATATGATTCTAATGTTTCTCAGCTTTCGAATGGAGAATCATTGAAGGAGACATTTTCGAGGGAACCTTATCTACTACTTTCTATAGCATTTGTCTTGTCAAGGGCATTTCTGTATTTCTTCGCGGGGATCGCATCTCGTTTAAAGGCACTGTGGGTGACCTGCATTCCTCATCTGAATCTTGGAATTTTCGGCGAATGGAGGCAACTTTTAGGGCGTGTTGTACATCCCATTGACTTCAAGAGAATTTGGTACAAGTTGAGTGCGTGTAAAACTAGGAACTTCCATAAAGGAGCTAGAAATGCTCGGGTTTGGGCTTCGTCCCTGGCCTCTGTTTCCTTAGGAGAGACCTCTTCATCGAGAGTATTGCCTTCCAAGTAACATGTAAAACTAGTTGTGTAAGCATGTATCCACGTCGAAACAGGTTAGCTGGTTCCTCTGTGCAATATCTAAGTAGGTGACCAAATTCATGTGCCTGGGTTTCGTTTTTTTCGCTCGTCCACCTCGTGTAAGGTTTAGTCAGATGTTATATGGAGCCACGGCAGCGACTGGGATCATGTAAATTTCAGTGTATACTTGATGTAGATGATGGAGAAATCTTCCACAACTCCGTTACTTCAATCGGGTTTCAATTTTTCTTCGTGGTGAGTTTATGGTGTGAGCTTCTGCTTGTAGTTTTAATTCTCAAATCTTAACTTATTATTATGTTGATGTATATGAAAATGTAGAACTATATTATGTGTTTAGTTGAGCTCTACACTGGATTTTGGCCATAGGTAAAATGTAATAGGTAACCAATACATACATATAAATGTAAATTCTTTGTTACCCAATAGGCAATAGGTAACCAATACATACATATAAATCCCGAACATTAATTACAAATCTGTATCCCTCTACCTTCCACATGTACCTATATCGACTAAAACCCATGGATTTCGGTCATTTCACGAGAGCAATAACCAAAGAAGACATGACTTAAAGTTATATACAAAGTTTGGAGTCCATATGAATCAACGATGATATTCTGATCAAAAGAAGTTCTTGGAGGAAACTTACGTATGTGCGCGACAAAATCAGAGCTGATTCAAAGAGTGTTCCATATGAGGTTAATTCTGGTTTTGTTCTCAGTTGAGTTTTTAGTTGTATGTGCCTACAAGTTTAAATAAATAATTGGGAAAAGTTCATGTCGGTACTCAACGGTAAAATTGTATTCATCCTAGTTCAGGACAAAAACTTACAATCATTTAAGTCAACTTTAGATTAAAACGACAAAAGTGTCCTTAATAAGAAAATGATGCAATCTTTTAAAAAAATAAATCTCTTACTTTCAGCACTTCGTTCGATCTCTTTCTTTCACCACTGCGATTCAAATCTCATCGTAAATCTCTTTTGCCAGTTACGGTTTCTTACAGTTGGTTTTTCTCTTCATTTTCTTCGATTTTTCGTGTCATCACTTCGTTCCAAATTTTTTCCCAATTCTGGTATGTGTGTGTATGTGTACAAGAGTATATATATACTGTTTGTTGCCTTTTGAGGTTTTTTAGTTATTATGTATTGGTGTCCGTGCTTCTTTGCTCATTTTCAGAATTTACAGTCTGAAACTTGCTACGAAGAAGATGATCCAAAGAAAAATTATTTGGTGCACGAAAATTATAAAAAATAACTGGTGCACGAAAATTATTAACAGTAACCGGTGCACGAAAGATCGAAAATAAGTAACTAATGCACGAAAAATGAAAATCAGTAACTGATGCACGAAAATTAAAATCAGCTACTGATGCACAAAAATTAAAAATTAGTAATAAATGCACGAAAATTAAAATCAGTTACTGATGCACGAAACATAGAAAAAGTATGTGATGCACGAACCATAATCGCAAGTGGGTGATGCACGAACCATACAATTAAGTATGTGATGCACGAACCATACAATTAAGTATGTGATGCACGAACCATTTAATTCCGTGCACCGGTTATTATATTTCGTGCACCAGTTTGTTTTTTGCAATTTTTGCGCATCAGTTAATTAACACAAAGTTCGTGCACCAGTGTTGTATTTTCTTGCATCGGTGTTATTCGTGCACCAAGGTTATATTTTCGTGCACCAGTTACTTTTTATCATTTTCGTGCACCAGTTATTTTTATCATTTTCGTGCACCAATGTTATATTTTCGTGCATCAGTTACTTTTTTATAATTTTCGTGCACCAGTTACTTTTTTATCATTTTAGTGCACCAGTTACTTTTTATGATTTTTTGCACCAATGTAATATTTTCGTGTACCAGTTACTTTTTATAATTTTTGTGCACCAATTACATTTTATGATTTTCGTGCACCAAGGTTATATTTTCGTGCACTAGTTACTTTTTATAATTTTTGTGCACCAATTACTTTTTCTCTGGGTCATCTTTTTCGTTGCAATATGTTACTGTCAGGCTGCAAATTTTGGAAATGAGAAAAAGCTCGGACACCAATGCATGCCTCATTTCTTCATCCATATGCATCAGTTAAAGCCATGGGAGTTTTTTTTTTTTTTTTTTCAAAAAAACATACCAGCAGACTTTCGCCATCTAAAATTTAGCATCGGTATTCAAATTTATAATCACATACACAAACAGTATACACACACACAATGGAATGTGGAGCAGATCCGGAAATTATATGTGCAGAGTAGTCCGATGTCTTCTTCGATTCAAAAAGATTCCAAATACTACGAACAATTTAGATGATTCGATTCAAATATATTTCATGTGCATAATATTTTAGCAAATAATTTTTAGGTCGGGGCGACGAGATGAGGCGACAAGATGATGAAGAAAATAATAATATGAGAATCGCAGGAAAATTGGAGATTTTACGTGCAGAGGGGAAAAAGAGATGACGTAAACAATTAATCTGAAATTAGGTTTAGAGTTTTTTTATAACTTAAGGTTATTTTGGGAACTAAAAAAGACATTTGCAAACCAACTCTTTAAAAATTGAACTTATGTTAATATATTTCACTCATACGTGTATTTTTTTGTAAATATTTTTTTTTTCAAATTTATTTGAATTAATTTTATGTAAACAGCACTGATATACAATTTACCCCTAATAATTTATATTACAGGCTTTACAAATTTAGGCCCGTTTACGTTTAGCCATCCTCGTTATTTACTCTGCTCCTCAAATTCACCATCTTAAACCCTCCTATCTTTCGTTACCTTAAAAAGAAACCCTAAACTTTTCCACCATTGTCGAACTATCTTCCAGTACTCTACGCCGTCATGGTACGCTATCTCTCTCTTCGATTTGCTTTATCCAATTTGAAGCTGTGATTTTTATAACTTCTCCATATTCTATTTAGTTTTTTTTTTTCATAATATAATCTTTTACAAGATCTTATTTATGTATAGACTGCAGATGCTGTCAACCCAAAAGCGTATCCACTGGCAGATGCCCAGCTCACCATTACTATTCTAGACTTGGTTCAGCAAGCCGCCAATTATAAACAACTCAAAAAAGGCGCTAATGAAGGTGGACTAGTTTTTCTTCATGAAAAAGAACTTTATTTTATTTATTTATTTCCTGAGAGATGTCATTTGTAATTGATTAACTGACGATGAATGAGAATCTGCTTGTTTTCTTTAATGAATTTATTGCAGCTACGAAGACGCTGAACAGAGGGATTTCGGAGTTTATTGTGATGGCAGCTGACACAGAGCCACTTGAAATCCTTCTTCATCTTCCACTTCTTGCTGAAGATAAGGTATTTCTTTTTTTAGTAGTTTTTTTAACTGTTCTTCTGATATGATAATGGCTCTTGGGAACTAAGAAGTCCAGTGTGATATTACTAAAAATAATAGTTTGGATATGATGACTGGCTAACTATATTTTGCTTTAATTGTGTATGTGCGTTTGGGTTAAAATTGTGCTCTTTATTTTGGTTGGATTGGTTCTTAATGTACAACCCCACTCGTTAGCCATTGATGCTTCTGTGTTGGATTATCAAATATATATATCCTGAGTAGGATGAGGTGTTTTTAGCGTTTGGATGTAAGTGGAGATTTGTGAATAAGAACAGAGCATTTGCCCTTGTGATGCTCCAAGTATGGAAAATGAAAGGGAACTTCGTGGTATCTGGCGATGCAAGAAAGATTAAATACTTGATCCTTAAGAAAATAACTTCTTACGGCAAAGCAATTAAAAAAATAAAATCTAGTTGCTTATGTGATTAAAGTATCTGCTTTTTGGTATTGATGTTCTTTTCAGATTTTCCCATTATGTAGTTCTTATTTTAACCACTAGGTACAACATCTTTTTTTGTACAAATTTATTATTTATTCTCAGCTTTCGACGGTATATTTTTTACTTCGCCAATGTAGGAGTATTCAGACGATGGTTGTCGATTAAAAACAGCATGAAATCAGGATTTCTTGACCTCTTGTTTTTTTAGTTGAGAGTGGTATTTGTTAAGCTGCTTATAAATCCTATAACACCGAGTGCAGAATGTGCCGTATGTCTTCATTCCATCAAAGCAAGCTCTTGGTCGTGCATGTGGAGTTACCAGACCAGTCATCGCATGTTCTGTGACGAGCAATGAGGGAAGCCAGTTGAAATCTCAAATACAGCAACTGAAGGTAAATTATGCATCCTTTCACTTTTTTATTTCATTAAGAGCTTGATTTTAACTGTATTTGTTTTCTTGTCTGATGCAGGATGCCATTGAGAAGCTCCTGATCTGATTGTTTAAGAGCCTCTTTTCCGGCATGATCGAGTAATTTAGTGACTTGAGAGCAGTGACTGATATTTTTTGTGAGATTTGTCTAAAGCTAAAACCACTTGATTCATGACAGATGTTGGCAATAGGAGGAAAAGAAATATAAGCTTGTGTTTGGATGTTGGAATTTCATTTGAGTAGGGTAATTTGATTTTAGAATGAATTTGAAATGACATGTCGTATGTTCATTTCATATCCATCACAATTATAATTAAATAAATCAGTAAAGTGGTGGATTTGAAATATACCCAATATAAATTCTTCCAAAAAATTAAACTGGTTTAAAATCAATAATGTGAAATACATGGTTACAAATCCCTTACTCCAAATGCATCCTAAGCTTAATCTTCCGACTTCATGTGTGCAGATAAGATTATGCAATTCGATCCGTGGGAGGAGTGTTCTGGTTATGTTTTGCAACTTCAATTTGAATCATTTTGCGAAAGAATAAATATATTTGTAGAAGGTTGTTCTTGGAAGGAAAGTTGGATCATTTTGAAAAATAGTAAAAGATTTGAAGGGCATGTATGGTAATCACTATTATGAAACCCAAGGAAAACATAATAGCATCATGTTTGAGGAACAAACACAAGGATCGAGGGGAGCCTCCGGGTGATAAAGGTACAGTGGCCCAAAAATCTTTAAAAGTCCCTATTTATGTCAAAAAAAAAAAATCGATTTACTCATTTATTTATGCAGAGATGGGTTGACATTGTTTAATTAGATTCATAGTCGATTATCGATGTGAAGATGGATATAGCAGTACCCACCACACATTTTTGGGTATTTTCAATGATGTTTAAAATATTTATTTATGTCAGGAAGTGAAAATTACTACTTCAGTAATATTTTGGGGTTATTAAAATGCGACCTTCATGCTAATCTGGATAGTAAAGATCTTGGCCATGCAAAATTTTTTTGGGGATCGAAGTAAGTTAGGTCCAAACATGCGATATGCTTGAATCAATGCAAATACACTTGAACTCATATCTGACAGAGTTATTCTGTTGTAAACCATATAGTACTCACATGGGATAGTATTTAAAACTCACCACTCTTGAGTTTGATAATAGCGTGTCATGGATCAGGATAATTCTGATAAGTATCCGTCTTTATCTAATCCATCAATCTATCGTTGTCTAGTTGAGCGACTCATCTACTTAACAATTACTAGGCCTTACATTTGCTTTGCGGTCCAAAATCTTAGTCAGTTTATGCAAGTTCCCAGAAGATCACACATGCGTGCAGCTGAACGAACTCTTGATTCATCAATTGAGATTTATTGATGAACTGTATACAGTTTAACAGATACACATGGACATCAATCCAAACTAGCACTAAGCAAAATTTGGATGTTAGTTTGATTGGGTATGGGCTCATTGTAAAACCCACTTGTAATGCCTTTTGGGCTTTAGTAGGTCCATAATTATTGCAGAAGTCCAAAGTACAATAATAAGGCCCGATGAGCTGACGAAGTCCAATAAGTAAGAGCATGAGAGTCACGTGACTCATCTTTTCGACGGTCCATTTCTAGGGAGGGAAACCAGTCTCACCTTTTATTCATTCAACAACATCAACGGCCCAGATCCTCTCTCACTAATAGCTAACCATCCCACAATCTCTCAAAAGAAATAACATTTTTCTGAAAAATATGTAGCATTGAATATATTAACTTGAATAATAATTTACATCCATTTTTTTCCAAGCACACCAATACTGAAGATCCCATCTTGTGGTTTGCGCAACGGACAAAAGCTCTTTTCCTGTTGCAATTCTCTCTGTCTGTTCTTTTCCTCTGCATTTTTCTTACGTTAGGTTTGTGTTGATTGGGAGATTGTTGAGTACTCCATTATCATATTTCTACAGATCTTGAGGTGTGTTTAAATATACTTCTTGTTTTCTATTGAATTTATATGGTTATCTGGATTTGTTTTCTGTTAGTCCAAGGATCTGAAATGGGTGCTTGATATTTTGTTACAGATATGGATAAGTTACAGTGGGGGAATAGAAAGAGACTGAGGTGTGTAAAAGTGAAAGATTCGGATTTGAATGGAAAAACAGATGGAAGTAGCGGTAGCGGCGGCGGTGTTATGAAGAAGAAAATCACTTCAAGGGTTGTTGAAAACAATCACCATGATAATACTATTAGCAACAGCAGTAGAGATGGGCATGGTCTTCCTCCAGTTCCATCGCCTCATCGTCCAAACAGGTAACAAGATTCAAGAAAAAGATTGAGAATTTCAAAGAAAGATCGCATCTTTCTTGGTTTTTTGAGTTTCCCACCTTCCATAATGACTGGATTTGCTTTTTCTTCACTAGGGCCTTTTGTTTTTTTTTAATATTTTTTTGGTGGTACTAAAGGATCATTCTGGGTTTTGAAAATATTGTTCATTTCTATTCCGAGTTACTTGTTTCTTTGAAAATAAGTTATCGATTTGTACTCTTTATCTTAAACTGAGGGGATTCAGTTGTATTTTTGGATCAGAAATATTAGATTGGAGTTGAGTATCCGGTCTGGTACGAGAAAATTTGTTGAATGGGTAAACATAGATTATTCTTGTGGAGTTTTTGCGAGCGGTTGTTGGATCCAATCCGTTTTTCATCTATATAATTTTTTTTCAAAATGTTGTTTTTCTACAACTAAACAAAGAATGGATTGTTTGTAAAAGATGTATGCAAATAGATACCTTGTTCAAACTGGTAATGAACTTTATTATATACAGGGAGTTGGGGATGAGTAGATCTGGTGTAAATGATAACCGAAAAGCGTCGGCATCTTCGTCTCCTGAGAAGGAAGACAGGTATTACACAACGAGGGGATCCAGTGGTGGATTTGACGATGGCAACAAGTTGGTGTTTTCAAATCCTGCTGAGGAAAACAAGAAAATGGTTTGGCCAAAGTTGCTAATTTCTTTATCTAATAAAGAAAAAGAGGAAGATTTTATGTTGATGAAAGGCTGTAAACCACCTCAAAGGCCAAAGAAAAGGGCTAAGTTGGTTCAAAGAACCATATTGGTAAATGAATTATGTATGACGAAAAACTTGTGTATTCAAATTATGTATTGGGATATAATGACATCGTATTATTTATTTGTAGCTGGTGAGTCCGGGTGCATGGCTATCAGACTTATGCCAAGAAAGGTATGAAGTAAGGGAGAAGAAGACTAATAAGAAGGTACTCAAAGATATCTGTTTCGGATCGAAACTGGGTGTCATTTTTTTTTATTTTTCATCTTTTATTTTTGTGCAGAAACCAAGAGGATTGAAAGCCATGGGAAGTATGGAAAGTGATTCGGAGTGATGACTTTGCTGTGAGAAATTCAGAGGCAGAGAATGATTTTTTTCCTTATTTTTTCAACAGTTTGAGAGGATTTCAATTTGAGATGTCAGCTCGTTTATTTGTATTCTTGAAGTGGTATTCTTTAGAATTCAGAGTTCTGCCTGGGATATTGTAACGACATTTTGCAAAAAAGAAGATCACGAATTACTTGTATCAGTCCACAGATAACATCTATGGGACTCATTTATATTTTTTTATAGATTGTTAACTTATCCTTTGGTTTAGGGAGACGGCGGCCGCCCGGTCGGAAATTATTTTCTTGCTAAATAAAAAAAATGTTCTTGTTCCAGCTGATCATGAATTGTCGATTAGGACGACGATGTAAGCAGGATCAGACATTCGACAATCCTTGTGTAAGAAGGGGCATATTCTCCGTATGTATGAACAGAAAATGGACACATATGTATATTTTCAATCCCAACATTCGACAATCCTTGTGTAACCATAGAAATATTAGGCTGAGATAAAAATGATAAATATGTGCCACATTCCTGGTTCATCGGCATACGTGGAGGAGACACAATTGCAGGATTTATTTTCTCTTTCTCAACATAAATATCAAGTTCATTAAATTCTGCATCGAGATTCAAGAATATTTGTAATGTAATGTCATATGCGATGTGAACAATAGATTCTTTAATTCGTCACAACATTTCACGTGCCCATTTGACATCTATTATTATTGAAAATTCATCATTGTCAATCTGGGTCCACTCATATAAGTTCGAAACCAATTCAGAAAATGTTATTGTACGTGATATCATGGATAATTTGATAGGCAGACTGTTATATATCACAGATAAAAAATTATGCGATAAAGTACCCCCAGCATAATAGACAATATCACATTTCTTTTAGGTGCAATAACTTCACAAAAATCATACAACATTTATTATTACATCAAATAAATATAATATATATATAATGTATATTATTACATACGTAAACATATATATATATATATATATATATATATATATATATATATATATAATAATAATAATAATAATACATGTAGTGTGCAAGACAACAACAATGGATCAAAATACATTTTTGAAATAGATCTGTTTATACTATTTAATTATGTAAAATCATGATATATAATACACAATATATTAAATTTAAGAACTATATTATACCTTGAAATTGTCGCCACCTTCGTCGCTGTTGCCGACGCCTTCTCCGCCGCTGTTGCCGACGCCGTCGCCGTCCGCCGCAAATGTGGGAAGTGTGTGCAAAATATGTGTGCGAATGTGTGTAAAATTTGTGTTGGAAAAGCTGATATTTAACATGATTTTTGACCGGTTCTACCGATCAAAAGTTTATTCGTTTCTTTTTTTATCTAATAATGACCGGTAGAATCGGTGACTAGACCGGTTCTACCGATCACATAAAAGTCAAAATCGTCTTCTGATCGGTTCTACCGATCACATAAAAGTCGAAATCGTCTTCCAAGAAGACGATTACTTTATATAAAAAAATGAATTCGCCATCTCAGATGTCGAGTTACCTAATTGCGTGAGTTAATTTATTTCTGAGATATTTTGCTAATTTTTTATTGTTTTAAAAAATTTATACCTCGGTTTCATTGTCATACAAGGGTCTAATTCATTTATACAAGTTCTAGCTAAATAACCAATATGTTTAACAAAAAAATTATAAAGTTCATGAAAACTTAAAAAGTCTCTAAAACTTGCCTATATATATATATATACCATATTACAAATAGTAAACTTACATTTTTTAAATTCTAAAACCATGTAAAATCAATAAAATTATTCTTACCAAATCCAATAAGCATATAAATAAATCAACATAACTGGAATCATCATAGTATTACTCATACTAACATCAAATACATATTACTATAATTAATAGAAAGTTTAACAATATTTTAAAATAAAAGATATATATATATATATATATATATATATATATATATATATATATATATATATATCACTGAAATCACCATAGTATCACTCATACTAACAATAAATGTATATTAATTCAATTAAAATACAGTTTAACTAACATGTCTTGTTGAGCCTTAAACGCATGGTTGTGTTTAATGCTTTAATTTATCCCCGGATTATTTTTGAGTTTTGATGATCAACAAAACTTGTGTTTGTTATACTAATGTGTCTACTTAGTGTGCAGATTTATTGGTTGAAAAGTGGATTGATTGGAGAAAACCGATTGTGCAAAGCTTAGGGCCGATCGCTCCAGGCGATGGTGACCGTCGCCCCAGGCGATGGCAGCCAGGAAGGCATCGCCACGCACATCGACTGGAGCGACGCCGAGGCTCGCGCGCAGGGGGGCTTCGCCCGAGGCGATGCGTTGAACACCTGAGGCGATGTGTGCATCGTTTGAGGCGATGAAGATTTTGGACCATCTGAGGCTACGTCATTTATTTTCAGTAGTGATCGCCTGAGGCGATCGGGACATCGCCTGAGGCGATGCGTGATTTATGCTGACCATTGGGGCGCGACGATGGTGATCGCCCGAGGCGATGTCTGAGGCGATCGAGGAGTGATTTCAGCCTTTTGTGTAGCAACGGCTAGTAGGAGCCTAGGGGGCCTCCTACGCTATAAATATGGATGCTTTTGAGCATTTTGAAGACAAGAAACAAGCCTACAAACTTCTACAAAGCTTTGCTTATTCAAAATTCATATAGCTTTGCATTCTCCATACATTGTTATTGTATTGGAGTTTGTGACTCTTTTATTTTGTGTGAGTCTTGTTTTCTTCGTGTTGGTACACCGTGAAGGTGTTTGTTAAGTTATTGTAAGGTCCTCCAACACCAAAGCAAGTTGGAAATTGTAAAGTCATCAACAAGTAAAGTTGGTGCATGTGTTGTGGCTATCCTTGAAGCCCTTAAGGCCAAGAAGACTCGTGAAGAGTGTTGTGCTCGTGAAGAGCTTTGTGTACTCGAGAAGAGTTGTATTGTGGCTAACTTGGAGCCCTCAAGGCCAAGATCATTCGTTCTAGTGGAACCTCGGTTGGAGGTTATCTAACCGGGAAGAGGAGACGTAGACGATTAATCGCCGAACTTCTATAACAAATATCATTGTCATTTACCGCTTTATTACATTACGCATTTATTTATTTATTTACTTCTTTTTATTTATTTATCGATTGACTTAAGTCTTCCGCTTCGCAAACTCTTATTTTTGCAACTCATTTTAAAAAGCTAAAGTAGCCAAGGAACCTCATTCACCCCCCTCTTTGGTTCCAACATGTCTAAATTTCATTATAACCAAAAACTTATTAAATTGTAAATTATCACCCAAAAATATAATTTCTGTGTCGGACGCGCATATCGACCTACGACATGGGTGTCCGATTTTGAGGGTAATGTACGACACGGGTGTCCGATTTTATTCTTTTAATAAAATTAAGGACACGTCATGTGGCGTGTCTGAGAAATGTCGGTGTCCGAGAAGTGTCTGACACTGTACCGAGTGATTTTTAGGAGTGTTCTTTCATCATAGAGGATGGAGATGGACTAGTATCAAATAGATGAGAAAAAAAAAGTTCGATTGCATAAAAAAATTAAATATTTTTACAATGGACTTTGGTCACCTATCTAAAGCTTCAAAATTGTAGCTGATGGATGATTCTGCCACCCACGATAGGTATTTTAGTAATCATATGTATACCTAACAGGAGTAAGTGATATCCTATTCACCTCTGCTGCTCATTTACAATTATAATTCTACTCTTCCTATACTTTGCCTCTGTATACACAATTTCACCCTTGGTGGTGAAGGCAGGTCGGATCAAATTGCCTAAAAAAACCACAAAAAGAGGTCTCCGTTAACAAATCCCTATGGATGATAGCAATTCAGCGACGAATAATCCAATTGGGTGTAGCTTGGCTGAAAGATTCACGGTTCGTTGGACTGATGTCAACTTCAGTACTTGAAAAAACGGTAGAATTTTAATGACATAAATTTGTATGATTAGTCCATCTTAAGAAAATTCTTACCATGTCACTCTGCTGCCCATTTTTGCTTGTCTGAATGGGGGTGCATATGAATGGCCACGGCTAACCAAATAAGGCAGGCTCCTTGTGGGGATGCTGAACCCAAAGTTATTAAAGGCGCATAGCGCACTAAAGCGCAAAGAGGTCCTGGGGCTATAGCGCATAGCACGACGCGAAGCGCGCGCTTTACTAAAGTATAGCGCAATAGCTTACATATTTTTAAACCATTTTTTCAACTTTATGTGTTCAAGCGGGGCTTGAATTGATTCATTGTGAATCTGTGATTATATTATGTAGGCAATGTCAAGAATCAAGTTGCAATAAATAAAGAATATGTTTTGTTTTTGTCCGTTGAAATAAAGGCATGGATTCATTATTATGTAGTTTAGCAACAATTAGCAGTATGCTTTAGCAATGCTAATAGCTTAGCAATTTATATTTTGCTATATTTATATTTTGCTATATTCTCATGTATTTGTCAAACTTTGATTGAATTGACTAATTGATGATTGTGATGACTGATGAACTTTGTCACGTAAAAATTGAAGGAAAAGAAAATATAAAACAAGAAAGGAGAATCAATCCAAAAATAAATAATAATTTGAGACGAAAAAAGAAAGGAAATAATGCAGTGTAATTTTGAAGAAAAGAAAAATAGAGCACTTAAACACATCAATCTGCTTATCGGTCGGCAGCGGCTCGAGGGTTTATGCAACAAGACTTTATGTAACAGTAACCATAAAACTCTCTAACTTAACCCTAATATTCTCTAACTTGGTTTTATTTTTAATAAGCCCATTAAAGATCAACCTTATCAACGTATTTTGATAACCCGATAGCCCCAATTTTCAAGCCTTAGCAAAGGCGCGCTATAGCGCACGCTTGGTTAATTGAAAAAGCACAGATAGCGCACATAGCGCGCGCTTTGCCAAAACACGAGGCGCATGGCGCTGCGAGACGCAAGACCCGCGCCTCGCTTCGCCTTGAGCTTTAGCGCGCGCTATGTGAGCTTTTAATAACTATGGCTGAACCCAACGGACCACAAGCTACAAGGCATCAAGTGTTACAGAAGATTTATTGAATACAGATAAACCAAAGAGTGCCTCTTCTCCAGGGTGTATTGTTGTGGGTACTATGGTGTACCCCTTGGGATCAGGATGATCCAGGACCATTTCACATGATATTTCCCGAGAATTAACATAATCAGTTCCTCCAACTGATTCATTCATGTAAATATTGTAGGCAGCGCGCCGGCCACGTGTCTTAAGAATCCTCATGCCTATGTAGAACATCATTGAATCATGGCTTGATCAGTAATTCCTGAAACCTGCTGTTGTTCTCGAGAAACTCACTCCCTAGCAATGGCCAAGGCCATGTTAGTTCGGCATTAAACCAATGGAATGAATATCTCAATCTCTACAAGTCGAAGTCCTGTACATATAGAGGCTATACCTGTGTTATGGTGATGAACACGTGAATAGGAATCGATGCCTCAGGTCCATTGGCCCTCAATCAGAATTGTGGATTTTGATGCCATGTATCATAGTCTTGGCAGCCTCCAGCACTGTAACCACACCACTGACTATGGAGGGAACAACTTATCTCAGGTGGGTAGACGCAGCATACATACATTGACCTGAAATGAATTTGAAAATCTTGCCACGACATCCAAAATATGCCATATTTTGCCTGCCGAGTTCACATCACCAGACACAGAAAAAATGAAATACATAAAAACTTTTAAAGTTAGGCGTTAAGTTCATGTAAGTAAGAATAGCCATCTTTCGCTACTCTCAATTCTTTACATCATTCGTAAAACAGCAGAATAATTGAAAACAAATTAAAGGGAGCAGAAATCCAATTCACCTGCGGTACATGCTTGAGCTTGTGCATCATCCTATCAGTCCATTGAGAGGATGCATCGGACCAAGGGCCACTCCAATCAACCTCGTTTGCCCAAGGATTTCTGATCTGAACAAGTTTGTGACGTAAGAAGTGATCAAAGTATTCAAAGTTATCGACGTCATAGATACAAACTATAGCAACATACTTGCAATATTGAGTATGCATGTCCTTGCACGATTCCACAAGAAGAACATTCACATCTGACCCTGAAGGGCTACCAGCACCAAGCAAAAAACCCTCTTGTTTAAAGCGCAATAGTTGAGACCATAGTCTTCCACTTGCAAGATCAATCTGTGATTGAGAACATCTTATGTCGATCTCTTCCCCAGTACCTCCAGTAAGGTCTACTAGAGCATCTTGGACAAGCCCACCTTCTAACGCTTCATATGAACCATGGAGCTTAGCATATGCCTTTTCCAGTACAGAGACCCACAACTCATTCACCTTCCGGCTGGTTGCAAATGCCGGTTTGCCGGGTGATTCACAAGGAATCCAGTCATCTACAACAACAGGGACCCATTCCCCCTGCATCAAGTAAATGTTAGCTCCAACAATAAAACCAGCCAATCAAAATAGCAATTTACCCTGGCCTTGAGTTCAAAAAACAATAAGAAAAGCCCAAGTAATTGCGGAGTCTTAGCATGATATTGATACCACTCGCTCAAACAATTAGAATATATTTCAAAACAGCGGGAGAACATGTTGCAAGAGCATATTTTCAAAATAAACAGTGGTTCATGAAACATGGTCACGGTCAAAGCACTGAACAAAAACACTCGAGCACTGAAATGAAACTGCACAAATGACAACAAAAAAATTGTATCTGGAGAGGCAGCCTTAACTGCTTTATAATAAAATGCCTTCAAGAGTGGTTCCCAAATTCTTATGAGCAAAAATATGACCAAGCGTCACTCTTGCATAATTTCACGGAAGGAAGGGGACAATTTAACAAAAACAGATGCAATGAAGAAACATGAACCACCTGAATACAAAAACGAACTGTATATATTCCTTCTTCATTGTAATCTGGAGTGATAATGACTTCTGAGGCGTGAAACCTCAGCCAGAACAGCAACAGCACTCAAAAACCAACAATCACCCAATCGACCCTATTCAAGATGGATTACAAGGAAAAAAATGGTGAACTGGACAAGAATAGAGGCAATCCCCATCAACCTGTAAAAGACAATACAAATACACGGAGAGAGGGAGGGAGAACATGCAAGTGGACAGACCTGATAAACATCAGAAGGATTTGCTGTTCCTGAAAATAAGCGCGGAACAGAATCCAGGTGCTTCTCTTTGACTATTTCAGTAGGTCTCATCCATTGAGACACGACCTATGGGAAAGATCAAGCAAAGTTAGACATCAAAGACAGTAAATGAAAAAAAATTAACAGAAACTTCTTCAGAGGAAAATTCTATGGAACAAGTTACCTGCAACTTCGACGGGGGATTTTCTGGATCAACAAACAATGAACAATCGTATGGAGGGAGCTCTTGATCGGTAAAATGTGATTCTCCTCTTGCCAAGAGAGCTTCCTTAACAGCCAATTCAACAGAACGCATATGTTGCTTGATTTCCTCCTGAGTCTCTATCCTAGGTTTCCTCAACCTTCTGGCAAAAGAATCAACATTTACAACAATCCCTTCCCGATCTACCCTCCTCTTCCTCCCACTTGAATATTTGCCCATCCCAATCTACCTCACAGAGATCAACCTCAGCAGGATCACTCTCCCAGTCCTCGACCTATATGAGGGGCACAAAAGAGGATCATAAAACAAGTTAATTGTTATGTAAGCAGGATCGTGTTATTAGATGGTAGGTTACTATTTACGAATTACTAGGGAACAAAAGTGGGAAAAATAATGAGATAGCAACGAAGACAGGAAACTTCTTAGGAATTTATTTTATTCAAAACTTCTTTCCTAATATCTCATTAATAAAACATCTCTATTTATACAATGAAATCCCTATCTCAAATAAACCAAAATTCCTATAAAATAAATCTTAGATAAACCAAAATCCTAGATAAGACCAAAGCCTAAATATGAAGTCAAACACCAAATCTGAAATCATAATCATAATCCTAATCATAATAAAAGTCCAAACTACTCAATTTTTGTTGGGCTAGCCATGGGCTTCGTGGCCTATAACATTACTCCCTCCTTGGAAATCGTGTTTGTCCGCAAACACGAAATATGGATACTGTTCTTTCTTGTTTTCCTCCGATGTGCGTTGGTGTCGAAAAATTTGTTTTCATTGACGAAACCACCGAGACGGATCTGATTGGATATTACATCGGGTGAAATCAGGTTCTGAATATCGAGGGACATAGAGATGGCCATCGATGTTGCCTCGCTGTCCTTTGGAATGTTGGTCGGTGGTGCCATGTTGATTGGTGTAGTCTTCGATCTGATCTCGTTGATTCAAGATCATGGCTATCAGACATTGGGAAATCTCCTCCAACTTAGCGAAAAGTGATTGTTGCCGTTTCTCGGTTGTTGTCTTGTACTCCTGATGTCTTTTTACAAAGGCGTGGAATTCCCCCATAACGTCTGGCTCTGGTACCATTGTTATGTGCGCAGGATCGTGTTATGAGATGATGGGGTTACTATTCATGAATTACTATTCATGGGTTACTATTCACGTATAGTATTGGCCGTGAATTTGGGGAAACAAAAGTGGGGGAAAATAGATAGCAACGCATTCAAAACTTTATTCCTAAAATCTCATTAATAAAACATCACTATTTATACAATGAAAATCTCTATCTTAAATAAACCAAAATTCCTATAAAATAAATCTTAGATAAACCAAAATCCCAAATCTGAAATCATAATCATAATAAAAGTCCAAACTACTCAATCTTTGTTGGGCTAGACATAGGCTTCGTGACCCATAACATTAACATCATAAAAGTGTACAACAACTCGTATAGAAGTTCAAAAGAGGTAAAAATTGTAAAGAAAAAGAAGGAAAGTTAGCACAAACCCTTGGAGGTGAATCTCCCCACTGGCAGTTATCATCTGGGTAATCAATAAAGTTGTAATCTCCAGAACCCATCGCAGCTGGCAGAGCAGTGATCTCATCTTCATTCAAGCACCTTCCCCAGAGGAAAATATCCATCAAATGCATCTTTGAATCAGTTCCCTCGCTGTCAGACCTCCCAAATGCATCCATATCTATGGGTGGTCTAACACCAATCCAACCATCTGTTCCTTGTTCCCACACACCATTACCGATCTTGAGTTGCAGCCCAGTCTGATATCCATCATTAACCACCATCAATGAAGCAAGTGGCCTCGCCTAATTGGGAATCAATAGTCATTGTGACAATATGCCACCTGCAAGAGAATAAATGTTAACTAAACGTTTTTATTCCACGAGATTCTTTCAGTTGGCAGAGTAAAGGTCACACACCAGAATAAGCAAACTGTATGAAAAGAAAAGCCTGAAAATTAGGATAGATAAATAATTTACACAGGATTTACAATGAATTATTTTGATGGTTAGTAGGAAGAAAAATCAGTAAGATATAACCGAATGAAAAAATATCCATATCAGTAGATGAGTTGGTGCTTCTTTTGCACTCACCCAATAAACCAAAATAAATAAATAAAAGTGCCACAGAGAGGCACAACAGTTTACACATCCTATCTCCTAAAATCCCAGATACGGTACGAGCATTCTCTCTTTACTACCAGCCTTGTAACAAACAAAACTATACCAAGGAATTTCACACCAGTTCAATGCCAATGGCCCACCAAGAGACATACTTGAAAAATTAGATTACTAAAAGATGAATAGGATGTTTGACTAATGAAGCCCTATTCTCATTATGCAATTCAGACATCCATGCCCAATATTTCAAACACAAGCACCATAAACGTGAAGCAGCAACTAAACAATGGAATCCATAATGCAGTGTCATACATACTATTCTAGGACTTCTGCTTGCTATATATAGCTTGCTCCAATCTTTCAGATTGATTGTTAAAAGGAAGTCTTGTGATATTTATTTGATGCATTACCCTTATGCGGATATCAAAGAGATAGAACCATGTTAGTATGTTACAATAATTTCAAAGCTGAAATTTTTTCTACTGGAACCTTTCTTTTTGGATGAATCACTTAGTTTTTTAATAAGAAACAAATTTGGATAAATCACTGATTGAACAAATCCTAAACTCACTATTCATATTTAGAAACTAGGGAACTAAGCATACTCTGGCATTTCTGATTCCAATTTATAATGGAGAAATTGTGCACGGTCTAATGAATATTTTCAAATAATCAGTTAATGATGCAACTCGTATCAAAAAATTGATTTACCAAGCCGTATTTGACCAATGTTACTTCAACCAATTCAACTATTGTAACAAGGGCATTTTAAAAAATAAATTAGACAAAATCAAAACAATTTTAATATCAACAAGGATAAACTTAATCTATCTAATCATCCACTGACAATATTTGTGCTCTATAACATGATAATTGACCAGATTAATCAGAAGCATTTATTTTTTGGTTTGGAGCAAGGTTTACTGATCCAAAAACAAAAACAAAAGGTAATAGAGATTAAAAGGTGCTAAAATCCTGTTGTGATCCGTTATTTTTCGATTTATGGTAGAATTAAGTGATTGTGAAAAATAAAGGAAAGACACCAAAATTTTTACGTGGAAAGCCCTCAAATTGAGAGAAAAATCACGGGACCTAGTCCAGTATAATTTTTACTATCACACTCTTGATTTATTACAGGACTTTTTGACACAATATACTATCACGAATGACTATATGAGAATATCTCAAAAATGACGAAAATGAACTAACAAAAATAAATTTGCTCTCTTCGGAGTCTTTTTTGCCTCAAAAGTACAACCCCTTCAATGAGACTACCAGTGGATATTTATAGGGCTGATCCCGGTGGTTAGTTCGCGGGAAATCTGGAACATGATCTCCTCTGATCGTGGCTTTATTGGGGCAAAACGTGTCCGAGAAATCCGTGTCCCATTACTGCACGTTTATTTACGCCGGTTGATTTGTTGGTTATCTCCGGGTCTTCCGCTAATTTTTGACCAAAAAACCCGAGGAGGGTTTAACAGCTGTTCGGTACCACCCTGTTCGGTGCTACCTGCTCGGTATACGACTGTTTGGTTCTTGAGGGGATTTTACCCGAGAAAGTCAATATGTCATATGACATCACCTCACCCCCTAAAGTATAGCAAGACGAGATTATTGAAGTCTTGTTTTATTGTCTTCGGGTAAAATCTTAATCCTAACCTGTTCGGGGGGTGGGGGGGGGGTTTGCCGCTCTTTTTTCCAGCTTAAAACCTTCAAATGTCGCGCGACGTTTCGTTTCCCGATGTATCTTTATAACCGTTCATTTAATCATTTTGGACGGCGTGGATTAGACGACTGTTCACATGGTCCCATCTATAAATACCCCTCCATTCCTTTCACTTATCTCACTTTGCTGCATTCTGCTTTCGAGCTAGCATCAGACGACCGAGCAACTTATCTCCAGTAATCTCCAGCTTCTACTCACCAAGTATGGCTTCCTCTTCAGCTGATTCCTCAATGCAGGCAATAGACATGTTCAATGAGGGGGATGCTATTAGCCCCTCTCCTCTATCATCATCTTCTTCTGATAACGAAGAGACCTTAAGCTCTTCCGCTGCTTCAGTTGCTCGTATAAACGAGCAGCGAATTGCTACGAAGCGGGATTTATTGAAAGCCAGTGTTCCTTGGTTTGAGATTTTTGAATCTGAGGTTAAATCGAATCAGCACTTAAATAACATTCGAGCCAAGTGGGGGATTTCTGAGGGGACTTCTATATTGCTCCTCCTTCCGGATCTCGTCCCCACTTGCCCCCTAACAGTATTTTCCTTTTTAGATAGACCAGCTCCGAGGAGGTCTTGGCTTTCATATTCCTCCCTTCTTTGTCGAAGTAGCCTCCTATTTTTCTGTTTCTCTTAGTCAACTGTTCCCCAACAATTATAGGCTATTGGCAGGCTTCTTCATAGTTCTTTCTTTTTTGGGTTTTACCCCTACTCCTGAACTCTTTCATTGCTTTTATCAATTAAATAAGAAAGAGATTGAGCTTTTTTAATTTTATTCTCGGACAGGGGTTGGTTTCCTCAAAAAATACCCCTCGTCTATAAAAAATTAGAAAAACTTGTCTTGACAATCCTTTGCTTTGTGGTTCAGTTTCCCACATATGAAGCAATTTCCCTTGAACCTTTTAAGGTTCCTTTGTTGTTGACCATCATGGTTCCTTCTCTTCTTTCCATTATTGCTCGAATCCACAACATTGACTCTTGCACTCGTTTTGTTTATGTTGATTGCGATTATCCTCTTCAATCCTTAGTCGAACAATCAAGTCCCCGAGTCCCATTTTCTTCCTCTTGTGTTTAAGATAGTTTTTGAAATCTTTCCACAACGGAGGAAGTTTCTCAATCATGGCTGTAACTTGGAATGACTCACTTAGACTCATCCCTTCCACATGAATCCATGTAAGAGTACTTGTATCTCTTGCACTTGACTCACTACGATTTCGAGTCTAACATTTTGAAATCCAAGAAGCATCCAACAATGAACCTCTTAAGGCCGGCATCTTCCGCCATATATTTTGTTTCAAGCATATTCCACAATTCTTTTTCGGTTCGGACTTGACAATACACATTATATAGTCCATCATCAAGCCCATTCAAGATGTAGTTCTTGCATAGGATCGGTTTGCTTCCATGCATCTACAGTGGCCCTCTTGCTAGTATCCATCTCATCATCGCTCACGGTAAGCGGATCATCTTGCAAAAACCTTACCATATGCAAAGTAGTGAGATAAAAAAGCATTTTCTGTTGCCATCTCTTGAAGTCTACGTCGGTGAACTTTTGCAGTTTTTCTCCTTGCGTCGCAGGAACATGGTTGATGTGGATGCCATTTCTCTTCCAGAAATAACGCCTAAAATTTATCTTAAGATTGTTTGTTGCGTTGTATGGGGTTTCGTCTGCGCTATTTCTAGAAAAGAAAATGATCATCTTAAGTTGAGGCAAGTCTATAACACTTTGCCCTGAAGAGGAATTTGCCCCGCACAAGGTGCTTTCGGTTTGCGGGAATCCTCTCCCAAGACATAATGACTTCTCTTGTGATTGTAGCACAATAAATCACAAGAACATCAACCACAAAGGTTTCAGACTCTCTCCTTCAAGAACAAAATGAATATGATGATGAGATGACTTTGATCTTGCTTTTCTCTATCAAAATTGTGACGTTAATTTCGAAAATATCATGTTATGCTTCATATGGGATGTTGTATATATAATTAACCATTCATTTCCATCAAAGGACACCAATTGGAGGCAATCAATCATGAAAAAACACACCCGGATGCGAAGGGACACACCAATTCATGAAAAAACATCTACAAACTTTTCCTGGCAGAATCTCGGTTGCTTGAGCACCCGGATGCGATGCTCGAGCACCCAGCTTGCTGCCCAAAAAATTGGGCAGCATTCGGCCACTGCCCAGGCGAGCTCGGAAGCCGCCCAGGCTGCCTGGATTTTCCCCGGGCATTATATTTCCATCCGTTTTGCTCATTTTGTCATTTATCAAGTATTCGACTATTTTCTCGTGTCCAACTTGCTTAATTTCAATTCATTAAGCATATTTTTCCAACACAATCCGGTCGTCATTAAATACAGAAACTGCAAACTCAAATTGTTTATCCGATTGTTGTTCAATACTTCTATGTTAGGGTTCGAACCGTTACATTTGAACTTTAAGTAAAATCAGACCCCATAGCAATTTATTTTTTGATCATCAATCCAAGAAAATAATATTTTGAGATCAAAGACCAAAAACTATGTTGTACTAGTTTTTTTTTCCTTAATTTGGACTTGGAACATTTAATCTATGGTCTCATTTCCGTACATCCGGTATTACAAACACCAACACACATATAAATATATAAATACATATTTATGTATCTTGGTCTTTACAAATACCTGGTCCATTTAAATATTTTTGGTTAATACGGGGGCAAAACAGCTAAATAGCATTTTTAGGAGATCGCAAGATGGAATCAACTATGCAAACTTCCACTGATGAAGGAATCTGTCGAGTCTTAAAAAGCACTTTAAATGCTCCATAATAACGAAGTAAAGGGAGAACGTCAATGTTTATCATTTTTTGCCATTGTTATTATTATTTTAATATTATAATTATGCTCCAAAAGCCGTAGATTATTGACGGAAGTGGTGGTGGGGAAGTCTAATACTTAAATGCACTCGATTTAGGTTTACTTATACACAAACACAATATTAAATACTATCTTTTAAACACAATAATAATGAATTAATATACCAATCATATTTAATTGGCTCATACACGAAGCTGACATTAGAACTGAGATCCATATAAACATTTCTTGTGGGGTATTTCTTTACAAGAAGGTAAATGGACCAAGTCTTGGCTACCTCATAGGGTAATGCTATATGAGATAGATCCATCCATTGAATGTGTATATTCCAATCCAAAGTTGATAGAAATATACACATTCAATGGATGTGACTATCACATGTGTAGCCAAGACTAAAAATGTTTTTATCGCAATGTCAAATCGAATCATAGCACAAACTCCATTAAAAAAAATATCGATGCAGAACTCCATTTTGAGTTGAGTAATGGCGTACACTCCAAGGTGGAGGATAACAGAGTGGTAACAATAAAATACTAAGAAAATGACAAAGACAGGCCTGATTCTTTCTAGTTTTTCAAGGAACTTGGCCATTTTCTCCACGGGAGAAGTTTTCGAGGAAAATACAGAGTCAAAACTTCCCACTACAAAGGCTCACATTTTACCAAACATTTAGCCTAGAAAACTAAAAAGAAATGGGGACAAAATAGAAGAGAGAACATATAACTAAAGGATTATACATAGACAGAGGACAGGGGAATTAGACTACACATTGCATGATGCAGTGCTAACTAGCTTAGATCTTCAATCCAGGGGATATTTCTTGTTTCTTTCTTTTCTTTTTCTTTTGGCTTTTTTCCTAATCTTGTTTTTAGCTTTTTTCACGGGCAATTAGGATTTCTACCAGGGCCTCCGTAATAAAAGTAATGTCCCCAGTCTTCATTACTCCCTGTTTGGACATCATAACAGTTGGATTTTTCAGTAAAGGTGCCGAGACCTTTGGGAGTTTTCAGATTATTGGAGCTATCCACAACTTGTATGTTTCTGAAGTAGCTTGATTTTCCAAATCCTTCTTCCGGGAAATGACCGCTGCCCATTTGAGTTGTTGTGTGTTGTCCATCAGGTTCAGAATTTACAACCTCGCCGCCCCATTCGATCATGGATGCACCGTCTGCCAAGTATGAAAACAAGAAAGATGGCCAATACCCTAACACATTGTCGTTGCCAAATTGCATCCACCAGTGTCCCTCTTTTGGATCCTACGGATAATATAAAAAAAGTGTGTTGGAAAGGTGCTAAATCAAAAAAACAACCACAGGCAGAGAAGTGAAATTGGAGGCTGGATAGTTACAATTGGTATGCAACTTTACAGTGGTATCCTAGCATTCATTGTCGTGCACTTGAGAAAATTATCATGTGACGATCAGAAAATTGCAAAATTTAAACCGAGCCCTAGCCCTCGGTGCAACTCCAAATTTCAAAAGATATTGCAGCCCAAGAACCGCATTTTTTTCAATGTGAAGCACAAATTCACATTTTGCAGCAAAAACTATTTCAAGCTCAATTCTCCATAGCATATGTACAACAAATTATAAGTATTGATGGTCTACACCAAACAAAGTTGTAGGGAGGCTGTGTAGGAATGTGGATGTTACCTTCCAGATAAGAATACTAATATCATATTGGGGACTCCGGTAGCCGGAAACGGGAGAGATGCTGGCACCCATTGCTATTTCACTGTTAACTTGAATGAAACCGGAGCAAAGGAGATTGTAGCAACCTGTGGCTTGATAGGCATCACTCTGCAATTATGACAGAAAATTCAAAAATCATCATGTAAAAACTTTTAGCAATGGCTCATTCTTTTATCCTCCGGAGAAGAGGGGGGAGTGAAGACAAAAGCAGCAAGCTTACAGTCCAATAAGTGAAGAGCCTAGTGTTGTTGTCACCGTATAGATCTGGGCTCACCTGAAATCAATAAAATAAATACATAAAATCCCAAAAGAAACAAATTAAGCTTCTCATTTATCAGTCACACATTTTGGTTAAATTAAAATCCATTAGTAACGGAGCTCGTGGGCTTAGTCCACATGGTTAGAGTTCATCTTCCACTATGGGAGAGACTCGAGTTCGAGTCCCACCGAGCGGAAAAAAATATTTGCCTGTCCCCACTCAACAAAAAAAAAAATCCAGTAGTAACTAGTATACCTGCCAACCAGCTTCAATGCTATTAAGATCTTCACCAAAAGAACCACCCAACACCCAAATTTGTGACAAGCTAAACTCATTCGGCTGCAGTATTTGTGGTTCCCAAACATTTATAGTTGCTTTTGCACCATAATATCTGTCCCCTTCAACATATGCAATAGCATGCTGGTAACACAAATAAAGATGGACCAAAACAAAAGAATACTTTAGCAAAGGAGGAAAACTTCACCACGGAAACAGAACGAAAAAATCAGAAAGAAAATCAACAAAAGTAAGTAAAATGGGATTTCCCCTTTGTAAAAAGCTTGTTTTTTTCATTTTCTCAAAGAGAATATAGAAAAAGATTTCTTTCTCATCTTCTATATACATTAATTACCTGATGACCACTTTCATTAATGAGATCCGGATCTGCAGACCTGGGCTTGGGAACGCTTCTATGCTTTTTCTTCCCATACCTTTTCACAGAGCTAGCCCTCAGAACATCTTCTTTCTTTGTTCTTCTTATGGGAATGGTGTCCTCAGGACATTTACCATTCATGTGCCACAGCTGGGTGATTGTATTTGTTCTTTCTTTAGGTCCTCTTGACATCTTGTTTTCATCCAAAACCCCATCTGGATGGTAACTAGGCCTTGTCTGAAAAAAAATCACAGATATTAGATTAACAAGCAAGAATAATACAGTAATCCTAAAAAAGTACAGTAATCCTAAAAGAAACACACATAAAAAATACATAAATACATAAAAAAGGAAATGAATGGACCTGGATTTTGTGATCATTGAGAAAAGGGTGATCAAAAGCAGGTTGATGAGAGATGTGCACACAGTCAATGATATCCCCATCAGAGCTCTGTATATTCATCACATGCAGAGAAAATGGTGAAAAATGAAAATGGTGAAAAACACAAACAGATCTTTGTATTTTTTTACAACTTAAAACCCATTAGGTATTTGAGTACAACACCAAATGATTGAACATTAGCATGTCAATTTTGAGAAAACAAAAAACATAGAGAGAGAGGTTCGGAAACTTTAGAGAGGATAAATACAGGGAAATAATTTAGCTTAAGAAAAATTCATAGCAGCTTCAATGGTTTAAAAATAATAATAATCATAACCTAACTAGTAAGCAGTGAAAGATACGGAAAATGGAATAATACGAGAAAAAAAGTATGTAAAAATCTGAACCACCCCCATAAACTCCTTAATGACGTCAGAAAACAGTATAAAACAAGATTTTTCTCCCCCTTCTTCTCATTTCTCGACTTAAATTTGGAGCCATGAGCCATATATTCATCATACCCCAGAAAAAAAATGAATCAAAGAACATAAATACGCAAACAAGAAATGGATAGCATTAATTGTGGGTAGAGGTGGTGGGTAGTGGGGAGGACCTGAATAGTTTTGAGGGGAGGTTTATTCAGCCTTTTCAAGTGTTTCTCAACTTCCAGCTTCTGCCTTGAAGCAGAGAGCCTGCCGGCGCAAGATAGTGAAGCCAGACTCCATAAGCATACCAAGAACAATGCAACGGTTCGTTTCCTCTTCCGGCGACCACTGCTAAACTGCGCACCGGCCATTTTAAAAATAACCCAACAAAGCATCAATCTTTTTTGCGAAGCACGAGGAGAACGATTCAGTTGAAGCAGGCCACCATCCCTTCCGAAGAAAAGGACTCCAGATTCTGCTTATCCTACGCGCCTCACACCCCCTCTTCAGTATTTGGAGTGACACTGTTCAAATGCTGAGAGCGACCGCCTTCTCTCTCTCTTTCTTTGTTGGTGTTCTTCGAAAACTCCAATTTGCAGTTGCAGAGATGCAATTGATATGTTTTTGCGCAGAAATTTTTATAATATGATGATAAAATATCAATTAAATAATTTTATAATAATAAAATTTAATTGGGATCTTAGTTTTCCAAAGCGAGGGATGAAAATCGAAATTTTTTGTATGTATCGAATCTGTCGTTCATCAACACATATACATATATATACATAAATATGGATATATATTTACTTATTTATTTTTTTATTGAGTGATGGGCTAAATTTTTCCGTTAAGTATGACTCGAACTATAATCTACCCAAAATAGATAACGAACATTTTACAATCACGCTAAACGTAAGAATCATATAAATATGTATTTATATATATTGATTTATATATATTGATGTATAACATAACCAAATTCACACATAAATCTTACTATATTATAATGCCTAAGCTCCTTATACTAACTATCTTGGTATGGCAAATTTGAATTTACCAAACAACCCCCTCCAATGGTTTGTTGTGGTTCTTTGTTGCATATTTTGAATTGTAATATTAACCAATGTATATGTCTCATTTATTTCATTACATGTATCAATTCATATGCATTATATATTACGTTATACACGCAATGTGTGTGCGTCGTCTGATAGTTTTTAATAAAACGGGCACCATGGAAAAGTGGGAAATAGTGGATATTTGGCGTCCATTCGATTCGTTGCCACCCACTCCACTGTCGAGTTTACCGTTTTGCCCCCACAATTTTGAAAATGAGCGTTCTCTCATACGACGTTGCCCCTTGTGTCCGGCTTATTTACGTAATCCCAACTGTCCACGAACTTTTACCAATAAGTATCACTTTTTAATAAAGGGAAAAGTTACGTTGTCTTCTATGCAAAATATAGGGTTTTTTAATAATAAAATTTTCGAAAAATTTATATATATTAACAAAATAATAGCTTTTTTATATAGAATGGGTCATCTGAAATGGTGCCTTCTATATAAATTTTTTTAAAAAAGGGAGGTGCTATCTCAGATGGCGCCTTTCATATATTTTTTTTTTTAAATATACAGAATGCATCATCTCAGATGGCGACTTGAATTACTTTAATAAAATAATCCAAAATCGATTATTTTATTAAACAATTTTTTTTCTAATTATTTATTAAAAAACCCCAAAATATTGTATTATATAATTTTTTTCATACTCTTAAAAATGAATCTCCTATCAAATAACCGTATTATGAGTTCACCTCGTTAATTTGTAATGGATAAAGAAAAAATCGCACATGTCTATCCAACGATTTGGCATAATATATAGTTGATAGGTAGCTGTTACTTTTAAAATTAGAAGGGGTTTTATATCTAATTCACCGTTTAATAAACGAACAAACTTCACCCTCAATAATTTATTACATATATTTCTATTGTAGAATAGTTGTTTTGTAAATTCTCCCATCTAGTTTGAACAATTACATCTATCTCCCTTATAAAAAAAATTTATAAAAAAAATTTAGGTATAAAAAAATTAGGTGGCTCCACCCTTTGTCCATCAGAATAAGCTAATTTTTAATAAAACATCTATTCATTTTTTAAAAAAATGTTAATAAGATCTTATAAATATTTTCTTAAAAAACAAAATTATGTCAACTTTTTAAAAAATATATATATAATTTTAGGGATAATTATGTATGCTTCCCTTGTAGAATATATGTTTTATAAATTCTCTTATCTAGTTTAAACAATTACATCCGACTCCCTTGTAAAATAATTGTATTACAATAATATCTCATTTATTTGTAAATATATAAGAAATATTACAAATATCTCTCCAGTGATTTGACATAAAAATACATTATAAGGGAGGTAGCTGTTATTGTTCAAACTGGATGGATTAAAACGATAATTATGAAAACTAAAGGGAGTCTATATGAAATTCACCCAGAGCTTAGTATCGTGAAACACGAAAAACAAACAGAAATACTATAGCTGTTGGGACGGGAAAGCCTTGCCTAGTTTCACCGTCACCCCATCTAAATATGCCATTGTGGGCTTCTTACCTTTGCTTTCTTGAAAAAAAGTTATTATACACGTAAAGTAAAGATATAATTGACTTGTGGAAAGAGGCCTGATTCCGGCCTCAAAGCTGTAATCGTTCAAGACATCACTATCAGCTATTCGGCTAATACTTAATAGTTATAGTTGAACACAAGCGAGGAACGAAATTTATCAAGTTTACGAAAATCGGTTCGAAAAAATATATACTTTTATTCAAGACAACCTTCGTACTTATCATTATATATCTTGAATTATTGTTTATTGGAACATCCCCATTAAAATCCAAATTTGGACAATAAATTAGACTACAATATAATGCCTAGATATGGGACAAGCGAAAGCAACAAAAATGAAGCAGCCAAAAGTGACATCTGAAACTCAGTGACAAAGACATATCAGTATTTCACACATATATCTATTAAACTACTAGTTTTTGTTGGCACCGTAAAATCAGCGTTGTTAGGTATCATCATGTTGGTTAAATTTTTTAAATTTGATCGAAAATAACATTTTAAATGACTGACTTTAACGAACATTTAAAAAAAAACGACAATGATACTGTAATTGAATGTAATTAAAAAAAAAACAAATGACTGATCTAATTTTTTATATTAAAAAAATGATATTCATATTACTATAAACTTAAACAAATAACATTTGAAGTTGTGCGTATCAACAACCGATTAAGATATATTTTTTCTAATCGGTTCAGGCCAAATCTGCACATCAGCAAAAATAATAATTTTTGAAAAAAACACATTTTTTAAAGGCAAAGAAAAAGTTGTAATAAATAGTGATTTACTATTCATTACTATTCCTTACAGTAGTACTAGTCCAAACTCTTAGACACTTATAATTATAATTATAATTAATTTTTTTCAATTTGATTAATTTTTACTGAGCTCGGTACAACATTTTTTGTATAACAGGGAAAATTTATATGCATATAGTTTGAACCTCATTTATTATACATCTTCAATGTGAAGATCTGAAATCTGCAATTAAATCAATTTAGCAGACGTTGAAGAACCAGCTCATCAGATGTTTCAAATCTGCCGAACCTATGGGAATTTACTCTACGTATTGAAAACTCTACCGATTCGAGTAGACTCTACTGATCCATAGACTCAACCGATGCTTAAATAAGCTTTACTTACACATTGTCCCAGCTCAACCTATGAAGATAACCATCAGCTTTACTCTAAATCAGCCTAGAGACTTAGTCAACCCCATTAACATCTCATTTACAAAGAATGATGGAGGCTATTGTTTGTTGCGTTGTATGGGGTTTCCTCTGCGCTATTTCAGAAAAATGAATGTCTTAAGTCGAGACAAGTGTATAACACTTTGTCCTTAAAAGGAATTTGCCCCGCACAATGTGCTTTCGGTTTGTGACAATCCTCTCACAAGATACAACGGCTTCTCTTGTGATTGTAGCACAATAAATCACAAGAACATCAACCACAAATGTTGCAAACTATCTCCTTCAAGAACAAAATGAATATTATGATGAGATAACTTTGATTTACTTTCTCTCTATCAAATTGTGATGTTAATTTCCAAAATCTCTTGTTATGCTTCATATGGAATGTTGTATATATAGTTAGCTATCCATTTTCATCAAAGGACACCAATTGGAGTCAACAAATCATAAAAAAATGCATCCGAACGCGAAGGGACTCACACGTTCACAAAAAAACCTTAACAGACTTTTCCTGGTAGAACCTTGGTTGCTTGATGTAAGGACCCTCGTGCCCTTAACCCATTATTAGTGTATCAATCTATGCATTTAGTGCATACAATCATATATTTAGGGGAAAAACCACATGCTACCATAGCAAAACATGCCAACAATAAATTTCTTGCATTAAATCGTTTGATGCTCAAATTCCCCGTACAACTCATTTCATAAGTATGCATGCACCTTATAATACACTAACACGTTCTCAGTTCATTTAGCAATTCATAAAATAATTGCATGCGACCCATAAATGAAGAGAGAAAGGCACATGCCTTTTTATACAAAACATATACACATATAACAGTGCTCACATGCGAGCATCCAATGAATGCATGTGTATCTAATGTATAAAATAATGTGCTCAATACCGTCACTGGTACTTCGGTCCTGGAAGCACCTCCAATTCATAGCTCGATCTCAACTCCGTAGCTACCGCTGTACCTATTCCACCTGCCCCAACAGAGACAACCCCCACATGCGGTGAGCATACCAATACCACCGATCCAATACCCGATATGCAGTCCGTCAATACGACATACCACGACGGGGAACAAAGCCTACTCGCGGGTTCAAATTGCGGCCGGCCAAATAGGATACCGTGTCGATGGACGTCGCACGATACGTGGTGGTTGGATTTCTCAACTGGGAAAGCCAAATCTTTCTGTTACTTCTGTCTCGGTGAACTTGCATCCCTGTCGTGGTCTGTCGTATTGACGGACTGCATATCGGGGGACGAGGCCAAACGAGTGGGTTCGAGGAGCATGCGAGATACCTTATGTGCGCACGAGTCTGTTCAATCGAAAAACGCACAAGAAAGCAAATCAGCACAAGCTTACAAGCTCTCAAGCTGAAATTATTCTTAAGCACGATTACTTTGTACAAAATCACAGTTCATAATTTACAGAATGTAAATACCATGATTTTAAAAGATAATCCCTGGATGGTATCATCCTCATCCGGGATCCCCTATGCTGTTCCTGTTCTCAAAATAACCGAAACCATCAAATTCCCAAAAGCCAATTAATCATCTCATTGATTAAATAAATGCATTCCTTCCATGCCAGTTTCATAATCAAATATGATTAAATCATTAAACAAATGACTATAAATATCACTATATCTAACCAATGATTCAATATTTCTATTTAATCGCTCGCTCAACAACAGTGGCATATTAACCCCACATGTTCGCTCAACAACCGACAACATCCAAATCATTGTTCGCTCAAAAGCGGCACCTTATAATTCCCATTGTATATCAATTTATTGCAAATACCATATACCATGCATTTCACAGTTGTAATAATATAAAAGGCTATGCTCATACGTTATACGTACCTTATAATTTTGTAGTTCGAATTCAACATTGCCTTAGGCCCGTGACCGATGAATTACGTGCTAAACACAATTAATAACTCATAATTAATTATAAGCATGCAACCACGTGCCCAAGCACGTTAGCGATCGATCGCTTCATTTGAGGCGGTCGATCGCCTCACTGTTCATCTTCCTCAAAATTTCACAAACGACGCGGCGATCGATCACCCTGCCCTAGGGATCGATCGCCTCGACCTGTTCCAGCCAAAAATGGCGTTTTTCATGCAAAAACTTCCACAACAACAATCCTCACACCCCATACAGCATAAATCCTTAACAAGGAACTATAAATCCTCCCCAAAACACAATAATAAAAAATCTCCAAAAAACCCATAACCTCAAACCCAACTCAACACAACCAAAATCCACAATGCTACTATTAAATCGAAGATAAAGAAGAGGGGAAGCACAATACCTTATTATCTTCGAGAAATCTTGCTCCGAGATCAAGCCTTGCTCGATTCTCCCATGGGAGGAGAAAAGAGGGGTGGGGAATTGCTGGGGAGAGGGGGGAGAGAGAGAGAGGGAAATAAAATGACCGAACACTGAGTCAACTTGATATATATAGTACAAATGCTCCAAAATCTCGAGTCCCCCACAAATGCATCATGACTAAATAAAAATCATATGTGTTCAATAATTATCTCTCTATCTCAATTTTTCAGTACCAGCCCCGACTCAAAGCACCCCGGACCCCATATCCCACAAAAAACCAAATTTCAAGGTTTATCACCACGATGAGAACACAATCTCAACCCTTGGATCCAACGACCCCAAATACAGAATTTAAAATCCTCGGGAGTCCCAACACCGCAGTTAATTCATAATTGCCACAATTAAAATACATTAAGGATTATTACCACTCCGTGAATAACACCATTAATTTCTGGACATCACACTTGAGCACCCGGATGCGGTGCTCGAGCACCCAGCTTGCTGCCCAAAAAATTGGGCATCATTCTTCCGTTGCCCGAGCGCGCTCTGGAGCAGCCTGGGGTTCCCGAATTTTTCCCGGGCAGCATTTTTTCGTCCGTTTTTGCTCGTTTTGTCATTTATCAAGCATTCGACTATTTTCTCGTGTCCAACTTGCTTAATTTTAATTCATTAAACACATTTTTTTCAATAGCTATGGTTACAGAATTTCAGGGGTTTGATATCGAACTTGAATTATAGCAGAGTTAATGTAGATAATGGATTGTAACACCCGTATTTTTAACCCTATAAATACCAGAACATTGACAAAGTAAGAATTACACAAAACCCTGCATATTTTCACACAGTACTATCAGCCATTTTAAACTTAGGAAGGAGACCCAATTTCGAAGTTTTTGCATCAATTTCTGAGATAATTTCAGTAAGGATTTTTGTATACTATTATTCATTTGAGTTTTGAAAACTATATGTATGTGTTATCAAAATTCAATCGAATACAAGCTATGAGTTTTCTGAAAAGTTAAGACAACAATGAAATAAGTGTTTAGGAGCAAAGTGCTACATGTATTCGGGCCACATCTTGAATTGACGGAGCAAAGTGTCACATACACAGGAGCCACTACATGAGTCCATATAAACACCTCTGAATTCTTGATGTAATTGGATCCATTTCAAATATGTTATGCATGTTCTGTTATGATCTGAAATCTGTTTTGATATGAAATTATGAATATATGTCTGCTTTATGATATTCGATTGTCCCCTCATTATATTATAAATTGTTATATATGTTCGAGTATCATTGGACGCTACCATAAATATATAATCAATAATCCAAATTTATCAACATCTCACCTGTTTTTATACGTGAAATCCAACATATTGATAAATCTATCTTACTCTCCGTGAATGGCCGAGAAGGCGAGAAACAACCATGTATGTGGACGTGGTGAAATTTTTTGTACTAGGGGTTAGTGAGCACGTGGAGTGCACGAACGTCAGCTTTAACCACAGACCAACAAGAATCCAATAATAATAACAGTTACAATATTTTTGTAAAACAAAATCAATTTTGACAAATACGTGTGAAAATATAAAATGCTAAAATTTTGGTACCTGAATCAAATGTAACAAGTGACAAAAATCCAGTCTTGTTTTTTATGCCACCTTAAGGGTATATTATAAAAGCACACGCACCGAGATATAAAGTAGATGTCATCGATGACATTGCTATCGCAAGGACATTGACACGATGTATCGATATCGACATCGACACAACATAACATGGATACGGCGATACAAATTTTTAAAATTTACAGGATACGATATGGTTGTGACGCGCGCACACACACACACATATATATACATGCACTATATTACAAAATATTAAAATTTACATTCTAAAACCATGTAAAACAACAAAAATATTCTTACTAAATTCAAGAAGCTTATAAATAGATGCATGTCACTGGAATCATCATAATATCACACATACTAACACCCAATGTATATTACTCCAATTAACATAAAGTGTAGCAAGCAAATCCAAATAAAATATAACATTAAATATATTCATGCCAAATTTAAGAAGTGGATAAATAAACGCATGTCACTAAAATCGTCATAATATTAATGATACTAACACAAAATCTAATTAACATACAGTTTAATAAACACTTCCAATTTTTTTTATAAAAAACTTTTTAAATTGTACAATTAACTTTCAAAAACTATCATGTCCTTGTCAGACACGCTTCTCGTAAGTGTTTGACACTCCCCTCGTAAGTGTCCGATATGGGTGTCCGAATTAATTTTATTTTTAAATTAAGGATACGCAACGTAGCGTATCCGATACGTGTTCGATGGGTGCCCAAGAGGTGTTGGTTTTCGATGGTGTGTCCGACACTGCACCAAGTAATTTTAAAGAGTGTATCAAAGCTCTTGGGTGATAACAACAAACAACACAAGCCAAATATCAATATATGAATCGCGTTCTTTTCAGGAAATGTTAATGTCAGGACATTTATTGTTTCTGTCAGAGTAATTTTTATGTTAAATTAATAAAAATTGTTCTGATATCAATAATAATTATTCTGTCAATATCATAACACGTTGTTTAAGGTTAATAAAAATCATCTTGAAATCGTTTCTTCATAATCCTGAAAAGTGTAATTATATCAATTCCTACTTTTAGCAACTACTTTAATGATTTTAATGTGACGGCTATAAACTTTTTTCAAAAAAATTTAGTTGCCCAAACTAAATTCAAGCAATATATATTTCTTGTTGATTAAAATTACTTCGTTTTGGAGCTCTTTAGCCTTATCGAAATTGATAATATCTCATTTTCACTTTGGGTTGATTCGAGTTTGAGTCATAAAGAACGAATCTAACCTAAAAATTGAGGGGGACAAAAAACAATAAGTACATGGTATTCGTTGGGGACCTCGTCGGTGCTTGGGGAAGAGTATGCTCGACTTGAGATGTCAATATTTCTACGCCGGTTAAAGAACTTTCAATCTTTCTGTTCCCCCATGCTACTGCATAAATGCATGTCCGAAATTAATAAGTAATCCTTACGTTGTATTGGAATGCTTTTATTACATGGTTAGGTTCTTACTGAACCTAATCAATATATTTTTTTCTTTATTTGGTTTGCCAAATGATACCCAAGCTTTGTGCAATTGTGGATAAAAAATATTTGGAAAAAAAAATCAATTGGTGGATATTCATATTCTTCGAAAAAAATGATTTAGATTTGATGGGCATCTTAAAGAATCCTCCTCCACTTAGTTCTACATCATCTTTATGATATTATTATCAGATACGCCTGCATTTAATAAGAATTCTCCATGTATGTTTTGAATTATAATTTTAGATCATTGTTTAACCAACTCTGTTTATTAATTTATTTACCAGTTACCATTCTTTGTAATGTTGTTAATTGTGCTTCTTTTTTTTTTTTTTTATGATGAACCCGTAACCGCTACTCTTTAGGTGTACATTGGGTAAAACTGTTGAGAGTTGTCACACATTAAGGATTTATACAAGCTATGCTAGCTCTTTATAAGATACATGAGCTACTACACTCTTTGTCAATTTGTTTTGAGTTGGAACACCATGTATTCTTAATAAGGTATTAGATCAGACTTTTCATGCGATTTGCTACTCTGTCAACATGCTCACGATCACCCGTGTTAAAAGTCCACGTGTTTGACTTATATAATGTCATACGTGAGGGGCGTGTTGAGAATTGTCCCTCATTGGAAGTTTACAAGATATGCTAGCTCTTTCTAAGATACATGAGCTACTCCACTCATTGTTAGTTGGTTTTGAGTTGGAACATCATGTTTTCTTAACAAAAACCTCGGACTGACACTATATGCTGCAAATTACGGAAGCCAGGTAAAAGGCATTAGGCAAGCCAGGTGCAACATGCTCGATCGAGAAAGTATTCATACGAAAAATCGAACTCGTGATCAAAGACATCCGGACTTACCTCCTCTACCAACTCGCCCCCAAGTGAACTTGTTCTTCACTTTGATTAATATGTGCTGGTTTACTTTAGGGTTGCGAGTTGTGTGGGTATTATATCCCTCAGAAGTCAGAACATCTGCAATCAATTCCATGAAACGTGGCAAGAATTGGCCAGAAAATTATGGTATGAAAAGACACTTGTGAATCAGGTATGACAAAGCCAAAGTCAAAAGAAAATGGGGTTTGTTTGTTGCTGCCCTGCAGGGCATTGTCCTTAGGGCATCATCCACCATCTATATAGAATCTTTTTTTTCTTTTAAAAAAAAGATTCCAAATGAACGGTGATGATGCCCCTAAGGGTACTGCCCTTAAGAGAAAATGGAACGACAACCGACAAGAATATCATACAGGGGATGATGAATAATTGGATTGATTATGTATGTTTACCAGAAGAAATCAAATCAGAGTGGACTAACCAGAATGTGAACTGTAGTAATTGCGGTGGTCTTGGACGATGTAGCAGTAATTGCAATAATTTTGATTCTGGGATTCTGCTGCAGAAGATGTAGCACCACCACAGCCGCCGCCGCCGCCACGATCAGAATCATCATCTGAAGAATAATCAGAATCCGAAGTGTGATAGTGATACTGATACGTATAATCGGTAGGGTAAGGAGACACGCAAAGAAAATTCCAAACAAAGAGAGCCCATCTGCCCAGCTGTTGCAAAGGGAAACAGATCACTAGATCTAACAGCTGCTCACTGCCGATGAGCTCGGGCAAACAAGCCAGCTGCTACCACACCTCCGCCGAGATCTTTGCCACCGACACCATCATCACACTGTTAAATGGCATCTTTTCATCAATCGCCAGTGCTCAAGTTGAGTTCTTTTTATTTTGTGGGGAATTCGGATGCCTCTGTTCCAGATCATTTGTGTTCTTGGCAATCATTATTGTTGTGTGATGCAAGTATCGCAGATCATACACGGGTTTCTTCTTTCACTATTTCTGTCTTATTTTTTACATAATATCGATGTCGATCTTGACAATTTTGTTACCTATTCCTTCTTATTAAAATGGTGCAATTGAATGATAATTTATATAATTAAGGAAATCATAATTTATTAAAGTTGCATTTCAATTAAGAAATTTGAAGCCATAGATTTCAAATCCGTTTAATTGTTTCTATTAGTAAAAATTAATTTTAAATTGAATTTATTTAAAAAAATAATATGTAATTATAATTATTTACAAATGTTACTGTTAATTTAGTGATTGAATTAAAAATTTGCTCTAAGCACGTTCACGAAAAAATTCTGAGAGCAAGTTGAGCTTTTTAGCTGGCCTACGGGCCAAAGTCTGAGCTTGAGTTGTTTGTCTATTTCGAGTTCAATGGAGTTTGAAGTTTGAACTCAATTTTTTTCCAGCTGTAACTCATGAAAGTGGCTCACCACCAAAAAAGTGTAAATTAAACAGAAGAAGAACACATTAATTAAGCATAATATTAAATCTTGTAGATAGATTACCGGTTCAAGTGTAAAATAAACGAATTTGTGCGTCCACCACTCCACTTTTTTTTTTTTTTTTTTTGGGCATGCAACTTTTTTTTTATAGCATAAAAGGTGTTAAATTAGATTAAAGAAAAGAAATACATCAAAGACCAGTCTATATTACAGGACACGGCTAAGCCAACGAAAAACAAGCCACATAAACAGGGAGCTATTATGGACATAACACACATCATAAAAGGGCTCATAGAGAAAAGGAGTAGTAGCGTATGCACAAGAACTTGACCTTGTCAATAGTAGTCACCAAAGCGGAACCAGGTCTCCTCAAATCACAGACGTCGTGGTAAGGTTGAGAGCGGGAACTACCTTCCATAAATGAATGAATAAAGTATGATAAACAAGATACATAAAATGATAGAATGACACTAAACGCGCAAACTCCTGTATCCAAATCCCAACCAGAAAACCAACGTCCAAATACTATCACGGTGTGGTTCACGAAACCGAACCACCCAGTAGTATTTGAATTCACAGCCAAGCAGTGCCTCAACACCAAAATCATCAAAATGGGCAAAAAAGATGCACCACCAGGAGATAGAAACTGAATTCTAATAGTGATGTCGCTAGTACACCAAAAAACAAGTCAACCAGAATTTGATAGCGCAGGACTACAACAAACAAAATCAAGACCACCAAATACCACACACACAATAGTAATATAACAAAGACAATTATGAAAAAACACAAAAAATAGGAAGAGCGCCCGAAAAGACATGCCAACCTGGGATTGATTCCAATCTTGTTTGTAACAAAAATATCCCCTTCATGATAGAAAAAAACAAGATGGTTCTCATCTCTATCTCTTTTGAGCAGACTTAGATTCGGGTTTTATAGACAATATTCCCATGTCCAATATAAAAAAAAACAAGAAATCCTCCTTATATATATGTGTGTGCGTGTGTGTGATTTGGGATACAACTAAACCTTTATAAATTAATGCACTAGGATCGGCAAAGTTCAATTAATCGATAAATTAATATTTATTAATTCATATTAATTAACACAACAACTTAATGATTTATCGAAGTATTGTTTATTTTATTAATGAATACAACCAGATAACAATACAGTTGAAAAGATGTTGACTGCCGAATAAATAATTGATAATGTAACAAGAATTAACAGAGATGATAGAATTGAAGATGATAGTTTTATTATATTAACTTTTTTTAAAATAAAGCTCTTAAAACATCGATTATATTGAAACTTCGCAAGAAATTTTTTTCATGTTAAAAAAATTAGAGATATGACATCAGTTTTTAAAGAAATAAACGAGAATTGAGTCATATTTTATGAATTGTTAGTAGAGTGATCATATTTTCCCGTCCTGCATGCGGCTATTGTACTGATAAATAACAAGTCAATGTTGAAGTACAAATAGTAGAATAGAGTACTCAGCCTCATCTTCATCTCCAATTCAGTAGAGAATCAATTTCTGCTATTTTTATGTAGCAACGAAGTTAATAATTTGTTGACTTGTGTGTCTCTCCATCTATATATGTTTGTAAATATATATCATGGAGATAGAGCGACGGGGAGAGAATGGTTTTCCAAAACTTTGAGCGCAAACCGTTAAGAGTATGTATGTTTGTTTTCTCACCCGGCCTGGGCTGTAATTAAAGCAGCCGATGCCCTCAAATCTGCATCGGATTACATGTGTGAAAAAAGATTCCAGGTTGGTTTTCTTTACTCTGTCTTTTTCTATACAATCCAAGTTTAAAAGCAACCCTGATGGGGGGTTTCGGTGGGAGAAGAAGGATAATCAATTCCAGTAGAAAACTAGAATTTAATGGCACCCAAGAGAAAGATGGAAATCACTGTTGTTGATGAGAATGAAAGGGTTTTGTTTTCCAGTTTCCAGAATGTTGCTACCAATCTTTGTCAGATGTATAACCTGGCTTCTGAGAACCAAAAGCTTGCTTTTGAGGCGGGGCAGCGGTTCTCCCTTGTAAGAGATCAACACTTTTACGAAATTTATCTTTGTTCATTTCTGATTGAACTTTTTCAGAATTTCGGCTTTGGTTCTATATCAAAAGATCAGAAATAATCGGCTTTGGTTATTAACTTTTTTTCTTTTTCCTTGATTTTTTTCTAATCTTAAGGGAATGGCTAAATTGATCCTGTTATGCTTGATTGATATTTATTGTGGTCTGACGTTCTTGAAGGTTTCTGATTTTGAAACTCTTTTACGCTTTCCCAGTTCTCTTTGGTGGTTGTTGGATTGTGGAAATGGATACGTACGTTTTGAAATTTTGAAGTTCTTTTCAAGAGTTTTCTGTAAGGTTTCATGTTCTGCATTTGCATGCTCAAGTTGAGACCATATTTATTGATTTTTTTTTAAAAATATGTCTGATTTAGTGAGTGATCATGTGATGTTTGATGGGAAGTTTGTGAATGTTCTAATCATGTTTCAGCTATTAACTGAAGCTTATCTTACATTTGGATGCGGATATAATCTTATCAAATTTGTTTTTGACAATCACGTCCCATTTATATCAGTATCTTGTTTTAGATAAGAAGTTTGTGCTGTTAAAACTCTTATGATCCGCGTAAAATGGAAAAGGTGGCATAATGATCAATTTGCTGAATTGTTATTTCTCAAGTTAGCGGCTTGATGACAGTTACAAAGTTTCTGTTTTCGGCGGATTTTATTTTGTCGTACTTATCAAAATGAGATGTCAAATGATTGCATTCATGTAAACATCTGAAAAAAGCAATCAAGATAACGACACTTGTTGAGAAGCTAAAGTGAATCGTTTACGACAATGGCAAACGACTAGTGAATCTTTTCCGAACACGACAAACTACTGCCTTTTCTGGAAAGTTAATTGGGATCTTAAAGAAAGTGACAATAAATATAACATGCAGTAGTGTTATGCTAGTCGCGAAAAGTTTAAAAAATTCTGTTGGAGGTCATGGTCTTTCAAGATTAAAACCATTGTGGAGGTCATGGTTATTCAACCGTCTTTTAAGACTGTTTGTAAACCAGAGATACCTGTTTACTCTCTTGCATAATATCCACGGAGATTGAATGATTCCAAAGGTGTCCTCTCTCTATGATCTTAAGACTGTTTGTGCTTTTGAAAAGAAATGCTAAAACGTGGATATTGTGCAGGTGCACATCTTACAGTAGGTCTCATAGATTATTGTGATCCCTATGATCTACAGTTTCGGAATTCCTCACTTTTTAAAGTGTTTTTATTTATGTTGGTTGATTCCCTGGGGCATAATAGTGAAACAGAATTATGCACAAATTGATGAAAACATTTCACTTCAGTGTGCTGATTTCAACCCTTTGCATCAGGCCTAGTGCATTGACTTTTGCTCTTCATCAACAAAATTCTTAAAAACATGTGGTCTTGGCATGATATCATAGGATTTGACCATATTTGTGCGAATGTTTTTATTGAAATTTTCAATAAAATGGATTGAGAACATGGGCTGCGCAAAGTTCCAAACAGTATCTTGTAATGGATCTTTATCAGCTTTAAGTTGTTACTGTTTTGATATCTCCTCTGATATCATACAAGTTCAAGAAATCTGTTTATCCTGTCCTCACATTTAAAATGTGACGTTTTTTCTTCTTAACTAGTATCAAAATATCTGTATTTTTTCATCAAAGTCTGATTAGAATTTGAGTTATTATTATTAAAAATTTATAGCCGCAGTGATGAGAGAAGCTCTGACTTTTAATTCTATCAATGCAACACAATTCAATTAAAGGTTGCCTAATAATATCTTCATGTAATTTTTAAGGTGAAAATGCATGAATGGGTGGCAGCAAAGCTGCAAGAAGGGAAACTGTTGACCATGCCTGATATTCTTGGCTATTTGCAGGTTCTTCCAAAATCCTTTTTTTATTTGTATTTTGTCCAATCTCCTCTTTATCAGTTCCTATTCCTTATTTGAATAGTCTATGAAGTTAAATTATAACGTGCTTTTCGAACCTAGATACCATTAGGTGGTACTTTCTTCCTTTGCTCAATCATACAAACTTTATCCAAATACACTTGGTTTTTGTTTGGCAATTGAAATGAATGATTATATGTTAATATGTCAGAATTATTATTGAATAATTACATATAGCCTGTGAAATAGCTCTTTTTTCTGAAACTTATGGTAAAAGGATAGTAATTCGCAAGTATTTGTAATCCCAGTGTTACATTAAGAACCTTGTGGGATAGTACAAGACATAGCTGAGTTCTTTATGTAATTCATGAAGCTGGATGAAACTAAAGTTTGCTCTGACTTTCTAGAAGAATTGAAAATTCGCCATTTTGAAAAGATTCTTCTGATCCAGAATTGATGGTACTGTACTGATACATGTCATGTTGGTTTGAGCAGTTGGTGCGTTCAGATCATTTCTTGATGATTAATTTATCCAAGGAGTGGTTATTTACCTCATGAAACATCAATACAATTATTCTTTTTTGTGTTAAACATTCATTTCGTTATCGTAAAAGCCCTTTTACCCCTGTCTTGAAAGGTGTATTCTTATATAGTAGGCACTGTACATGTGAAAGGTGTATACTTATATAATATAAGATCAGTTTTCCATGAATATTGTAGCTGATCTCAAAAGGCCTTGCTAATGTAACTTGCAAATGAAAAAAATTCACAAAGCATGAATCAACATCAGTACTCTGATAAGTAAAACTGTTAGCGGAGGTAGCATTCCTTTTTATCACGTCTCTTTGTCTTATTAAAGATGGTGTTTTCCTGAAAGTTTGCTACTCATCTGAATTTTGGTAATTAAGTTCATCATTGCCTAGCCATGTAAGGTATATTCCACATATTTTATGTTGCTTTCCACATTATTAGATCCCTGATTCTAAATGTCGATCCCCGACTAAATGACAGGATAAGCTGAATGGACCAATCACTGGGTGTGCTGAACAATTGTGTAGCAGAAGTGATCAGAATGGTGCAAGCGCGTCTCATGCAGTGCTGACGACTCCATCTCCATCTGCTCGGCAAGGCATAGGTTATTCAGATATGCATATGGGAATGAACTCTGATGTTAATATGGAGTAAACTCCCCTTCTCCAAAATTGGAAGTACAATTATATTGTTATGTTGTTGGGTCATGTTAATGAATTATGTAATCCTAGACTTGCAAACATGTTCCTTGAATGAATTATTATTCACTTTATAATTGGATTGATGATAACATCATTGGTGAAGTTTGTCATTTATATAAAAGCTACTCTGCCTAATTAAGTCCACTAACTGAAGTTTCTTTCTGATGCAATTATGAAGCAGGATTGATGCTAAGTGACCATACTTACTACCTCTTGCCTTTCTCAAATATTACTTTATTGGATAGTTTTTACACACAATTCTGTAGAATTCTAAATTGAACATTTTCATAGATCGTTGAACTCCAAAGTTTGTAGTGTTACTACTTAGAAGTTGTTAGTTATTGTATCTTATGAAACATATTACTTAAGTACTAGTGGAGAACAATGACTATAATTTGCCTATCAATACCAGAAACTAAAGACAGCCACCATATCATACCAGATCACCCATAATAGGGTAAGTTGGGTAAAGGAAAATCTCAGCCCAGCTTGGTTTGTAAACCATGGCTGAGTTAAGACATAACTCAGTTCAGCATCTGGCTGAGTTGAGGGATACCGTTTTTGTAGAAAAGTTGAATAGTTTATGGAATGGTTCGCTAGTCATATTCAAATGTGTGCGTGACATGATTTTTCTGCCTTTGATTTTATGGAATTGTAAAGCCATGTGTCTTCTCACCATTGGCCATGAACTAGTACAACAAGCGGTTACAAGTAAGAAAAAAATGGAGAAGGGAAAGAAATTGTTTGTTGGCAACGAATAACGTATTTTTCCAAATAGCCAGATTACACTCATATGATTTGAAAGTAGACCGTTTACCCCTTATAATTTTCAAAATAGATAGTTTATCCCTATGTGGTTCTGAAACTATGTAGACCCCTCATGCAGGGGCGAATCTACATGTACTACTATATATATTTTACTAGAAGTTTAACCAATGGTGGTACAATGGTCTCGTGGTGAAAATTTTTCATTACAGGCCCAGCGACCCAGGTTTCATTCTTGGTGGCAACATTTTTCGACTCTCCTCTTGATGATGGTGGCATTGGCACGTGTATCTTCCAAAAACAATTACACGCAATTATTTGCTTCCTACCATTTTTATTTTAAACATTCTTTCCTATCATTTAATAGTTAAAATTTTTTTTTAATTGATTTCTAATAAATTACAATATTACAAAATAAACTTTCATCCATTAAAATTAAAAAATACAAGAACTAAACCTAATTGATTTATTCAAAATTTAAATAAATTTTGATTGTTTTAATTTAATATAGCAGGTAAAATGTTTATGAAAAATAAATTTATTGAATTTATGTTTTGAATTTTACCAAACTACTTTTTAAACATAAAGTTTGCAAAAAAATTATATTTTAAAATGATTCAAAAAATTACAATGTGTTTTTTTCTAAAATTTACGATATATTTTTTTACCAATTAAGATTCTCACATATTGGCAATAATTTAACATAGGTATTGTACATCTATTTTGATATTTTCAAATAAATACAAGATAATGAACAAAACATTAAACGCGTAAATATTTGACATGATCGGAAAATGTGAAGCATATGATGATGTAGGGAAGGGAGCAAAGAATTCGAAGCCATAGTCAAATCCCTTCCTTAAATATCAACGAACCGAGTATTGTAATAATAATATTATTACAAATAAACTCGGCAAGTGTATTATTCTTGAAATCAAACAAGTCTTTTTTGAAATAGCATTGCAATTATTTACCTAATGATTTTTACCTACAGTTTTAAAAGTCGGAGGTTTATCATGAGTTTTTGGTTTAATTTTTATGTAATTAATTTTTGCCCCCCTCCATAAAATTCCTAGATTCGCCCCTGCCCTCATGGTTTGTGCAAAACACACCCATATATGCTATGTTTTGTAAGCCACGGAGGGTAAAATGCATATTTTGAAATTCACATGGGGTAAACTGTCTATTTACAAATTACAATGGGGTACAATGCCTATTGTCAATATCACATTGGGTAAATTGACATTAGCTCAAGAAAATAAATAAGAAATGTATATGAAGAAGATAATAATAATATATTTCTCTGTTAAATTAATTAAATTGCACAGTTCATGTTGGGTAAAAATCTGGGTAATGTATCTTTGGGACAAGAAGACAGTGATACATAATGGCTAGTATATCGAGGCAATAGTTCAACTCTTTGTCCTTAAAACGATAGTGCCCTATTATGGTGCTTACGATTTCGATGACAATTCGTTTATCAAGATACAACGACTATGGTTCGTGATAGTAGCACTACAACTCACGAATCCTACAAACCACACATACTTAAAGCACTCAACCTTGAAGAAAGAAGATGATATGCAACAAAATGCACATATTATATCTTGATCTATGTTGTTAATCCATAGAAAATTGTGTGTTTAGTTCATAAGATAAGTTTTTTTGTACAGTAGTCCAATGGACATCATTAAAAGATACCATTTAGAAGAGATTTTCCATGAAAATTTACATACACTCATGACGGGTTGCTTATTTTGAATGAAAATGTGTTTGTCCAAAAGATACAAATTCAAAACATTTTTAATGAAATGTTGCACATAATCTTGAAAGGGTGCATTGTTTAATTTCAATTCAATTTTTTTTCAACAATCCCCCACATTGAATTGTCATGACCCGAAAATTTTACATGATCATGCACACTCATCATGACATATATGAAATCATTCATAAGTATAAGTGCATATATTTTAATATTTCATATGTGCATTGGAAAGCATAGAGATTGTGAACAAGGTTTAATATATATTGACTAAATTTATGATATTGATTAAATTTAGTGAATATATTTAATATATTGTATAAATTTAATGAATAGATTTAATATATGAATAGATTTGAAAATATTGAATAAAATTTAAGATATTGATTAAATTTAGTGAATATTATTAGTATAAAAATAATAATTAGAATAATCATATATATATTGAATAGATTTTAAAAATGTGAATAGATTGTAAAATAGTGAATAAATGGTAAGATATGGAGTAAATTTAATGAATAAATGTCAAGGGTAGTTTGGTAATTTTTGAAATTTGTAAAAAAACAATAATAATAAAATAAAATAAAATCGGGAACCGCCTTTACATTTCAGTATGTGCACACATTCAAACATTTCACTATGTGAAATTGACGTGAACGAGAACAGAGAAGAGAGAAAGGAGAGAGTTTCGGTTTCGTCGATTTTCGGACTTCGAAACAACTTCAAAACTAAAAAATAAGTATATATCTGGAATCATCGCCTCGCTACCTTCCTTTAGATGTAGTTTTTCTTCATTTTTCTTATGTTTATGTTATGGCTTAATTTGAAATAATGTCCAAAGATTATGAAATTGATATATATGATAGATTAAGCAATGATAAACAATATTTAACAAGAAAATTGAGATTTTGTTGTAGTTTCGATTTTATACAAATTTTATGTGTACAAAAAGTCATGTGCATATAACGGTTATACTAAAATTGAATTGAGAAAATGTAATTGTAACTTTGATAAATAATGAATAGTTGAAAATTAATATTGCACTTGGTATGAATATTTTATTCATCGCTGTAATTAATTCATAATTAACCATATGATATTAAGCTTGGTTGTACATTTGAAATACATTTATATGTTCTACTTTCGATACTGGCACCAATAAGTCGAATTAAGCGATTCATACGAGATAAGAGTATCGATTGTGAGTATATCCTTATAACTTGGCATTTAACTTTATATGAGTATGCGATTTGTGCTATATGAGTACCTTGAATTGGTGAATGGATTGAGATGAATGCAATATGATGTGCAAGAAATAAATTGAGTTCTTAAATGTACACGTTGAGATGTGATGTTATACGATCTATATGATGTTATTTACCGTATTATTACGATGTTATACATATGATTATGCCATGTGCATTCATAAAAGATTAAAGAACTATGTTATGACCGCTGATGACCTTGAATCATGTGTTATTGCATTCTGAGTACGGTCGGAATTACAGAATCAAATAATACAGATCCCGAGTTCATTACAGAGTGTCATGGCCATATCGTGATCACTAATTGTTATTTGTATTAGTTGGTTCATAACAGAATAACAATACGGACATACATGTGCATCATTTCGTTTGATACGAATCATGTGAATTGATGTAAAGACTATGATGAATCATGTGTTATATTTATGTACTTATGTGGATATGAATTATATGTTTATGTGATGTTAAATACTACGTTCTTTGAATATGCTCATTGAGAATGCAACTCACCAAATGCAAATGCTGATTTTCAGTTGATCGTGAATAGAAGTCGACTTTAGAAAGTATTTCTACAGTCTTTTGACGTCATGGATCCAAGGTCGACTGGCTGACTCTAGTCCTTCTCCCTCAGCTCATCATTTGCATATATTGTATATGTTTTTAGTTGGGTTGTGAGGGGTACAACCTTGGTTATTTTTGTGGCATACATATCTCTATATGCCTTGTAAATTATATGATGATAAATGTCTATGATTAGATGATATGAAAGTCCAAGTTCCGCTGCCATTAAATATTATGTTATATGCCTCATGTGTATGTGTTATGTATAAGGGTGTCACACGAATTAAATTAAAGCATGAATAGACATGATGTCGGAAGAGTTCTTTAGTGAATTGTTATAGTATCGGGAGATGTTGCTTGTGGTTTTGAATCTTCCGTAGTAGAATTCAATCGGATTTACTTGACTTAATAGTGAACTTATAGCTTTGAACTATTTAGCCGTTGGTGTAAACCTAGACATTTGAACCACACTAACAATTCTAATATCTGTATTCGTTTCTCACGTTTGTGTCGTTTCCGGCCTTAGACCACGATTGGTTTCATATGTGCTATTCCATATTTGAAGTGATCACATTGCGCACTCATGTAGGTATCTCCTAAAAGAGTATCCCGCTATACTCCAATATATTTACAAATATGTCTTAAGCATTTGCCTATCATCGTGTCCCTTTTGCATGCTACACCTCTTATCATATGAATGAGTTGGAGACTAGTCTCCAAGGTGTTTCTCTAATATCGTAATTTGGTTGTCCCTTTTGAACCTAGATCTTGGATCTCCGATCAACTAGGTTGGGTATCTACTACAAGAATTTAATTTCGGGGTTTTAATATCATACCCAAGTAATTTACATGATCTCTATTTTAACTAATTAAGATTATGCTAATAGAGATCACTTGCCACATGGTATTATGTCTATGATCAGACTTACCTTTATACATACTACTTTATGCCATTTCTATAGCGTAACAGCTATCACAAAATATATTAATTGCAAATACAAGTTTTTTCACAACAAAGAATTTTCTCTAAGAAACTTCGAAGCCATCCGTCTTCTTCTCCGACTTTATCCAACGCTATGAATTCTTATTTCATAGTGGATTAAGCTATACTAATTTAGAGAATTTCCCTCATTTCTTTTTCCATGACTTATCATCATCATCAATGGTAAACACATTACCACTTTGTGTCAGATATCCTATTTGCTTAACTGTATCTTTATATACAACATGATATCTCTAGTTTTGAATTCAAAGCGTTGCAAAGTTACAAATCCAAATTCAAGTTTTAACTTCTTGTAAACTTTGATTTAAGCATTGTTTCTTACAAAATTTGAAACTGTACGAAGCTCTCAATTTAAATTTAAGTATAGTGATTCTTAGAAAATCCAAGTTCAAGATTTTATTTCTTACAAACTTGAATTTTAAGTGCATAGCTTAAAAAATTTGAAACTAGAATTATATATATATTTGAGAAATCGTAACACCAATATTCATCATGCCAATATTTCTTGCAAACTTTAATTTCAAGTATGAAATTTGATGCACCAATATTCATCATATCAAAATATTTTATCAACATTCTCTTCATTATTTTGACGATCTCTATATTGTTTCTCACAATAAGCATATCATCAATATGCAAGCATACCATTACATATGCTTCAGTGTGTCACATTTGTCATATTTGTTAACTTTAAATCTTTTTGACAACATAATTTGGTCAAAAAAAATTCATGTCATTATTTTTTGCGCTTGTTATGACTTAATTTAGTCAGACACCTCACACTTTTAAGTATTTGTAGGAAAACATTTGTCGTTTCCACAACCCTAAGGATTCGTTCTTGCCTAAGTGTGACACTTTTAATGTGGTTGACCAAAATGATTGTTGCCCCCACAGTTTCAGGGCAATATCGAAATATCAAGATTTCATTGGTATCAAACTTTTAAGTTTTTAAACTTTAATGTTATAACTTAGAAATTAAAATCCAAGATTTTAAGTCTTGCAAAATTTTGATTTAAGCACACTTGCTTAAAAATTCAAACTTGAGCAATTCTCGAATTTGATTCACGATTTTCATTACAAGCATATAGTACTTAGAAAACTTGAATTCAAAATTAATGTCTTGCAAATTTGAGTTTAAAGCTTAAAATGCTTAGAAAATTCCAATAGAATCAAATGAGAGAAGCAACACAAATCGGAACAATTATGTCATTTGATTCACCATTGCATAATTCAAGATTTATATCTTGAAACTTCGAGTCTTAAGCATAAAATGCTTAGAAAACTCAACTAGAATCAAATAATTTTGGTGTTGCACCAATATTGACCCATAATTCTTTATTGCAGAACACATTTGCTTAATTGGTCTGCAACCTCATTCTAATAGTGTTTAAACTTTAAACACCCTTAAGACCTCGTTTTTGCGTCGTAGCAAATATCCATAACAATATCTTGTGCAATCATCGATAAAGTAACGTTACTTTTCCACACCTCTAGGTTGCTCAAGCATTAAATTACAACATTTGTTGGAACCGAAGAGGGGGGGGGGGGGGGGGGTGAATGAGGTTCATTGACTACTTTAGCGTTTTAAAATGAATTTGCAAATAGTCGAGTTTGCGCTGCGGAAGACCTCAAGTCAATCGATAAATAAATAAAATAAAGAAGTAAATAAATGCGTAATTTAAATAAAGATAAAGAACACGAGAATTTGTTATAGAAGTTCAGCGATGAAGCGCCTACGTCTCCCTCTTCCCGGTTAGAAAACGTTTCAATGAGGTTCCACTAGAACGAAAATGATCTTGGCCTTAAGGGCTCCAAGTTAGCCACAACACACTCTTCCCGAGTACAAAAAAAGCTCTTCACGAGCAACACACTCTTCACGAGTTTTCTTGGCCTTAAGGGCTCCAATGATAGCCACACAAAACTCTTCCCGAGTTACCCACACTCTTCACGAGTCTTCTTGGTCTTAAGAGCTCCAAGGATCGCCACAACACATGCACCAACTTTACTTGTTGATGACTTTTACAATTCCAACTTGCGTCAGTGTTGGAGGACCTTGTAATAACTCAAGAACACCTTCACGGTGTAACAACACGAAGAACACAAGACTCTCACACAAGAAATGAATCACAAACTTCAATACAACACAAATGTATGAAGTTTGCAATGCTAGATAAAATTTGAATAAGCAAAGCTTTCTTGAAGTTTATAGACTTGTTTCTTGTATTCAAAATGCTCCACAACATCCACATTTATAGTGTAGGAGGCCCAAAGGCTCCTACTAGCCGTTGCTACACTTAAGGTTTGAATCACTCCAAGATCGCCTCGGACATCGCCTCGGGCGATCACCATCGACGCGCCCCAACGGTCACAATCTTGCACACATCGCCTCAGGCGATGTCACGATCGCCTCAAGCGATCAATGCCACAAATCAATGCAGTAGCCTCGGTTGCTCAAAATCTTTCATCGCCTCAGGCGAAGCTTCCATCGCCTCAGGCGTTCAGGCCATCGCTTCAGGCGTTCAGGCCATCGCCTCGGGCGTTCGTGCCATGCGCGCGGGCCTCGACGTCGCCTCTGTCGATGAGTGTGGCGAAGTCCTCCTGGCTGCCATCGCCTGGGGCGATCCAGCCCAGATTTTGCACATTTAATTTTCTCCAATCAATCTACTTTTCAACCAATAAACATGTACACTAAGTATACACATTAGTATAACAAACACAAGTTTTGTTGATCATCAAAACTCATACATAATTCGGAGATACATTAAGCATTAAACTCAACCACGAGTTTAAGGCTCAACAACATTAATATGAATTAATTCTAGATTGTTGGAATGATTCACTTAGACTCATGCCCTCCGCATGCATATCGTGCATGACCACTTGCAGTTCTTGCACTTGGGTCATCAATTTGGAATCAACCATCTTGTATTACAAAACTCGTCCGACTATGAATTTCTTCAAGCCGGCAGCCATATATATTTTTACTCCAATGACTATACACGTTGTGTAGTGTGTTGTCAAGTCCGTTAAGAATGTAGGTCTTGCACATGAAATCACTTGATTCCACGCATCAACTGGCTGCCCTCTTTTGGATGTCGATTTCTCCCTCATTGATCGTACGAACATCTTCATTCAAAAATCTTGCTAGACTCAATGTTGTAACTAAAACACCATCTTTTGTTGCCAACATTTGAAGTTGAACCCCGTTGAATTTTTCGGGACATTTTCCATGATGAATGGATGTCGTCGTTGCACTTGTTGAAGCCATTTTTTTCAATAGATATCCTTTTAAGATTGTTGGGTAAAATTCTAGGTATATGTATCTTTGCAATAAGAAGACGATGATATAAAATTGCTAGTATGTCGAGATAAGAGTTAAACTCTTTCTCCTTAAAACGATATTGCCCTGCTACGATGCTTATAGTTTCGATAACAATCATTTTCCAAGATATAACGACTATGATTCATGATAATAGCTCTACAAATCACGAATCCTAGTAACCACAAAGGTTTAAAGCAGCCAACCTTGAAGAAAGAAGATGTCATGCAACAAAATGCACAAATTATCTCTTGATCTATGCTGTTAATCCATATAAAATTGTGTTTATTTAATAAGGAAAATGTTGTTTATATAGTAGTCCAATAGACACCAGTAAAAGACACCATTTTGGAAGAGATTTTCCATAAAAAGTTACACACGATCATGAAGAGTTGCTCATTGAATGAAAATATGTTTATCTAAAAGACACAATTTCAAAAAAAAATTAATGAAAAATTGCACATATTCTTGAAAGGATACATGGTTTAATTTCAATTCTATTTTTTCAACAGTTCATAATTTTGTAACACCATTAGTCAAATCAAATCAAACAAATTATATATCTTTGTAAAGTAATGGTTGCTTAGTGGAATCGCACCGGTGGTCGTCAAATAAATAAGATATCGTTGTCAAATAAATAAGATACGTTGTTCAAAAAAAAATAAAAAAATAAAAAAGATATGGTTAGTAGGAAATTCGTAAACAAACCTTACGTTGCATTGACAAATTTATGACATGGTTCAGTCTACCAAAATAGTATAATAAACTTTTAATATTTATGATGAAGATATTATATTGAATAGGCAAATGTGCATGCCCCATTACCAGCATATATTCGGTTTGTACTCTACTTACATCAACTCAATATTAAATTATATAATTTTTTTAAAAAATAAATAATTTAACATATTAACTATTTTAAACTAATCATATTCGCTTATCCATATATAAAACCCATGCCGATTCATACAATCATTTTCCTTTCGTTTTTATTACCATTGACAGATGCATATTAGGACAAAGAGGTAAGTGCCCCTTTAAAAAAAAAATTTAAATTTCATTTAATCCTCCAAAAATTGTATTTTGTTTATCAAAAATTACTTTTTACACGTTAAATTATATTTTAGCTCCCTCGAAATATAATATTAATTTTTATTTTGATATTTTTTGACAACATTTCCTTTATCATGACTTATTGCAGCATAGCTTTCCTTTCGTGGAGAAAAAAGGTTTGACTTTAGCAGCCTTTATTGACCCTATCAAACTTGATAGTCGTTTAGATAATCACACCCCAAAAAGATCTAAGTAAATTTGCACCTCTCTTCCATTTCCCAGAACTTGTTTATCCGCGGAGATGACTGGAAAATTTTCATATGATCTTTCGTTAAGTTTGACAGCTTTCATAGTCTCTTTGTTATCATCGATCATATTCATTACTTCGGTAAGAAACAAGTCAAGAAAAAGGAATCACTTAAATCTTCCTCCGGGAAGCTATGGCTGGCCAATTCTTGGCGAGTCTCTGACGTTTCTCGGCGGCAGCCGGAACGGAACACCCGGGAAATTCGTGAAAGAAAGAATGGAAAAGTACAAGTGTGAGGTGTTCAAGACTTCACTTATGGGTGAATATGTAGCTGTGCTATGCGATGGCCCAAACGGGTACAAGTTTTTGTTCAGTAATGAGAATAAATTGGTCAAAATTTGGTGGCCTGCTTCTGTGAGGAGGCTACTAGGAAAGTGTTTGTCTACTACTTCTGGAGTTGAAGGAATGCTAATGAGGAAGATGGTATCTCAATTTTTTAGCCCACATGCCTTCACAAAGCTTTACATCAAAACCATGGATTTGGTTTCTCAACAGCACATAAATGCTCACTGGCGAGGTACAAGAATCATTGATGATGATGCTTTTTTTTCTTTTCTTCGTGTAATTCTTTTTTATGTATAGATTTGTTTTCTATATTGAATAAGGACAAGTTAGAATGATAAATCTTATTTCAATATGAAAGTAAAATTCTATCAAACATTTGTTATATCAGGGCCATTTTTTACCCATGTAATCAGGAAGTACTCTACTCATGTTTCGTTATTTCACCTTAGGTAAAGAAGAGTTGAAGGTGTTTCCGGCTATCAGATCATATACATTCGAAGTGGCCTGTAGATTGTTTATGAGCATTGAAGATCCTGCACAGATAGCAAAACTAGCTTCCCTCTTTAATATTTTCATAAAAGGAGTAATCTCAATCCCTCTCAACTTTCCAGGAACAAGATTCTTTAAGGCAAATAGAGCTACAAATGCTATTAGGAGAGAACTAGAGATGATAGTCAGAAAGAGGAGAGTGGACTTGGAACAAAAAACTGCTATACCTTCTCAAGATCTTCTCTCGCATTTGCTCGCAAACCCTGATGAGAATGGCAATTTTATGCCCGAATCAGTTATCATAAACAACACTATTCTTCTACTCTTTGCTGGTCATGACACTTCAAGTTCCGCTATGATGATGCTGGTTAGATATCTTGCGGAGCTTCCTGAAATATATGAACAAGTGTTACAAGGTCAGGCACTGGACATTAGTCACATTACCATCTATGCATAATGACCTTGTTAGTTTTTTCAAGTCTAAATATTGGTTTGATTATGATTGTGGAGCAGAGCAGAAAGAAATTTCAGCATCAAAAGAAGGGGAGTTTCTGCAGTGGGAGGATATACAGAAGATGAAGTACTCATGGAATGTAGTGTCTGAAGTTTTACGATTATCGTCACCCGTGATAGGTGCTTTTAGAGAAGCTGTGGAAGATTTGAAATATGGTGGCTATGACATACCCAAAGGATGGAAGGTATTGATGGAACGTATACATTTACAAGTTAGACTAGTGTTAAGTATATAACGAACTCTTGCTTTTTGACAGTTTTATTGGAACGCACCAATGACACACATGGATCCTAGCTTATTTCCAGAGAATGGAAAATTTGATCCATCGAGATATGATGGCGGTGGTCCTATTCCTTATTCCTATGTTCCATTTGGCGGAGGACCTAGGATGTGTTTGGGGAAAGAGTTTGCTCGACTCGAGATATTAATCTTTCTACATAATTTGATAAAACTATACAGGTGGGATTTAGTCATTCCTGGTGAGAAGATCATATATGATCCAATTCCTACCCCAGTCAATGGACTTCCAATTTCTCTTCACCCTCATAGCATCTAAAAGATGATACAATTCAGACTTATATGACTGAAGATATTGATATCTTGGTTATAATGTTTGATGAATCTGTAACTTTTTGTCCAGTTGACATCATCCATGAACCAAAAATTAAAAAGATACAAATCACTTTACATGCATGCCTTGCATAATTTGGGGATAAAATCACCAGACATTCCCTTTTTTCAGGGTCTTCTGTAGAAGTTAAGTGGTTCATTCAATAAGATTCTGAAACAATGAATGCCCGTTTAAGATCAAGTCATGAGATTGGCAAACGTGCTACTGTAAGTTTAGCACATGTTAAATATTGAAAACAAAAATGGCATAGTGAAAGACCTTTCCTGCATGACGTCACGCCATAAGGTTAATCCGACAAGAGCAGCACCAGCAGATAAATTTCAAATTCAGCACCCCAATTCTTGTCACCCTGCAAAACAAAGTATTTTTGCTTATTAGCAATTCAAAAGAATTGGATCCATTGCAAACATCATGATGATTCAAGTAATTTTCATCTACAACAAGTATCTAAACATGAACTTGGAGTGGCTCATATCAAGTAATTTCACAAAATTTCGTAGTTATGAGATTCACCTTTCTAATGCTTAGAGGTCTTTGCAGTATAACAATCCTGAACGTAAGAAGATATTCAAACTTCTTGAGAAATAATCTCATCCTACAAAGGCTCATATAATAGAATGTGCCGATGCTAAACAGCCCAGAGTATATTTTCCAAAGCATTCACGAAGTTGAAGGCTGCATGATCTTCAATGGATTGTAGTTCCTTAAGATAGCTGTCTCTCTCTAACAGCAGCAGCATAGAGTTCTCTGTCAATAGCCTGTGTGAGATAGATTGTTTATGTTAAGAACATGGTGTAGATAAAACTCTCACCTCGAACGCAGAAATAAAAGGTAGATTGAAGAAATAAGCACCTTATTGGAATATGAAAACCAGCATCCCCAATTGCATTTAAGAGTAGAGTGGCCTCACTAGTACTGCGGCACAGACTTGCGGCCTTGATAAAACAAGTCCATATCCTTTGGTTTGGAACCAACCTTTCTTTTTTCATCTTCTTGAGCTTCTGAATGCCAACCTCATAATCACCATTCTTGAGATGCGCATCAATGACTGAACTATATGGTAATGTACTAAGATTTGGACATGTTGATTTTAAACTGTTGAGCACTTTTTCAGCTTCCGATGGATGGCCTGATATGCCATAAGAGGTCATAATAGCAGATTCATTCTGGCGATGGTGGGTTCAATTCCTAAATCTTTCATGGTTCCAAGCTACTTTTCAGCTTTAGCATGGTTTTTGGAGATTCTATACATTTTCATCATCAAATGGTAAAAGGACCTGTCCAGTTTGTGTCCTTCAGACTTGAGGGCATTATACAGTTCTTCGGCTTGTTCCACCGTCAGATGCTTACAAAAAGATGCTGTAAGGCTTTTGTATGTATCCAAGTGAGGGTTCAGGCCGAGCCGTTTCATCTCATGCATAAAACAAGACAGCTTCTCCAGATTCTTGAACCTTCTGGTACAATTGAATTGTCTTCTTATAATCCTCTATTTTTGAACAATACTGAATCATATTCTATGTTTAATGTACATGCATTTTTGGTTAATAATTCAAAATAGGATGAATTTTAAAATTATAGATAATGATTATTTCTTCGAAGGGTATTTCCATGTTTTTTTTTTGGTAGTAGCTGTACGAGACTGGTTTATGATTTTGGTTAGTTCACAAGCATCGGATATTGACACAAATCTCTTTCAATAAAATAAATATGTAGTTTTGAATCCATGTCTGTGCATGGACACAATGACGAAGCTAGGAAAAAAAATTAGGGGCCCGAAAATAAATTTTCAAATAATTATCTAGGAAAGAATATATAAAGATTTAATTGGCATAGATGTAAAATATAGTAACCGATATTATATTTGTAAGCATATTCTAATACAAAATGATTATAAAAATAATATTAATAATTCAAATTAAAAGAGATGGACAGAACAAATAAAAAGCGGTGTTCGTTTATCAGAGGCAAAATTAGTTAAATAAAATAAAAATGAAAAAAAGTGTGAAAATAAGGTTAAAAATAGAGTTGTTACGGAAATAACATGAAACGTGATTTGGGCTAGCGTTTTTTAAGAAACGTGATTTCACGATTCTATAGGAAATTTTTTTAATTAAACAAACGAAACGTGATTTAAATTCACGTTTTTAGCAGTATTTTAAAAAAAAACAAGAAACGTGATCTAGAATCACGTTTCTATTTGTTATTTATAAAAGTTTATTTAACATATTTATTTTATTTTATTTATAAAAAAAGAGTTTTTTTGGATAAAGTTTTTTTAGAAATTAGGTTTATGATCCAAGATAATTTTAAAAACTAAAATTATTTTAAATGTGTGGACAAAATTTGTAAACCATAGAGAAATAATTGATAATTGTTTTTAAATGGTTAGATTATTTGAAACAAAAGATACACATAAATATTAATTTTTATTTCAGTAATACAAATACAATATTATTTATATTAACTCTAAATATTTCCCCCAGTCTCACAACCACATCTATGCACCTGTATTTATGGTCTTCTAGATGGCTCATCTTCCCCAACATTAATTGTTTGTGTTTCATCAGGTGTAATCCTGACGCTGGACTCACCAATATCTTACTATATTATAATGCCTAAGCCCCTTATAATAACTACCTTGGTATGGCAAATTTGAATTTACCAAACTACCCCCTCCAATGATTTGTTGTGGTTTTTTGTTGCATCTTTTGAATTGTAATATTAACCAATGTATATGTCTCATTTATTCATTACACGAATCAATTCATATGCATTATATATTACGTTACACACGCAACGCGTGTGCGTCGTCTACTAGTCATAATAATGTGGAGTCAAGTCAGAGAATGCAACAGACGAGACATCAAAATGTGGACGTAATTGTGAAGAACCAGATACTCCAAGCATTATATCAATATATGATGATCCACCATATGGTTGGGTTGGAACCGGTATATACGGAGTATATCGGGATGGCCCTTCCTAGTGGGCATGTTGGGGCACGTAATAGTTAGAAGATGCTTCATCATAGTGGAATGATGGACGATGCGATGTTGATGCACCACCTGCATCAAATGTGTCAGTTGTAAAAGGAAGGATATCATCGTGAGTATCTGGTGGAGTATCAGAGCTAATTGATCGTCTTCTCCTCCAGTTGGCCCCCTATCGATAGCTGGTTGTCGTGCAGGCACACCATATCTATTTTGTTGCGCCATAGCAAGTTCATGCACTTCGCCTGCAATAGCTATGTTGTGATCTAATACACGCCTGACCCCCGATGAGATCTATTCATCCTCACTCAAACTTGAGCAACTAAGTCTGAGTTGCTCCATATGTGCATCCTCCAAAAAGAATATATGATTAATATCTACCATAATTCAGAAGACAAAGAGAAGGATAAGTAAGAATGAATGTCATATATACAGACCACTTGCTACCATGCAACAACATCTCCTGCATGGAATCCTATCTCAATATTATTGGCGGGTGGAGATATAATATGACGGGTAATTTGACCGTACCACGCCATCTAATCGCCACTAACAGCATAGGAGCCTGAGGCCTAAGGGGCATTCAAGATATGATATCGTCTGGCCGTCCACATGTCTAAGTAGTCACTATGTTTCCAAGCCCAACTTGTGCCATAACGACCTCGGCGATCGACTTTATGCAAGTTCATATGGTTGTCAGCTATTGATGGTGGGACCGTTTGGAACATACCAAACTGTCGCAAAACTCTTTCTGGACGATGCATTTCTACAATAGAATAATTTATCATTGGACATTGTACCTGCCAATCATCGTCTGACTCCACGTCATACGTAGTCCAAATAAACTGTAATACAAAAAATATAATAGAATTACTTAAGATATTAGAAAAAATACGTAATACTTAATTTTCAACTAACATAATTAAATACTTGCAACCTTTAAATTACCTGGTCCCAAAACATCCTAGCTAGTATGTCACGAAATACAAGTAAAGCATGTCTGACAGTGTGTCTGAAGCTAAAAAATTGAGTCCACCTAAATAATTTGGATATGATAATGTTAGTAAATTAAATTAAAAATAATAAACATAAATAACATGTATGATCATAACGTGCACCATATGGAGGGGCGTGGAGTATTTGCTCGTCATTGACTATAACTGGGCCTTGTTGAACTCGAGTACCATGAGTTGTAGGATGGATACTCTTTATCCTCGTATATGCTCAAATCTGAATTTGTTTTTATTTAATTATAAAGTTAATATAACATAATTTGAGTTTATATATAATTTTATTCAAATTGACGAGGCTAATATATATTATTACCTGCAGAAGTTGCATTACACCACCAATATTCGTTCTTTTTTGCTTGGAGGCATTGAATAACTCACGATACAGGAATGCAAGTACTTGAATCATCATATACCCCTTCAGTTCTATACATGTTATGTCCTACATTACCAGAACTGCTAGCATAGTTATTTTCAACTCTCATACTTGCAAGACCCCGTGTGACTGTCGGTATCTCCAGGTTATGATCAGTAAGCATTGACATATATGTGCCCAACTCTTGAGTATATTGGATGTCAAGCACATTACTGTGGTGTATTTCTTCTGCCTCAATATACAAATTAAAACCAGCATTCCCAACTTCGGGATCAAAGAAAAAACAAATATCATTGTCTTTTACGATTTCTAATAAATGCTCGACTCGTCGAGAAGTATTATTACATGTATGCATGGTCCAAACTTTAAGCGAATATTTTTCGTTATCGATATCTATCTGTTCATACAGTTTCGCTAACAACTCAGACATTGCAATATTTCGAGGCATTCGTATGTATCTTATTGAATGTCGATCGTAACTAACAGTCATCCCATCGTGTGATATGCGAACACCGTAGTACAATAAAACATCAATTTGACGTTGAACCGACATATTATCTACGAAAATATAACTTCAGCTCATTAATGATAAATGCAAAATGACATAAATAACTATAATATAATTATATTTTATTTAGATATATTTAGAATTTTTTCTTTAAAATATTATATTTAAATAAAATTTTAAAGAAAATTTTCGAAATGAATTGAACTGGGCAATACAAGAAACACGAACAATGTTCGCGTTCCTTCAAAAGAATGTTGAAGAAACGCGAGTCACCATCACGTTTCTTCAATAAATAATGAAGAATCGCGAATCAGCTTCGCATTTCTTCATATAATTTTTTACCAGCAAATTTTTTTAAATTTTTTTCAATACAATCATAATATATTTTTTTTACTAGTGTTAGAATATACTGAATAAGTGAATCTCCAGAATATCCCCATCACATAATCAAGGAAAGCTAATCACATTTGTTTTCTCGATGATTCTTTTTTAGCCATCATAGCAATAACTGAACCTTGATTATTCATGTAATCTATAACATCAAATCCATGTTTACTCTATGATAATTACTTGCAATGATTTTTTCCCTCTTCCCTATTTTCATTGTCTTATTCAGTTGCATGTGCGAGCGTGGGGTGATTGTTGGTGTGTGTGTGTGTGTGTGGTGGGGGGTGGGGGGGGTGGGGGGTGGATCTTGAAGCTGAAACAGACACATGGGGGAAATCTATGAAAACAAATCTATGTGCCATTGCACATACTTATTCTTTATTCATGCATCAATCATTCGAATTAGAAGCTTAAAAACAACTTTCATACTGAACGAGACATCATAATAACTGAGACTTACTTAGAAGACAAATAAAGTATAGTAACTCACAAGAGCAAATCCTCAAGATCATCTGGTGCCACACTCACAATTGATTCACACACAATAGAGAGTTCATTGGATCCTCAAATTCACCTTTGAGACCTAACATTTGCACCACTCACACCCTTGACTAGATCTTTACTGATCTCTGTAAAATGGCCCACCATTTCATAGAACTGTTTCAGGCCAGACAGCGGCAGTATGATAGAAGAGCGATCTGAACCTGTAACCTGCACTTTTACTTATATTTTTTAGGACATTCATAATCTTAAATTTAATATGGTGGAATTGGAACAATTTTTGCCACCCACCTCAGATATCTTCAAGAAATGACCTCTGTTGTTGCTACCAAGATCAAAGAAAAACTTCTTTTGATCTACTCGTATCACTTTCGAGGCCTCCATGTTACCAACTTCATCAGCTGGTGGCATTTCAGAGGTGCGATCAGCGTCCAAGTCAGCCGCTGGGGAAGGTTGAGAACCATGGCCTGAAATAAAACCAGCCCCGACATCATCTGAAAGCCCAACAAGCCGTTCTGGAGCTTCAGAGTTCTGCAAAAGCGTACAGACAACCAAAAAAGTATGACAACTTGCTTCTGAGCTTCCTCAACAGTAACCAGGAGCCGGGAAACTAAACCAACACTTCAACTTTACCTGATTTGGAAGTATGAAAAGTTGTGACGCTTCATTAATTTCTGCCAAAATACTCCTAAATGCAGCCCACCCTTCATCTCGAGAACTTCCTGCAGGGACAATTATTGTGCTGCGGTTCCGGCTGACTGAAGCTTCAGATATCTGCATGCGCAAATCTATCAGAGCTATATAAAACTGAGACAGACATATTTAAAAGAAAGATTACAACTAGAATAGATTGGTGTCAACAAATATTCTCTTATACTGATAGACGACCAATTTTCTACTGTAGCAAGCTGAACTAGTTTTGTTTTTTTTTCCCTCATGCTTGCTTAGGTTCTTCACCCTTTAATGTTGATGATTCAAAACCCGTTTACTATTTTCCTCACTAATGTCATATGGCCTTGTGACTGATAAGAATTACAACCTGTCACTGGCTCATGTCTTCTCTCTCCGATAATAAGCATTCATTTCACTTTTATTCCTTTTCTACAGGTGCTATCTTCATCATTACTGGCTTTAGCAGCAATTCTTGATGTTATCCTCTCCTCGCATCCTGAAAGGTCTGGTTCTGAAAATGTATCTGGGGAATCAAAGCATGCCATGAAGGCCAGGACCAAGGCTGCTTCTTCAGCAGAAAAGTTGTTCTCTGCTCATAAATATTTTCTGGACTTTCTGAAGTCTCCAACCCCAGCTATAAGGTCAGCTGCATATACGATGATTAGAAGCTGTATAAAAAACATTCCTCATGCTATCAGTGAAGGAGATATGAAAGCAATAGCTGCAACAATACTTGGTTCTTTCCAATATTTCCTTTGTGAAGAGAGAGAGTGAGAGAGTTTAGAGAGAGAGAGCTATTTTGAATTTTCTCCCGCCGGTTTTTCCGCCCCTCCCACCTTGCCGTCCGCCGGTCTCAGGCTCCGCCACCTTCGCCGCCCGACGCGCCTCCTACCAGGCCGTCCCTCAGCTTTTTTCTTCTTTTTCCCCTCTCTCCTTTCCCTGCTTTGCTCGTGTGTCCGCCTGCGTGCCCTCCCGCTTCCCCCCCTTACTGCCTTCGTCCGCCTCCTCTCCCTTCGTCGGCCGGCGATTTACCGGTCGGCGAATATTTCCGGCAGCCCACCCCCCTTTTCTCCTCTCCTTCTCCTCTTCCTTCTCCCTTCGCCTCAGCCCTCCCCTGTTTCGTGGGTCTCCTTTAGCATGCAGTCAGCCCATCTCTTCCGGCCGGCGCGGCAGTATCATCAGCAGGGGCGTGCCCTTCCACCCCATGTCCCTGCGCTACACCCTGCAGCTTCCGGGGTGCGGCTCACACGGCCGGGCGTCCCCCGCCCATTGTCCCGTCCAGCCTTCAGTCATGCTGCGTTGGCTTCTGCCTCCTTTGGGACGCGTCTTGACCGGCCAGGTGCTGAGTTTCTCCGACCAACACAAATTTCGGGTCCTTTTCTTCCTGTTTCCGGTCTTCCGGCCGTTCAGCCGGCTCAGCGTGTCAATCATAACCCTCACTATCATTCTAGACCGTTAGAGAGACAGCACGGAGTTCAAAGGCCTCACCGACCAACCAACAGGGCTGGGCCGAATCAATCAAGGCTTAACCAGAAGTTGAATGAATTCTTTCCGGAGGACTCGGTACCATATTTCTTCACCAATTTCCCAGAGGGGTGGCTACCAGAGAATATGATTCGCACTTTCCAAAAGGTGGGTGATGTCAGCGATTTGTATGTGCCCAATAGGAGAGACCGCAAAGGGAATCGATTTGGGTTTGTTAGGTTTAAGGCCTCTTCGGTTGTTGAGGATATCGAGTCTACGCTGAACCAGATTTGGTTGGGGTCTTACAAACTCAGAGCTAACAAACCTCGGTTTCACAGGAACGAGGCGCAAGCAGGCAAGATTAAAAGTGGTGTGGTATTGGACCGCAAGCTATTGAGTGCTCGAACTGGAAAATCGTATGCTGAGGTTGCAAAGGACACCACAGACCGCCCCAAGGTTGAAGAACATAAGGTTCAGTTTCAAGCAGAGTCGGGTCTCACGTTCCGATCTAGACCAGAGGAAAAGGCTTGGATTGAGGGATGTCTGGTGGGTAGATTGCTTGATAAGGTACATAGGCTTCAGGTTGAAGACGAATTCAGGGCGAATGGTCTGCCGGATACCAAAATAATACCCTTCGTAGACTCTCAGGTAATCATTTTCAATGAAAGGAAGGATAAACTGGCGCAGGTACTGAAAGAGGAGAAACAATGGTTACACTTATGGTTTCAGGATATTTACACGTGGAGTGATAGGGCAATCTCACCAACTCGAGAAACCTGGGTCAGATGTTCGGGCATCCCCGCTGAAGCTTGGTGCCCGAGATTCTTTGAGTTGCTTTCAGTTTCGCTGGGTAGGTTGATTGATATTGACAAGGAAACACTGAACAAGGAAAGTCTGGAGTTTGCACGACTAATGATAGACACCCCACGTCAGGAATTTATTAACAGAACGATCAGAGTTAACATTGACGGTTCGGTGTCTGTCATTAGAGTACTGGAGGATATTTACCCTAAGGAAAAGGTGGAGCACGACTCACCTGACAAAAGGAACTCAGGCGGGCTGCAATTTGATTTTGGAAACACAGAATCTTCTGCTTCAGAAACGGATTACTTTGACGAGGTGATCCCTCAGTCGCCTTTGGATGGGGATTTGGTGGTGGAGATCCAATCCAATCTATACAAAAGTGGCAGCAAGGGACTACGGGAGGAACCGTCTGGAAAAGATACCGAGCACTTCAGGTGCGTAAGATGTGAGGAGGATTGCTCGACGAAGCCAAGGAAACAGAAAGGATCCATGCAGTTAGTTTCCGGACAAGGCGTGGAGGAAGGTTTGACAAGGAAAGGACAAATAGACACCGAGCACCTCAGGTGCGTAAGAGCTGAGGAGGATTGCTCGTCGACGCCAAGGAAACAGCAAGGATCCGTGCAATTGGGCTCCGAACAAGGCGTGGGGGCAGGTTTGTCAGGGGAAGGACAAGAGCAACCTTGCGATAGCATACACTCAGCGATGCTCATGGCGGGCGGAAACGGATTATCCGAGTCGGGACAAAATCTTTCGAAACAATCGCCTATCGCAATGGATTCATCCCCCGAGCCTCTATTTCAATATTCTCGGAGGAATGGGAAGGGCATTCAGAGGTATAAACGGCAGATTCGGAAACGAAAACTGAAGGCCAAGAAAAAGGCGGACCAGGGGACTTGGAAATGCTTCATTAAGGACTTGTGCGGGGAACAAGATGCACTACCCACGAGGGAAGATAGGACCAATGGGGTGGGGTCCGCACTGGAGTTGAAGTTAGCAAAGGAAAAGCAAGTCAGGTCTTCGCCTTCTGCCTCAGCCGAACGGAATGCTACTCAGTTAGCAAGGCCATCGCAGGTAACGCGAGGTGAGGATATAATGCGGGAAGCACAGGAAATTTGGAATTTGGGCAAGACTTTGGGGCTCGAGGCGGTGGGAAATGAACACGAAATCGTCGGAAAGTTAGTGGATATGGAAAATCGAGACAGAGAGGCACTTCGTGAAAAACTGTATGAAGTGACTGAGCCGGGAGTTTCGAACAGGTTTTTATGATCATTGCAACATATAATATCAGAGGGTTGGGGGGGAGGGTTAAGATAAGGGAGTTACGAGAATTTGTCGCACGAGAGAAGATTGAATTCCTGTGCATTCAAGAGACGAAGATGGAGGTCGTCACCAGGAAACTTTGTCAATCGTTATGGGGGGACGGAGACTTTGATTGGGTTTTCAAGGGCGCAATGGGAGCTGCCGGGGGACTACTGTGTATTTGGAAGAAAGGGTGCTTTTCGTTGGATAGTTGTTGGGGAGAGGATGGTTTATTGGGAGTGGAAGGATATTGGGGAGTTGAACAAGTCAAATGCCATGTAGTCAATGTCTACTCCCCGTGTGATCCGAGTTCCAAAAAAGAGCTAAGGAAGATTTTGGAAACAAAGATACAAGCCTTTCCTGAAGACCGTTGGTGCATCTGTGGGGATTTTAATGCGATAAGACATCAATCTGAGCGGCGGGGACGAAATATGACTGGCATCGATAGAGATTGCAGGGATTTTGATGAATTCATTAGTGGTTTGGGCTTCGTGGACTTACCGCTGATAGGTAGAAAGTTCACGTGGTACAGAGCGGATGGTTCTTGTGTTAGCAGACTTGACAGATTCCTCCTATCAGATAAGTGGGTTGAAGAATGGCCTAACCAAATCCAGCGGGGCATCACCAGGAGCGTGTCAGATCATTGTGCCATCGTGTTGAAGTCATTCGTTGAGGACTGGGGACCCAAACCTTTCAGGGTAATCGACTCCTGGCTGCAACATCCGGATTTCAAGGTTTTTGTCGAAAGAAGTTGGAGTGAGTTCCGAGTTCAGGGCTGGGGGGGTTTTGTTCTGAAAGAAAAGCTGAAATTGTTAAAGGATAAGCTAAGAGGCTGGAATAAGGAGGTGTTCGGATACATGGATGTCAGAATTGAAGAGTCTCGAGTAAAGATTCGGGAATGGGATGCAATAGCGGATCGACGAGCTCTGCTCACTGATGAGGTGGCTTTAAGAAGGAATGATATGGTCAATCTTCTAGGACAAATCAAGAACAAGGACTCTCTACTCTTTCAGAAGTCTAGAATCCGGTGGCTTCGAAACGGAGATGTCAACTCTAGATTCTTCCATAAATTCGTGAACAGAAGAAGGAAGAAGAACGAAATCGTGGGAGTACAGATTGATGGACAATGGGTGGATACTGTGTCAGGAGTCAAGAGTGGAGTACAGGGCTACTTTGCGCGACGGTTCCAGCAGGACGAATGGATCAGACCTAGACTTTCCGGAATTGGCTTCGCTCAGTTAAGTGATCTGGAAAATGGGATTCTTACTTCTGAATTCGGAGAGGAAGAGGTAAAAGGGGCGGTCTGGGGGTGTGAGAGTTCCAAAAGTCCTGGTCCTGACGGTTTCAACTTCCGGTTCATCAAAGAGTTCTGGAATGTTGTCAAGGACGATCTCTTGAGGTTCGCTTCTGAATTCCATAGGAATGGTAAGATTGTCAAGGGGGGCAACCCGTCTTTTATCGTCTTGGTGCCTAAATCGGAAAACCCGGTCAACATTGGGGAGTATCGTCCGATATCCTTAATTGGCTGCGTTTATAAAGTTTTGGCAAAGCTTTTGGCTAATCGACTTAGCAAGGTATTGGATAGGGTGATCTCCGCCACACAGACGGCTTTTGTGGGGAACAGGCATATACTGGATGGGGTTATTATCATCAATGAGTTGCTAGATGAGTGGAAGCGGACCAAAGGGTCAGGTATAATCTTCAAGGTGGACTTTGAGAAAGCCTACGACTCGGTTCGTTGGGGTTTCCTTGACGAGATCATGCGATTAATGAATTTTTCGGCAAAATGGAGGACCTGGATTATGGAATGTGTTACCAGTGCGAAAGCGTCCGTCCTTATTAATGGGAGCCCATCTTTGGAATTTGACATGAAGCGGGGTCTGAGGCAAGGGGACCCACTTTCGCCTTTTCTGTTTATCTTGGTGGCCGAGGCGCTGTCCAAGTTGGCAGAAAAGGCAGTGGAGACTAATGTCTGGGAGGAGTGCAAAGTGGGTAGAGACAACATACCGATCTCACATCTTCAGTACGCTGACGATACGGTTCTGGTAGGATCAGCAACGATGGGAAATGTACGAACATTCAAAGGGGTGCTGCGCATATTTGAATTGATATCTGGTTTGAAGATCAATTTCATTAAAAGCAGTTTAATCGGCATTAATGTAGATGCGGTACAATTATCGGCTATGGCGGGTGTGCTGAACTGTAATGTGGGGAAAGTGCCTTTTAAGTATCTGGGTATCCCGATGGGATTAAATCCGAGGAGATGTGCGTCTTGGGAACCGATCTTGGAGAAAATTCGGAAACGACTGGCGGCCTGGGATGATAAATGCCTGTCCTTTGGGGGACGGATGGTTCTACTGAATGCCGTGCTGTCTTCGTTACCGGTCTATTTCTTTTCTCTGTTTCGCGCACCAAAAGCGATCCTCTCCAAATTTCGTTCTATTCAATCAGCCTTCTTGTGGGGGGGGTGGGGAGAGCTGTAGGAAGGTGGCATGGGTAAAATGGGAGGTGGTGTGCAAGGCTAAGTCAATTGGGGGTCTCGGGGTTCGTAACTTGGATTTTTTTAATAAAGCGTTATTAGGAAAATGGGGTTGGGACATTATCAAGGGGGGGAATTCTTTGTGGTTACAGGTATTGTCTTCTAAATATGGTAATCTTCACTGCCGGGACATTGTGTCGGGGAGAGGGGGGGTGAGGGGGATGCAGTCGGTGTGGTGGAGAGATCTTTTAAAGACAACTTTTTTGGATCATTCGGGGTGGTTTCTGGGAGGGGTGTTTCGTAGGTTGGGAATGGTCTAGGAACTAAATTCTGGTCGGATATATGGGTGGGGGATTTAAGCTTGGAATGTAAGTTCCCAAGACTTGCATCTATAGCGCGGGATAGAGACATTTTAGTAGGGCATATGGGGGGGTGGGTGGATGGTATATGGACATGGCGCTGGGACTGGAGGCGGGAACTATTCGACTGGGAGTTAGATGTTTTTGCTTTGTTAATCCTTTTTCTTAACAGGTCAAGTTTGGTCCAAGACAGGGACGACACTTGGGAATGGCGACTTGAAGATAATAATTGCTACTCGGTTCGCTCGGCTTATGGTATTTTTGCAGAGGTTGAAGCTCTTGACGACGATTCAGTTTCTATTAATGAGGATATCTGGAAGAACATGGCTCCGAAGAAGGTGGTAGCGTTTGCTTGGAGGGTATTTAAAGACAGAATTCCGACAAAGGTGAACCTAAGGAAACGTAATGTTATCCAAGGACAGATGCCTGATCTGTGCGTCCTATGTCATCAAATGGAAGAGACTACAGATCATCTTTTGTTCAGATGCTCGGATTCTTACGCGTTATGGATGCAGTGCTACAGGTGGTTGGGAGTCAATATTGTGCTTCCTAACAATCCGAAATCTCACTGGCTGCAGCACAAAGGACTTTGGGAGCGAAGTAAAGGAAGAAAGGGTTGGTTGACTATATGGTTGACGGTCATATGGACCATATGGTTGGGCAGAAATAATGTAATTTTCATGGGCAGCAGCGAGAAGGAGGAAGATCTTTTTAATCTAGTCATTTTCAGATCTTGGTTTTGGATTAAGAATTGTAGTGGTCATAGTTTCGCTTATGCTTTGTCGGACTGGGTCTCTGAACCTAGGATTTGTCTTTTAGCTTCTTGACCTTTCTTTTCTTTACTTTCTTGCTTTGCTAGACTTTTGTAATAGTTCGTAGTACCTCTGGTACTCTTTTATATAATTTGCTTTTTCCGATCAAAAAAAAAAATTTTCTACTGTAGCAATATTTTATTGGAATATTCTTATCTACACCCTCGAAAATCTTCTTCTGCTAAAGAAATTTGTTTCTTAATCCACATGTAATAAAAAGGTTGAGTAATTATCAGAAAAATAAGCCAAGATAACTCGCAGCTCGAAATTTAACTGACAAACTATTTTCAGCTATTGATAATCTCTATTTTTTCTGATCTATAATGATAATCTACATTCTAGTTTAATGGGGAATAATATACTTCCCAAAAAAAATTATATATGTTCCAATTAAGAAACATACTTTTTCCAATAGCTTTCGCATGTTGAGTTATAGCATACGTCTGCTTTAAGCTTGAACAAATGCTATGAGATACAAAACTCGAGTGCAATAATTCTGATGAGATCCAATCACTCTACATCCAATCACCCTACCTGTGTGCTAAACTCATTAAGTTGCCCCACAAATTTCTTCACTATTTGTCTACCCAACTATAACAACATTCACCATCCACACTGACAGTGCTTTATGCTGAAAATTAACAAAAAAAAGTGGCCGATCTTCCACAAAAGAGTGGATCTACGTACTGCCTCTTGTGACTAACAAGTCAACATTACATTAAATCAACACTACACACTATAAAAGACTTTTCAACCTGGATCCGCATCTTCAATAAATTACCAAACAATTCAAATCTCACAAGAGTGTTTCTTGGATAACGATAGATGGCAAAAGAATCACGTAAATGGAGGAAATACTGCATTCAAAGAGAGGTAAAGATTTGCAAGGAACAGAAACAAGCTGCTCTTTATGCATTCCTTTTATGATGAGAACGCCATTAACTAAGCAGTACTCACTAATTTGATTTTATCATTAGCCTCTCATAAGAACTATAAGGATGGTTCAATTTTCTTTGTCGCGCTTCAAACCGGATTCAATAAATTATGAAAAATTTCACAATTTCAGTAGTTTGTTTCAGACTGTCCTGTTACTTTGAGCTTTCTTTCAGTCAATTCAGCAAGCTGATTTTTTTTGTCCTAATATATTGCAGTCTGAGGACCTTTTTCCTTTCAGTTACAAGCCGAAACAAGTACAGATTTCTGTCCATATCTTTGAAAGTACCAGGTAATAGAAGTCAAGTTTTAATTTTGACGTTCAAACTAAGTTGAATGAAATCATTGTTTTCACAAGCTATCATGCAAAGAAGTTTTAGAACCCTCCAATAATTAGGCAACAAACAGTGTCGGCTCCAAAAAAATTAAAAAAATTCAGTTGTAAAGCAACAGTCACTGTGCGATGCATACATATGGAAAGAGTATATAATGAGTATAAGAAAAACCAAAAGAAGAATACTAAAGTACTAACCTTGAGAAAGCGACCCCTTCTGTTCTCGCCAACATCAAAATAAAATACCTGCAATGACCAAAATACTAATTACTGTTAACATATAATATTAAGGAAGGTGCGCCTGATGCTAGCGTGGTTATGGAAGGTGCCTTAGTGTCGAGCTGTAGTTCTTTGCTAAAGACTTGTGGATCATCAGAATCGACATAGTAATTGAAGAGGTCGAGGAACCATGAGACGCCATCATAAGGTAGTATGATGGTGGACCTGGCCGCTGATGTCTTCTCTGAGATCTTAAGATATCGTCCTCTCGGATTCTCCTTGAGGTCAAAGTAGAACAACTTGTGCTCCACCTGCAGTGTTTTGCTCATCAACTCCACATCATTCCCTCCCCCTCCACCACTGCCACCTGAATTTCCCTCCATATCTATAAATATTTGTAAATATACACACAATCACAACAAAGTTAGAAGTGAAATTAGCTAATTATTCAGCTCAATTTTCCATTCCTCCTCACGAAGAACAAAAGAATTAGAGTCGAAATTCAGGCCAAAGACGACACTCATATGCATCATACCAATTAGAAATCCATTTTCAGAATCAGGCGTCAACTGGTGGCGCAGAGGTTGACTCGTAGGCGGAGTGGCAATAAATTACTGCGTTTAGGGCTATATTGATTGATTGGAATTTGGAAGAGATAGGAAGAACGGAGTTAGTCAGACCCAACGCCAACACACCAATATGGTTAGTTCACGAACGTATCCGTTTTGGAATCTTTTGTTTGTTTCCGCTTATTATAAATTTTTTTTTATTTTTTTATTAAGAAAATAAATATTCATTTCAGAAGTAAAAACTAAAAACCAACAATAAATTTTTTTTTTTAACCGGTTTGGGGCTAAATCAATTTTTTGATCTAAACACGACTCGAACTTAAGTCTACCCAAAATAGACATCAGCTCTTATCCATCCCAGCAAGATCATCAATAATTTAAAAATAACGATCTATTAAAAATATTTATTATTATTATTATTGTATATAAATATAAGGTAACTAAAATAACTAAAATAATAATTTAAACGACAACACAACTAAACATTTAATCACAATGAAATGAGGTAAGCTACATGAACAATAGAGATAATCAAGTCTCGTCGAACACGTGCGTCAGTCTTTTTCAAACGCTCTTATCAGTCAGAATATTCTCTTCAATCCTCTTGAACTCCGACTCTTCGCGTATAAATGCTCAAATTATAAATAAAAAAATTATAAATGACAAAATCTATATGAGACTATGAGAGAAAGAAATGTATTTATTGAAAGATCTTAATTAAGCACCCTTCCAATGAATTAATATAAATGCTCAAATATAACCTAAACTATAATTTGAATAATTAACTTAAATTTTATATTACTTTATATAGTCAGTGAAATGTAATAGAATTCATATTTTTTTAAAAGTAACTTTCAATTTTGTGTGTTATTACTAAAATTGTAGTAGAGGGGCATTATTAATGGTATCAAAATTTCAGTTAAAACAAATTAAACGATCATATCGAATTAATTGAGAAATTTGATTTTGATTTTTACAAAAAATTGATTAATTCGGTTCAGTTTTGGTTTTCATATAAAATCATTGCTCAATCGAATTAATTGGAATTTTTTTTTGAAAATGCGATCGATTCAATTATTATAAAAAAAATTCAAATTTTTTAAAATTCGAATCGATTAGTAACCAAACCCACGTAATATTCACGGAATTCACCCAATATCGTAAACTCGTAATTACTTGTTTATAGATGGAAACAAAATGTATAAAATTAGTCGAGAAGACGTACACTTTTCTTTTTCAGATAAGCATTTTGCAGAGCAAGTCAGTTGGCGAGAGTGGAAGCAGCAGGGACAGCAATGGCTTCGTCCTCCTCTTCAGCCTTCCTGTTGACGAGTATATCTCCAAAAACCCAAATCAATTTCATCCCAACTCCCCTCAAAATCCCTCCTTTGTCCTCCTCTTCTTCTTTCCCAAAGCTCTCCCGCTTGCTCAAGGCATGTCTTCTCCGCCCCTCTGCTCTTACAGTTGGTGAAGCTGTTTGTAATTCTTCTACCGAAACTTCCATTTCTAAAGAAATGCTGCCCAAAATTGATAAAAGCGGCAGATTTTGCAGCCCCAGAGCTGCCAGGGAGCTCGCCTTGTAATGCTTTATCCTATCCTCTTTATGTTTCTTCTGCGTTTTTAATTTCTGTAACCTATTTTTTTACTTTTACGGGTTCCTTTTTAATGTCTTAGGATCATTCTGTATGCTGCTTGTTTAGACGGGTCCGACCCAGTTCGTCTCTTTGAGAAAAGATTGAATACTAGAAGAGGTGCTACTTTTTCTCTACTCTTTTCAAACTTCTTTTTTATTACTGCACTTTAAGGGGTGAACAAATCGTTGATGTACTTAATATGGGTTTTAAAATATACAGAATCTGGGTATGAATTCGACAAAGCTTCTTTGATGGCATACGATCACATGAGCTTTGGAGGTCCTCCTGTTACCGTGCAGACGACCGAAGAAGCCGAAGAACTATTGAGAAATGATCGAAAGGACTCGGACAATGGTAGTTCAGTTCCTTTTTAGAATCTCTTATTTGTGGATATGTAAATTGAAAGCAAAAGAGAAGGAATAAATCGAGAGAGTCTGTGCTCTCTACTTCTTCTTTTTTATTAATTTATCAACTTAACTTGAATACAAAGAAAGGTCCTCTATATATAGAGGAGAAAAGAGTTCTACTATCTTAGAATACTATAAAAGATAATCTTAATCTACAATTTAAATATAAGATAAGTAAATCTATAATCTAAGATCTACAAAACTCTTAGTATCCTTATCAATACTCCCCCTCAAGCTGGAGTGTATAAATTATGCATTCCAAGCTTGTCAATGAATTTTTCCAACATGGGTCGAAACAGGCCTTTAGTAAGTATGTCTGCAGTCTGTTCTGATGTGGGAATGTAGACAATGCTGATTGTTCCTTCATCAATCTTTTCTTTGATGAAATGTCGATCTACCTCCACGTGTTTGGTTCGATCATGATGTACTGGATTGTGTGAGATGTCAATGACAGCCTTGTTGTCACATAGTAGTTTTAGAGGTAGTATTATACTCAATTTCAGTTCTTCAAGCAACATTTTTAACCATAAGGCTTCACAAACACCATGAGCCACTAATCTTAATTCAGCTTCGGCACTACTTCTTGCTACCACTTGTTGTTTCTTGCTTTTCCAAGTTACTAGGTTTCCCCACACAAAAGAACAATACCCTGATGTTGACCTTCTATCACTTATTGAGCCTGCCCAATCAGCATCCGTGAAAATTTCAACATCTCTTGTATCTGTTTTTCGAAAGAATAGGCCTTTGCCCGGAGACCCTTTTAAGTACTTTAAAATCCGATAAACTGCAATCATGTGTTCCTCCAATGGGGCATGCATGAACTGGCTTACACAACTTACTGGGAAAGCTATATCTGGTCTAGTGTGAGAAAGATAGATTAGTTTCCCCACTAGACGTTGATATCTTCCCTTATCAACGGGATTGCTGCTCATAGTTTCTCCTAGCTTTACATTAGAATCCATCGGAGTATCAACTGGTTTGCACCCAAGCATCCCTGTCTCCTTTAGAAGATCTATTACATACTTTCGTTGAGAGACAGAAATTCCAGATTTGTTCCTCGCCACTTCCATCCCAAGGAAATACCTCAATTTACCCAAATCCTTCATTTCAAATTCAGCTGCAAGCCTTCCTTTCAACCTTTCTATTTCTTCTTGATCATCACCTGTGAGTATGATATCATCCACATAGACAATTAATAGAGTTTTTTTCCCATTCTTATGTCTATAAAACAATGTATGATCAGTATTGGCTTGATGATAGTCAAGTTTCATTACTGCTTTAGTAAATCTATCAAACCAAGCCCGTGGAGATTGTTTTAGCCCGTACAATGATTTCTTCAGTTTGCAGACCTTATCCCTCTTACTTTCTTCATCAAACCCTGGAGGTAATGTCATGTATACTTCCTCTTCGAGATCTCCATTCAGAAAAGCATTTTTTACATCCAATTGATATAGAGGCCAATCAAGATTTGCTGCTATTGATAATAGTACCCTTACTGTATTAATCTTGGCAACCGGAGCAAAGGTTTCTTGGTAATCAATGCCGTATGTTTGTGTATATCCCTTTGCTACTAACCTTGCTTTATATCGATCAATTTGTCCATCAGCCGTATACTTAACAGTGAAGACCCATTTGCAACCCACTGGGGTCTTTTCCTTCGGTTTTTTTACAATCTCCCACGTGCCATTCATTTCAAGAGCTCTCATCTCTTCTAGGATAGCTTTCTTCCAGTTCGGGTCACTCCAAGCCTCTTGTATTGTAATAGGGATCTTAGTATTTGAGAGATTAGTCACCAAGGCTTGGATAGAAGATGACAAGTGTCCATAAGACACAAATTTGGCAAGAGAATGCTCTGTGCATGACCGAGTCCCTTTTCTCAATGCTATAGGGATGTCAAGATCTTCAAGGTTAGGTATATGAGATAAATCAGTATCAAGTTCAGTAGGTACCTCATTTGACGCGGAATTTGAGTCAGAAGATTGAGTGTCAAGTCCAATGGATGGTGTAGGTTCTGCTACCTTTTTGGAGGGATCTTTACGTGAGTAATGGAAAGGGAACGGCTGTAATAAATCTCCCCCTGCAGTGAGCTGCTCGAGAGGAGGAGACGGAGGGTCTGGGAAGTGAGGCTGTGAAGGCACGGCAGAGACTTCTCGTAGATAATCAAAAGGTTGTGGCTGAGTAGAAGCTGGGCAAGGAGAGGGAAAAAACTCCCCCTCATGATGAGCCGTCGTGTCTGGTTTAGGAAAGAAAGGAGCCGATTCAAAGAAAGTGACATCGCAAGAGATAAAGTATTTGTGCAGTGAGGGCGAGTAACAGCGATACCCTTTTTGGGTGGATGAGTAACCCAAAAATATGCATTTGTGTGACCGAGGATCTAGTTTACTACGATTTTGATCATGTATATGGACGAATGCAGTGCAACCAAACACCCGAAGATCGAGAGTTGAGAAAGACCGATATTCTGGGAACACATGATGTAGACAATCAAGGGGGGACTTAAATTTCAGAACTCGGGAAGGCATCCGATTTATCAAATAGCATGCAGTGAGGAGTGCATCTCCCCAAAAAAGCTTGGGAACATTAGAGGTGAACATAAGAGAGCGTGCAACTTCAAGTAGATGTCTGTTTTTACGTTCGGAAATACCGTTTTGTTGTGGTGTGTTAACACAAGAGCTGTGATGAATGATGCCATTGGTAGTCAAAAAATCAGATAAGATGGAGTTAAAAAATTCTGTGCCATTATCCGTACGTAAAATTTTAATCGATGTATTAAATTGAGTTTTAACCATCGAATAAAAGTTTTGAAATACAATTCCAGCCTCTGATTTTTCTTTTAAAAGGTATACCCAACAAACACGAGTATGATCGTCCGTAAAAGTAATGAACCACCTCTTATGAGAAGCTGTAGACAGACGGGAGGGGCCCCAAATATCACTATGAATTAAATTAAAAGGCGCAGAAGATTTATAAGAGGATGGTGGTAAAAAAACTCTTGTATGTTTTGATAATTGACAAATCTCACATTGAAAAAGATCATTGTGTCTAAACATAGAAGGAAACCAACGTTTCAAATAAGCAAAATTCGGATGGCCTAATCTAAAATGGAGAAGCATAATCTGTTGCACGCGGGAAAGAGAAGGAGGAGATGTTGGAGTATGGACAGCATGGCTCACAAAGGAATCCTCCTGAAGGTAGTAGAGACCTGAAATCGCCTTAGCACTGCCAATCTTCTTCCTCGAATTCCGGTCCTGAAAAACACAAGAGGATGGTGTGAAGTAGACAGTACAATCCAAATCTTTGGTCAACTTGTGGACTGACAACAAATTGCAAGCTAAAGATGGCACATATAACACATCAACGAGAATTAAATTAGGAGTTATGGATATATTGCCACGACCAACAACCGGGGCATAAGAACCATTTGCAATTTTTACTCGGTGAGTAGCCAACACTGGTAAAAATGTAGTAAACATATTCCTAGTTGAAGACATGTGATTGGACGCACCAGAGTCAATGATCCAATGCTCACCTGGCTGATTGAGAGCACTAAGGGCAACGTGCACAGTACCTGTGGCGGCACCTAAGGAGGAATTCTAACTGCTGGCCGATAGTAATTTGAGAAGCTGATCAAGTTGGGCTTTCGATATTGAAGTATCGGAGGAGGAGGACTGTTCCGATGCAAGAGCAACCTGTGGAGCCTTCCTATCCTTTGGCTTAAACCTGTTTGGGACCCAATCGGTTGGCTTACCATGAATTTTCCAGCATGTATCGACAGTATGCCAAGGCCGCTTACAACGGTCACACCATGGTTTCCCATCCTTGGTGCGTGGAGTAGATGAATCAGCCGGAGTGTGAGTAATAAGAGCAGATGCTTCAGGATTCTGTAAAGTAGGCGAAAGCATCACACGACGGCGATTCTCCTCCCGACGTATAATTGCACACGCCTCATCAATTGTATGCAGCGGAGTTAACCCCAAAATACGGCCACGAGCCTCATCCAAATCTCGACCGAGACCTGCCAAGAAATCATACACGCGGTCTTTAGCAATCAGATTACGATAAAGAACCGCGTCAGCCGGGTCTTTCCAGTCGCAAACCATAAACAAATCAAGTTCCTGCCAAATCCGCTTGAGGGAACCAAAATAATCGGTCACTGTCTTGTCTCCTTGCTTTAAGTTGCGGGATTGGTTTCGCAATTCAAAGATTTGTGAGGAATCAGCAAGGTCAGAGTATGCCAGGGAGACAGCATCCCATATTTCTTTGGCCGTGGAGTGAAAGAGATATGTGGAACTTATGCTATCAACCATGGAATTGAGAAGCCAAGCCATTACCATGGAATTGTGGACGTCCCAAGGAGCAAACAATGGATCAGTGGTTGGGGGTTGAGGAATAGACCCATCAAGGAAGCCGTATTTTCCTTTGCCACGAATTACCAATTGGACGGATCTCGACCATTGAAGAAAGTTGCTGCCCGTCAATTTGTGGTTGGTAATTTGTAAAGAATAGGAGTCAACAGCGATTGAATTTGGAGGAATATGAGTAGGTTTATCGTCTGAAGAGGCCATGTGTGAGAAAGATTAGAGATTTGTTGTGTCCGATGTTTAAGGGAGAAAAAAAACGTTGCTATGGTGCTGGAGACAACAGTAGGGTTGACGAGATTCGCGAAGTTACTGTAGCAAAGCTGCGAATTTACTGTAGCAAGCCGCGAAGCACTGCAGCGAAGTACTGTAGCGAAAGTTACTGTAGCGCGTACTGTAGCAGAATCGCGAAAATACTGTAGCAAAGCCGCGGAATTACTGTAGAAATCACAGATTTTATTCGCAATTTACGTCGAGTTTTATACGAACGACGCTGCGAAATTCACAGAATTTTGCTGTAAGAAAAAAGTTGATATGCGATCTTCTGGCTCTGATACCATGAAAGCAAAAGAGAAGGAATAAATCGAGAGAGTCTGTGCTCTCTACTTCTTCTTTTTTATTAATTTATCAACTTAACTTGAATACAAAGAAAGGTCCTCTATATATAGAGGAGAAAAGAGTTCTACTATCTTAGAATACTATAAAAGATAATCTTAATCTACAATTTAAATATAAGATAAGTAAATCTATAATCTAAGATCTACAAAACTCTTAGTATCCTTATCAATATAAATTTTCACATTTATTCAGTGGAGAACTGGAGATGGAAGAGCTATCTATCGCCATTCTGTAAAATATTATATCAAAAGAACACAGCTTTGATAGTTAGCTGAAATACTGTTCCAGTATCAACACTAGTGGTTGTGTAGTGGTTAAGAAATTAGCAAACTCTCCTATCTACAGCCCAGGGTTCGAACATTATGCTCTCGTTTGAAATCGATACAATGGAATGACAGACCCGTAAAATGGCTACCATTAAGTCACTGTCGGTAATGGAGCAACTTAGGAGTGACAAATAAATTTTGGAGTTGCTCCCATCTAGAAGGCTAGTCTTTTGGATAGGCTCTCTTTTTTGGCTTTTACCTAACAAATGTCAACTATAATACGATTCATATTTTAGAATCTTAACTTCTATAATTACATGGATGGCGATTTAGGTGTGAGCAATATTTGTGTAGCATATGCTCTGTGACATGTGAAGTGCTCAATGTTTCCAAGTGCTCAATGTTTCCTTTGGCTTTGGTGAGGAAAGTAATAGAACATTTTCAACAGCTTATAAAGAAGCCAGAACAACAAATAAGAAATGTTAAATATTGCACCAAGCTATTTTTCTAACATGCACATGCATATGAGCAGGCACTTGACTCATATCCAGATGTATATGGTGTGTTTGTGGATGAGGTGTCTGTATTTGTTTGTTTGTTCGTGTTTCTCATGCGTTCTTGCACTTGTGATTTCTATATGACCATTATATTTCTTGAAAGAGCATGTATTAACTGTTCAGCTTCTCTATCTCAGAAGCAGAAGTTCTTTCAGCACCACCAAAGTTGGTGTACAGCAAATTAATTTTGCGGTATGCCACTTACTGTAGATTTAGTTGCTTGATTTGCCACCTATTTGCGATGGGTCTCAGAATGCAATCTCAGTTTTGCATATATAACACTCTCAATTCTGCAGCTTCACTCGAAAACTTTTGGTGGCGATCGTAGAGAAGTGGGATGGTAATGTGCTTGCTATTGAGAAAGTTGCACCCCTTAATTGGAAGGTTAGATTTTCCTGTGACTTCCCATTTTCTATTGTTACGTAGTTGTTGCATACATTCCTACTTATATGATTGTAATTTTACGTGGCTTCCCTACATTCAAGATTCAATCTCCACAAAGTGACAGTATTGTATCTGTACTTACTGGCTGCCAGGCCTTTCTCCCAAGCACCAAACGACAGCGGACAATGCTATTGAGTCCGAAAAAAAGAACTCAATGGCAAGAAGCCTCTGAATCATGATAATGATACCGAGAATAAATTCAATTAATCATCATGGGAGTGTCTTTAAATTAAAAGTGGAAATAAACACCCTCATTGCAATGGAAATAAGATATGTTAAACTCCTAAATGTTAAAGTTTAAATGCTAGAAACAAAAGTAAACTCCAACATGAACGAGAAACTATCCCCAGTAGCGATCATACTCATTGCTGATGTTTGACTGGATCATCAGGGGAAAAAAGACAAAAAGCATTAACTAAAAGGTGAGATAATTGCCCGACAAGTAGTTCAAAGCCTTATACTAGTGCAATAAGTTGCATAACACATCATTTCAATCAATGTTTAATCTCATGATGAAGAACTGAAAAGGTCATCTATGAGGCTTACACGGGCCCTCACATGCTAATGACAAATGATCAATACAACTGATAATTAATTGATGGTTTACCTTTTGAAGTTGTGAATTGAGCTCTTCTCTCTCCTCTATACATTTGCCGGGACATGCTAGCTGTGACACTTCTGTTCATTCACTATTGACTGTCTCTTTATGTCGTTATGTTTTGAATGCGAAAGATTTCGTATGAGATTTGTGAAACGGTAAAAAAAACATGAATGCATTTATCTAAAACTTCACAGTATTTGGACCCTTGTACATATCTGAGTTAAGCATAATTTAAAGGATTCTTATTTTAGGATGATTAGAAATTTGCACTTTTGCAAGAAGAGCTTATTTTTTCCAGGAAACTAATGTAATGAATTCAAGAATCACTGGGTCTGCCAGCTACTGTTGGACATCCAACTAGTTTTTTATGCTTGAAAGCATCTTGTTCTGGTACAACCTGCATTTTCTTATTCACTTGTTCAACTTTTAGTTTGATGACTCTGAAATTGGATAACTTCCCAATGTGGACTTGAGAATGTTTGAATTACGTTGGGTATTGATAGTGTTTTCTTTTAACAATAAAATATACAACTATTAATACACAAATTAATCAAAATAGCATGAATTAACTTCTAGCTTAAGGCGTCAAGTTTTAACATAGATATGAATAATGGGTAATTTTCCACCAAGACTAACTTTTTTTTTTTTGATCAGACAAAATATATATTAATAAAAACTGGTGCGAAAGCACCAAAAAAGTTACTACAAGATGTAGCGAAATTAAAATAGCTAAAAGCTAGTGAAGGTCTACAAAGTTAAATAGCTAACAAACAAATCAACGGTTCACATCTCCAATCGACAAACGAGTACAAAAATTTATTGTTTCCTCTGTTTGTGATCCAAAACCAAGATCTGTGAATAACTGTCTCCAATAGATCTTCCTTCTTGATAACTCTTCCTTGAAAGCACAAATTGTTTCTGTGTAACCATATCGTCCAAATCACCGTGCTCCATATTGTCATCCAAGCTTTTCTTCCCTTTGTTCTCATCCACAGTCCATGGTGTTGCCGATGATGGGATATTGTGTCCGCGGTAAGACCGTATAAAAACCCAGCCAATGATAGCATCTCATCCATAAGGCATAAGATTCCGGACAGCAGAAGAACAGATGTTGGGTCGTCTCTTCCGTGATAAGGCACTTCACACAATTACTAGCTTCGTTCCCCATGAGTATGTTTCTTCTACTTAGATTTGATCTTGTCGGTATGCGGTCTCGAATCACCCTCCATGTGGTTGCTGCTACCTTGGAAGGTGCCAAAGTTGTCCAAATCGCACCGTATGTCTCCGATAAATCTACATCAAGTTGTGTGTCCTCCAACATTGTTGCATATCCTGTCGAAACTGAATATCGTTTGGATTCATCCAAAGTCCAAATCCACATATCCTCTTGTCCCTGTGTGAGAAACGTCCTGTCCAACAAAGAAATTAAATCATTATGTAAAACAACTTCTCTATCTAACACTCCCTTCTCCAATCCCAACGCCACTCCCATAACCCACCCACCCATACCCCCATGTTTGCTATTAAGATATCTCTATCCCTAGCAATCAACGCTAATCTAGGAAAGGACTCCCTCAGACTCCTACTCCCCACCCAAACATCGGCCCAGAATCGAGTCCCCCTCCCATTCCCAACTCTTCTATTCATCCCCCTGATAAACCAACCCGATTGATCTAAAAACGAACATCTCAAAATGTCTCTCCACCAAGACGACGCCTGAACAATTACTCCCCCCCCCCCTTGCGTTTATCAACAATTCAAACATAATTAACCCGAAATAAAATAAAGAACGAAGAAGTCGCCTCCATTGTATCTTCACTTATAAAATGATGTAAACTGACGTGCTTCTCTTCCTTAACTTCTCAACCATATACACGGCACCTTGTTCCAATTTGGTCAGGACCTCCATTACACGATGCTTTTGCTTCTTGGAAAAGGAGATTTAAAATTTATTATAAACTACAGAAAAATTTAAAATGTGAAAATAAGACAACAGTCCCTAACTTCGCCACTATTTATACATGGTCCGAATGTTGGTCTTGTGGCACGCCTTTGTAAATTGTCTTATGGCATCTGTTGGACTTTTCACAGAGAACATACTAAATATTGAATAATACGAAATTTTAATTTTTTTCAAAGACAAAATAGAAATTTGGAGTTCTAATTGAGGGTTATAACATTGCTTTGAATGGTGGCAATTAAGCTTTCTATAATAGCCTACATAAATTGTAGCAACTAGCAACTAAGCAATAAAATAAGCATACAGATTATCCTAATCTATACAATATGCCATAAACTTGAAAACCAATCATTGTCATATTCCATCAACTAACATAATTCCACAAGTTAATTACACAAATATTTTGGTAAGTAGGTGAAATTATTGGTGGGTTCTGTAATCAATCACACTATATATATCCCCCAAAAAAAGTCCAAAATATAAAAAAAAAAAATCCCAAAAAAAACGAAGATGAAGGGGATGCAAATTAGCATGTTGGTGTGTTTCTTGGTGGCATCATTTGTCTTGAATTGCGAGTGTATAACAATTGTAATGAAACCATGTGTGGATGACGTTTGTAACTACGCATGTGAGCGCCAGTTATGTGGATCTTATTTCTGCCCCTATGGAAGGTGTTATCCCCCTCGCCCGCCCCTTTATCCTAACCCGATATGTGAATGTAGTCCAAGAACCCCCCTAAACTCATAGTTTAATCCGAATAAATGATTGAATCACATGAGAGATGAATAAGACTGTAACAAAATAATTTGTTGGTGATGTTACTTTTGTTTTAATTGTAGTGAGTTTTATTATTTCTGTTCTGGTGTGTTATCTTCTTGACGCAATTATTTATATGATTGGAACTTTTAATCTTAAATTTTATATACATATAATTTGCATCTGATTAATAAGAGGAGAACTCAAATTTTTCTCCCTTTGCCATCTGATTTAATCATAGCAAGTTAACGAGCAAATACAAATAGTTAGAATTTACAATAGTATTTCTCAAATGGTTAATGGCTCATTCAAGAGGGATGCACGGCTTTTTGTTCACCAATTGAGCTCCTTGTTTCGAGTGGCGCAGTAGAGTGGCTGAGGTGCTTGACTAATGCAATTGCTTCTCTTTGTTTTGTATTTCAGCTCCACTTCCCCAATTTAACTCGTAGCAATTGAGACCAATGATGAAGACCTATATTGATTAAAATGATGAAAATCAAATCGATTGCAATCAAAATATATCTAAAATATATATAACACTTTTGACTTATCAGGTCGATGTTATTTATTCGATACTGGAATAACCGGTATTGTTTGTTGATGCCATTTTTCTTTCTTGGTTCAGAACGAACCCGCTGGTAGAATTCTGGAGCTCTCCATTCTTCACTTAGCAATGTCTGAAATATCAGTTCTTGGGACAAGGCATCAAATAGTCATTAACGAGGTTGGTTTATCTGTCTTTATTTATATATGTGAATCCTTGAGGAAAAACTTTGACGTGCTCACAATTAGTGTCCACAAAACGAGTTCTTCAAATCCCTCAAGCTCTTGTGTGAAACATCATGCCCTAAGTTGCGATTAGATTTCAAGAATTGGAGTGAGCTTATGATACTCGAGTTGACATCCTTATCTTTGGCACGAAATTCTTGGAGAGGTCATCAATAATATTTATATTTTAACATGCTCGTTCCCTTGCATGTTAACAATAATATATGGCGTTTCGTAGCATAGGGAGTTTTGAACCTATGATATGTGGTTCTAATAGTACGTCTAAACCACTATTACCTAAAGCTCGAGCTTAGAGATGATCAACAATAATATATATATATATGCATCGGGTTGTTATGGGACCGTGGGATCTACCCTTAGGAAGTGTCCTAAGGGTAGGGTCGAACAACCTCTATGCATCAATGATGTAAATATTACAAACCTCTGAATCCTTGCTTGTACTGAACATGTTTGTATCTGTCTTGAAGGCTGTAGACCTTGCAAAACGTTTCTGTGATGGGGCAGCTCCTCGAATAATAAACGGTTGCCTGCGGACTTTTGTCGAGAACCATAGTGATGACAATGGTGAAGCCATCAGGAGTTTGAAAATCAAGCTGAACAGATGACTTGATATTGTAGTACTGCCACTATGAGAGAGTTTATCAGGAGTGTTTCATGACAGTTGTGGGATATAAATACACGTACAGGGCAGGGGGTGAATTTTGTATCACTACTAGTTGTAGCAATTTAAATTCGAGAAAATCCAGTGGAATTTACTTTGACAACGGGTTTCAAACAATTTATCATGCATCTTTTATCATGCATCATTTTTATATTTAAATAATTAATGGATGCTAGTGAAGGAAATTATGTTTAAGTGTGCATATAAGAAAACATCTTGATGGAATTAATTTAATTAAATAATGCAAATTAAAGGTACAATAATTTGTTAAGAATAATTATGCATAAAATGAGGAAGATAAGTACAACGTGTATATATATTCGAGAGGGGCTTTTGTTCTCCCCCTATGTGATCGCTCTGTACGGTGGTTTAAATGGTTGCTATTCTCATGGACAGTATTATGTGGGGTGAAGATATTTGGATTTTAATATTCACATCTAATAGTTGATAACATCAACCAAACCCACTAGCACAAAGATATATTAGCTATGATGCAGTGAAACGGGGATACAGACATGAATACAGTAATATGGATTTTCAAAATTTTGGTGATACGACACGGTTGTGACACACTTATATATGTTTATATATATATATATAGTATATTACAAAATAATAAAATTCATATTGTTTTTAAATTCTAAAACTATGTAAAGCAACAAAAATATTCTTACCAAATTCAAGAAACGTATAAATAAATATATGACATTTGAATCATCATAATATCATGCATATTAACATAAATACATAATATTTTAATTAACATAAAGTTTAATAAACACTTCCAAATAATAAAAGATAACACCAAAATATTTTTACCTAATTCAATAAGTGTATAAATAACACATGTCATTGAAATCATCATCGGATCATTCATATTAATAATAAATGTATATTAATTCAATTAAAATAAAGTTTAATAAACACGACCAAATTTAATTTTAGTCAAAAACTTTTTAAATTCTACAATTACCCACCAAAAGTGTCCTTTTCATATCGAACACGCTTTTTGATGGTGTTCGATTTTAATTTTTTTAAAAATAAGAACATGCCACGTGGCGTGTCCGATACGTGTCCGATGGGTGTCGGTGTCTTAGAGTGTCCGATATTGCATTGAGTGACTTTCGGGAGTGTCCATACATTATAGGATCCTAGTTACAAATTTAATTTCTCTATAAACGTAAGTTGTTTTCAAAATATATCATATATTGATGTTTAAACTTTAAAAATAAAATTAGAAGAAAAAAGAGAAAATTACAACCACGTACCTAGAGATGTCAAACGGAGCGGACGTCACGAGGCACGGCACGGGCACGGCACGACGCGGAGCGGCACGGCACGGCACGGCACGACACGTTTTGCTACAGTGCCGTGCCAAGCACGGCCGGAAGTATGGGCCGTGCCGGGCCAAGCCATGCCAGCCCGTGGGCTGGCACGGCACGGCACGACACTGTTTCTTTTTTTTTTAAACCAGGCGATCGATCGCCACATAAATGGCGAAAAATCGTGCATCATGGGTAAAAATCGTGCATTGGAGATGCATTAAAATTGGACATTGGTCCACTAAAATTAGACTTTGGTGCACTAAAATTGGACTTTAGATACACTAAAATTGGACGTTGGTGCACGATTTTTGGTACATTGGACATGATTTTTGTGCATTTGGTGCATGATTTTTGGACATTGATGCACGATTTTTTGGACATCGATGCACGATTTTTGTACATTGATGCATGATTTTTTTGTACATTAGATGCACTAAAATTGAACATTGTATGCACTAAAATAGACATTGGATATACGCATTTTACATTTGATGCACTAAAATTGGAATTGGATGAACTAAAATTGGACTTTGGATACATTAAAATTAGACCTTGGTGCACTAAAATTGGACTTTGGATACATTAAAATTGGACGTTGGACATTGTATGTGGGTGCACGATTTTTTTGCTTGTGGGTGCACAATTATTTGCCTGTGGTTGCAGGATTTTTTTGGCATGTGTGCGCATAATCATTTTTTGCATGTAGACGCACAATTGCCTGTGGGTGCACAATTTTTTTTGTCCTATGGGTGCACGATTGTTTTGGCCTGTGCTTGCACGATTTTGTTTTGCATGTGGGTGCACGATTGTTTGCCCGTGGGTGCACGAGTTTTTTGCCTGTGGGTGCACGATCTTTTTTTGCCTGTGGATGCACGATTATTTTGGTTTGTGGGTGCACGTGCTATAGTAATCGCGCGAGAGTTATTAATGTCATTTCGACAGTAAATGGACCTAAGCGAATTAATTTTTTGAGGAAATTACACATATGTACCACTTTTCAAAACTTGTTTCAACTAAATCTAGCAATATATTTTCTTTTCAACTAAATATATCTTTTAAAAAACATATTTCACATAAGTCCAATTTATTAAACCCTAATCTAACTGGTCTATTTTTATTACTAAATTACCCATGTTGCAAGCAATAAAAACCATCATAAAAAATTTGATATTTATAACAGAACGATTATCGTTGTCCCAAACTTTTTTCATCTAATTCATTGAGCAGCTGATTTCGATCGTGTTTTAATTAGCTTTCTGATTTTAGATTGTTCGATCTGTCAAATATTCAATTAACTGTTAATTGATCAAATTTTCCTGAGATTTTTATCGTTAATTCTGATGGATAATGAAATCATGATTCTTTTGAAATTTAGAGAGGAAACACTGGTTTTGAATGTTAATCCCGATTTCGAATTCAGTGATTTAATAGGCTGTGCATCTGCTAAGTGGTGTGATATGAATGCCGATGAATTTTGTTTCAAATACTCAATCGATGGGCATCCTAATTGTTGTTTGAGTAATGCGATTGATATGAGAAATATGTTTTTGTTGTGTAAGATGATCAATCTTTGCTTGTTGACAGTGCATGTTGTTGATTGTAATGCTTCATTGTTGAGGTCTGTTGATGAATGTGGTGGTAGTTTACCGATTGTGTCTAGAGGTGCATGTGACATACATTCACCGGTAGACAGAATTGCTTGTGGTATAAACTTTTTGACAGAGTCAAGCGGTATACGCAATATACATGAACCTATAGAGTCTATTTCTGCCCGTGATTTACACCCATCAATAGAATCAGGTGGTGCACATATATCGACAAAACAAATTTGCAGTTCACCATCAGGTCTAGGACTTGATTCAGAATATCGAAGATGCAATATTAAAGGCAAGGAGAAGTTGTTGTTATGTTCTGGATGGTCATCAATTATTAGTAGGGTGGGTCAAGTATTTAGAGGTGGTGTTGAAGAGTTTCGAAGTGAGTTGAGTAAATATTCCATGGAGGTTGGGTTTGATTACAACTATGTGAAAAATAATAAAGATAGAGTAGTTGCTGAATGTTCTAGGAAGCATGTTGATGGGTGTGGCTGGTTTGTGAGTGCCAACATTTCACGTGTAAATGGTTCTTTCTACATAAAAAAATTGAACAACATTCACATGTGTGGTCTACGAGTCATGAAAGACAAATAAAAAAGGATTGTTTCACATTTAATATCAGAAATTATTTGTGAACGAGTCAGTTCCAATCCAATCTTTTCTGCTAGGTCTGTAATGGAGTTAATGAAAAAAAGATTATGGGTTGGAAATAACATACATTAAGGCATGGAGAAGTGTGGAGAAGGCTAGGTCTACTGCTTTTGGAAATTATGATGAGTCTTTCAAGGAGTTGAAGTGGTACATCGATGCGGTGAAGACGACTAATGTTGGGAGTTTTGTAGAGCTTGAAGTTGACGACTGTAACAGATTCATCCGTTTGTTTGTGTCGTTTCGTGCTTGTATGGATGGTTTTAAATTTTGTCGCCCTATGTTATTTCTTGATGGAACTTTTTTGAAATCCCGTTTTAAGGGCATACTTCTGTCAGCTACTGCAAAGGATGGGAATCAAGGTAAGATGCAACAAGATTATAATATAAATGAGATTTTACATGCATCGAAGTCTGTCGGTGCATGTATATTACATGCACCGATAGACTTCTGCGTAAAAAAATGCTACATGATATAAAATTAATCGGATCGAATGCGGTGCATGTATTATACATGCACCGCTAGTCTACCGGTGCATGTATATTACATGCACCGGTAGAACTTGGATTCTCTATCATTTAGTACTACATATGCATGTAATAGAGAATCGGTGCATGTAGTTTACATGCACCGAAAATTTATCGGTGCATGTATATTACATGCACCGATAGAACTTGTCGTCTCTAAATGTACCACTAAAGGTTATATAAGTGCATCATATAACATAAATTGTATTTTTTGCTTTATATGTTTTGATTATTTTACTGTCGGGTTGTTCCCCCTGGCTTTTGCTGTTGTGGACTCAGAGAACTTTGATAATTGGTGTTGGTTTATATCTTGTTTGAGCAAGATTGTAGATAATGGTGGAGATATTGTTTATATATCTGATCGGAATGTTGGTTTGATGGAGGCTTTACCGGTTGTGTTTGGACCTTCTCCAAAACAATTTTTTTTGTCTTTATCATTTGAAATGCAACCTCCGGGACAGATATGCTGGCAAACATTTTTCGAACCAGTTTCGGGAAAGGATGTGTTACTTGTTGGATGAGTGTGCATATTCGTCGACGGTGGCTATTTCACAGAGAAGCTTGCTATTTTGAAACGAGAAGGTGGTTCAATTGTAGAAGGGTTTTTACAGGGTCTATCTTTGGAGAAATGGACAAATGCTTACTCATGCGGCATGCGATATGGAGAGATGTATTCAAATGCAGCAGAGTCTTTCAATTCGTGGATATTAGAGGCAAGGGGTCTGCCTATTACTCATATGGTGGATTGTATCCGGGTTAAACTGATGAGCTGGTTTTATGATAGGAGATCAATGGCTGCACGATGGAGTGGGGTTCTGTGTGCGAAGATGGAAAAGAAATGGTCTTTTTACGAAAATCAAGGTCGTGCATGGAATGTGAAGATGTCTACTGACTGTTGTTTCGAGGTGTTTTCATATCCTTCAGTTGCTGTGCGCCTTGATGTTCATACGTGTACTTGCTATCAGTGGCAGCTTGATGGATTCCCATGTCCTCATGTGATTGCTGTGTTTAGGAGGAACAAGATGGCCATAGATGAAGTTGTTGATGTATATTTCCATGTTCGTACTTATAAGAGTTGCTATGAAGGAGTTATAATTCCGATTCCAGGACGTTCAAGTGATGATTTTGCTCAAATTGTCACGGATATGAATATTTTACCACCACAAACAAAAAGGCAACCGGGTCGTCCAAAGAAGAGGAGAATTAGATCCAAAGGTGAAAACATTCGACAGTTGCGTTGTAGTCGGTGTAAAAATACGGACATAATAGGAAGACTTATAAGGAACCTATTTGATGTTTTTTGTAAGTTTATGTTGAACAAAATTTAATTGTAGAAATTATTTGTTTGATTTGTTATTGGTTATTTAACATAATGATACAAATACATACAATTTATTAGTTGCATGTAATTTACGTGCACCTATAGATTTAAGTTTCACATATAGGTGCATGTCATATACATGCACCAAAAGATTCCAGTTGAACATGGATAAATGAAAATGTGTATTCTATCGGTGCATGTGATATACATGCACCGATAGAAACAAAATGTTAATGCATGTTAGTTTAAATGCACCTGTAGACAGATTATTCAAGCATTCCATGTTATATAACTGCAATTAAATGGCTATCGGTGCATGTGATTTCACATGCACCTATTGAAAATGTTGGATAAATGCAATTAATGAATTATCGGTGCATGTATATCACATGCACCGATAGAAACAAAATTTTACTTAATATTTGTGTATTTACATGCATCGTAATATCATTGTAAAATATATATTCAAGCTCGCATGTATGATAAATGCAACTGATGGTCTGCCGATGCATGTGATTTACATGCACCGATACAAAAAAAATTGAAGAGGTCGTGTTATTTACATGCACCGGTTGATTCAAGTAGTTCATGTTTGATAAATGCAACTTTGTTTTATTTTAGTGTATTTACATGAATCGTTAGTCTCATTCGGTGAATGCGAAGGGACACACACTATAAAAATTAAACAAAGAGCACTTGTAGGATTCAATTTTTGTCCAGTTTATCATTAACCAACTAAAACACCAATATGAGTATGTACCGTTATTCAATAACAAAAGTTTGTTTTTTTACAAAATTATACATTTACAATACAAAATATATATACAACAAAGTATTAATCGTTGTCTTATACATTTTGGAGGATGACTTTCACCATTTTTGCTCTATAAATACTATTTATATCTACATTTGAATGCTTGGGCACTTCTTGTCCTCTCATAATTCTTTCCATGTTCATGCAAACAAACACGACACAGTCTGCCGAGCCAGCATTTTGTTGCATTGCTTCTTTGAATGTTATGATTTCGTATGTATCTTCACTTGGACTGTAGGTGATGTCTGCTGAAATGGGAGACTCCTGAATGATTTTCTTCATCTTCTCTTCAACGTAGACTTTCTATATTTTGGAAGAAGTATTGTTATCAACTGGTAATTTTATAAAAAGTATTGAATTTAAAAAAATAAGTGTATTTAAAGTAAACCTTACCAGTAATTTGGCCTTTTCAAAGTAATAATATGTCTCCCCCTCAATTCGTGGCCTTAATGAATTGTAATGAGTCCAAACTGACTCTTGAATATCAAAGACAAGTAGTGTCTAGTGGTATCCTGGTGTTTTTAAGTGGTCTTCTTTGCCTGGTGTGTTTATTGGAAAAACCAAAAACCTATATGACATTGCCTCTGGTAGGAATTTATCAATGTTGTTTTCTGCTGAGTCTTTGTAGTAGCTTCCTAGTGAGATCAGTGCTGCGTATTGCTGCGAATTTGTATGAAATAATTGCATGATATACGAATATCCAAAGTTGAATGGTATGAGTGCACTTTGTTTAATGAGAAAAAAAATATTTAATAGTTGAATTTTATTACCCAACACATGCTGTTGAACACATAGGATATCTTCTTTTTTCCGTTATTGGTAATGTGGTTATTTACAATAATCGCACAACGGTCAATCATCTGTAAGTAATGATCAATCAGTTTCACAGATATATATAGTAGTTCATGTGCGAGACATACACCTAATATTATGTCGGTGCATGTTTACATGTTTGATAAGTCTACCGGTGCATGTGAAAACACATGCACCGATACCACAAATTTGATTTGCTACAAGTTATTTACATTCACCGGTTGATTCAATCATCTGTAAGTAATGATCAATCAGTTTCACAGATATATATAGTAGTTCATGTGCGAGACATACACCTAATGTTATGTCGGTGCATGTTTACATGTTTGATAAATGCAACTAATGGTGTACAGGTGCATGTGATTTAACATGCACGCATAGAAACTAAATTTTAATTAATGCTTGTGTATTTAAATGCATCGTTAGTAATTATCAAGTAAAATCATCATAAAAGTTTTATTCAAGCATTGCATGTTATATAAATGTAACTAAAGGTCTATCGGTGCATGTGATTTCACATGCACCGATAGAAAAAAAGTGAATTGGTTCATGTTATTTACATGCACCGATTAACCAAATGTGAATTAATGTTTTTTTATCAAGTAAAACCATTAGAAAAGTATAATGCAATTGACTTACATCGTTTGCAAGAGGTACATCGTGAAGGATTTCAGCAATATCCGATACAAATAACTTTATGTTGGTGAATTTGTCTTTCCAGATAAGTCCCCTGCACACAGTTGAAGAGTCAGTGTCAAGGAAGTGTTGTTTAATTAAATTAGACGTACCATTTTCCATGGTTCTTGTTTATATTCATTATGTAAGCCTTTTCATCCACTGTTAAGAGCTTCATGGCAGACATTGTGGTTTTGAACTTGAGCGGTCCATTATCTTTTTCGCCTTCCCTTTTTGTTTATTGTCGCTGACGAAATCATCATCTCTCAGCTCTAGATCTACGGGATCATTAGTTGTACCTTTGTCTTTCAGACTTTGTATTGATTCCACTTGTGCAAACTTTTTATTTCCCTCTTCGTCGTTTTTCTTGGTCCTCTTTGCCTTCCTCTTATCAGGGTATGTGTGGTCCAACTCCATTTTTTGCTGCATGTCCACCCTTTTCTTGATCCTCTTGACAAGGGATGTTTGTTCTTGCTTTTCTTTAAGGATCTGTTCTTGTTCTTCATTAATGATGCAGGAGGCAGCTTTGACATTGAGAAGCTCATTTTTCAGTGAATTATTCTCATCATTTACCCTTTCAAGGTCCGCATAGAGCTGTGTTATGATAGTTTCAAACTCATCTTTCTTTTTTTTTCATCTCTTCGTAATTGTTTTTAATTTCTTTGATTTGCTCGTCTCTCAGAAAAAGTTTTGTTTTTGTTTCTTCCAGCTGGGCTGTTAGTTCCGCATATTCAAAAAAATGCGGTGTTGGAATTGTTTCTTGCTCGTGATCAAAGGAATCAACAATGTTCTTTAGTTCTGTTATTTCATTATCCTTTGTCATGAGCTTCGCCTTCAATTCTTCAATCTCTGTTACAAGTACTGCAGCTTGAAGAATATCTTGTGCTTGTGTGTCATCAAGTTCATTCATTTCTTAAGACAGATTGGCCACATTTTCTTCGTTCTGGGCTGGTTCCTCATCAATAGCTACATCCACCATGTTGCCCTCCATTTCAATGTATTCATCATTGTATATATTTTCCTCTGTACTTAGTTGCTTCAGTTCCATGAGGACTCCGGCAATGGTGGAGTCCGCTGTTGTCAAACATTCAGCTGTTTTAATGTTTGAATTCAAATCGGGAAGTTGATATGTCATTGGAGCTTCTGTAGCACAAACAATGGCTTTCTTCAGCATTTCATCTTCTTCAACAGAAATTTGCAGAGGTTTTTTTACTATCTGCAATTGAATTGTTGGAAGTCTAGTTAATTGCATGCACCAGCATAGTTTCATTGCATGCACCAGTATAGTTAAATTGCATGAACCTAATGAACTATCGGTGCATGTATATCACATGCATAGATATAAACAAAATGATAATTAATGCTTGTGTATTTACATACATCGTTAGTACATATCAAGTAAAATCATTATAAAATATATATTCAAGCCTCACATATTGGATAAAGGCAACCAATGGTCTACCGGTGCATGTGAAATCACATGCACTGATAGAAAAAAATGTGAATTTGTGCATGTGTATTTACATGCACCGATTGATTCAAGTTGTTCATGTTTGATAAATGCAACTTTGTTTTATGCTTGTGTATTTACATGCATCGTTAGTTTGGTTTCAAGTAAAATCATTATCATTATAAATATTTATTCAAGCATCGCATGTTATATAATTGCATGCACCAGTATCGAAAAATTGCATGCACCAGAACAAGTTAAATTGCATGCACCAAAATAGTTAAATTGAATGTACAAGAAACTTACATAATCACGGGCGAGCTCTTTGATGTCAATGTTTTGAATCCTTTTGTAAAAATCCTCAAGATTGCACTTAAGGAACCTTGGGATAAGGTTGGGCTGTACATGATTTATGAGCTCTGTCCTCTCACATAACCAATACTGCAAATTATATAGAATCGATGTTATTATATAAACATGAAGAAATAATTATTGTTTAAAGATGGATTATAAAGACTTCTTACAGGTAGTAGTAGAACACAGCCGGAGTGTTTTTCAGAGTCAGGCTGCATCAGGCTGTTGAACAATGTATTCAATATGTGTTTGGACCAGTCATAGCTGCAAATCATGTCCAGGTCCTCAACAACCGATGTGTACGCCCATGGAATGTTCGATGATTTTGTTGATATGAAAAAGGCTGCAAGAATGTATAGGGTCACCAAACGAGTAACGTCATTGACATCAGTATCAATGTTGCTTTGTGCCTTTATTTTCAATTTTTTGTAGATTAAACTCTTGCTCATCCTTATGTCTTTTTTATCTCCTTTCTTTTCTTGAAAGCATCTATATAAGAATTCCGTACGTTCGTAATCCTGAAGCTGCATATCAATGTCTTCTTTACCATCTCTTATTCCAAAGAGTATACGCACATCATTTGTCCTGATTTTCATTGTATATGATCCGAATGTGAAATCTTGAGTATTTCTGTTGAAGCAGACAATGATGTCTTTTACTAATATGTCACGCTTTTTGCAATGATCGAGGACAATTGTGTTGGAAAAAATGGAGTTCAGTAAAGGCCAGAACGGTGTCTTCATTAGCACTCTGATGTGAACTTGACTGAGTTCAAGTGCCTTTATCTATGTTATAACTGCCTGTAGGTTGGCCCGATATGTGGTTTGTTTATTCCATCTTTTTGTAATTTCTTCTGAGCTTGGTGATGATGTAGGTGTAACTGAGAGAAAATTATATGTTAGTTAAAAAACTAAAACAATGAATTTAATAAATTGACTTCTTCGGTGCATGTAGATAGCCCGTAGGTGCATGTATGTACAATTGGTGCATGTAAAGAACTTCCGGTGCATGTATATCACATGCACCGATAGAAACAAATGTCAAATATTTACATGTTGGATAAATGCAATGTTTTATAATAGTGCATGTCGGTGCATGTATGTACAATTGGTGCATGTAAAGAACTATCGGTGCATGTATATGACATGCACCGATAGAAACAAATGTATAAAATATTTACATGTTATATATGAATGCAATGTTTTATATCGGTGCATGTATAATACATGCACCGATAGAAAATAACTGTGGATGTAAAGAACTTCCGGTGCATGTATATCACATGCACCGATAGAAACAAATGTCAAATATTTACATGTTGGATAAATGCAATGTTTTATAACAGTGCATGTCGGTGCATGTATGTACAATTGGTGCATGTAAAGAACTATCGGTGCATGTATATGACATGCACCGATAGAAACAAATGTATAAAATATTTACATGTTATATATGAATGCAATGTTTTATATCGGTGCATGTATAATACACATGCACCGATAGAAAACAACTGTGAATTTATGATTGTGTATTTACATACATCGATAGTACATATCAAATTATAAAGTAAAATCAATATAAAAGATTTATTCAAGCATAATATGTCGATAAATGCAATAATGGTATACCGGTGCATGTGAAATCACATGCACCGAAAGAAAAAAATGTGAATTGGTGCATGTGTATTTACATGCACCGATACATTCAAGTAGTTCATGTTGGATAAATGCAACTGGTTTTTCGGTGCGTGTATTATACACATACACCAATAGAAACAAACTGTGAATCAATGCTTGTATATTTACATGCATCGTTAGTACAATCAAGTATGTACACATATGTAAACTTTAGCATAAAAAACTAAAAAGATGTTCCATTGGTCTCAATTTGTTCATGCATTGTTAATACAAAAAATTAAGATTTTAAAAAGTTGGTGTATGTAATATAAATGCAAGATAAGAGTCTATCGGTGCATGTTAATTACATGCACCGATAGACTCATGTTAATTAAGAATACAAAAATTACAAACATTTCTAAATGCGGTGTTCATAAGGTATTCAATAGTACTCATGCATTATAGACACAAGAACTTACAGTAGCAAACAAATAGTTTAATATATGGAAACCCTAGATTAATGATTAAGAAATAGTTTAATATGTGAAAACCCTAGATTAATGATTACCAGATTTTGGAGCACCTTTTTTCTTTCCCTTGATGTTTGTTGGTGGTTTGGTTTGAGGAATCTTCTTTGATTTTGGAGCCATTTTAGGTTTTCGCCTCAGAAGGTTTGGCAAAATTACAGTAATTTACTTATACGACTTCGATTAAATTTTTGAAAACTTATAGGATTCTTTGAACGATATCGATGAAAATGTTGGAGGAATGACTGGAAAATTTTTTAGCGTTGAAGAAGAAGAAGAGGCGCGATGATTGTAAATATGCCGAAAGTTTTCGACGTTGAATGTAAGGGAAGAAGACGAGGGTAATTTAGTAATTTGTGCTCAATCGGACTTAAATGAAAGGCAAATAATTTGATGGACTGGGCCGAAAAAACTTTTATGTTCTGATACCGGCCTGAAATTTTCCCTAATTTTTTTGGTAGACTAAGTTGAATTAATGTTGACCAAGTGGTACCGACTTGTAAGTCAAAAAAAAAAAAAAAACCTCCAAAATATTTCAAAGTTGGCTTGGGCTCACAGTTCCAGGAGCCCATCTAAGGTTAAATATCGGCCCAGTAAGAGCTCACCACCCCACAACTTTCCGCAGCAAACCCTAACCCTAACCCTAAAGGACGCCGTATATGCTTTCAACCCATTTATTTTTATATAAATTCTCATCAAAATTCTCTAATAATAACTCATCCGCTCGTACAATCGGCCGTCCTTTATGCGTTCTTGTTTTTTCTTCCTCACCATCTCGTGAACAAAATCTAGGTTTGTGTTATGGATTTTGGTTGAATCTAGCGATGGAATGGTGGCGATGATGATAAGCTGAAGGCTTGTTTCTCAAACATTCGCAGTGGCCGACTAAGTGCTTTCGCCTTCGCCGGGCTTGAGAGCTTATGCTGCACTTTTTCCTTCCTTGGATGTCTGAGCCACTACCACTGCTATCGTTTTTTCGTCTGTTTTCGGATTTTGTTTCTTTTTTACTGTAAAGAGGAAAAAAGCCTGATATTGCAATCCGTTGATTTTTTTCCGTGGATCAATGGATCTATCGTCAGGCTATATTGAACCTCTGATCACGTATATATATCATTCCTATATATATGTTTCTACCTTTAGCTCCGATTTATTCCTTTTTCGTTTTGTAGGATGTTCGGTGACAAGGTTGATACATTTACTTTTATTTTTATTTTTATTCAGTTTGCAATGGATTCAGATTATGGGGGATGATGAAACAAATCAGACGGATTCCCACTGATTTAATGCATGATTTCAACAACCAGCTACTTCTGACCCTCTTTTACCATCATTCTTTCCAAAAAAATTTCATTTTTCTCTTTTTACGATTTAATTTTTTTAATGGATTTTTCATAAATATATGATTATTACCAGAATATTAATGCTAGTGGGCTGATGATGTGAGATTATATTTGCTACTCTTGATGGGGATTGTAATATTCCATCTGATGATTCTTATCCACCAAGATCTCTGAGGCCTGCTCATTCATATATATATATATATATATACTGGTATTTCTGCAATGAAAGATTGAGTTTCAAGCTATGGATGGATGATCTACAGGAAAAATCTTGTATTTGAAATTTTGACGGGGTTCGACCAAGGCAAATGAATGCTTGAAGGCCATGGATCATTAACCCTTTGATTTGGATTATTATTTATATGGGTTAGCTTAAATATACTTTTAAGCCTATCATACAAAATTGACGAAGAATTTTATAAGCGAAACAATTCTTTAAATTGGAGTTTGGGGAGAATTTCTTTTAATCTAGTCAAATCACAGCCATAAATTATTTTGAAAGGCTGTGCTTTGTTTCTGTGGTGAATTATTGTGAAAGGCTGTATATGTTATGTAAAATGTAGTACTCTCTCCTTTCGTATGCTTTTGAAAATCATATTGGGATTTGTTGGCCCAAATACTAATGGAAAAGGAGTATCCAGACAACATACTCTCGCTACTCTGGTGATTCTACCTGACGAGATATTAAAACACAAAATAGAAGAAATTATATCTTCATACACTAATAACAAAACAGTTGAGCATATGTTTTTATCATTTTCGTGCACCAGAATGATTTTCGTGCACCAATTATTATTTTTGATTTTCGTGCACCAATGTTATATTTTCGTGCACCAGTTACTTTTTATACTTTTCGTGCACCAATTATTTTTTCTGTGGGTCATCTTCTTTGTTGCAATATCTTGATGCCAGACTGTAAAATTTGGAAATGAACAAATAAGCTCAGACACCAATACATACCTTACTTCTTCATATATATGCATCAGTCTCATGAGGATTTTTTTTTTTAAAAAAAACATACCAACGAACTTTCGGTATCTAAAATTTAGCATCAGTATTCAAAATTATAATCACACACAATGGATTTTTTTTATAAAAAAAAAACATACCAACGAACTTTCGTTATATAAAATTTAGTATTAATGTTCAAAATTATAATCACATACACACAGTATTCACACACACGATGGAATACGCAAATGATCCGAAAATTATATGTGCATAGTAGTCTGATGTCTTCTTCGATTCAAAAAGTTTTCAAATGCTACGAACAATTTAGATGTTTCAATTCAAACATATTTCATGCGCATAACATTTTAGCAAATAATTTTTAGGTCGGGGCGACGAGATGAAGCGACAAGATGATGAAGAAAATAATGATCTGAGAATCGCCGAATAATTGGAGATTTACGTGCTGAGGGGGAAAATGAATGATGTAAAGAGTTAATGTGAAATTATGTTTAGAGTTTTTTATAACTTAAGGTTATTTTGGGAACTAAAAAATACATTTGCAAACCAACTCTTTTAAAAGTGAACTTATGTGAATTTAATTCTCTCCTACTTATATTTTTTTGTAAATATTATTTTTTGCCAGACTTATTTGAATTAACCTCCTGAAAACAGCACAAATATACAATTTTCCCTAAATTAATGTTTTCAAATTTAAAATCATGTTTTCAAATATATTATAGCCATTTGCCTAAATTTAATCATGGTGATTTCAAATTTATGTCCTACAATTTAATACTAATTATAAATGATCCCTAATACACCTAATCATTTATCAAATAGATCTCTTCTTCCAAATCAAATTCTCCCAACCAAACCAGACAAGCCAGTTCACGATGCCTCTAATTTTGATGGCTTCGATGGATTAAAAAGTAAACAAGCATGGTAACATCGTCGTAAAATACTTGTAGACTCGGTTTGGGTTTCAACCAACTCAATATTACTAGTATAAAATTATTGATTTGCTAGTTTTTATATTTTTTATTTAAAAAATATTATGCTTTAATATTGAGTTGTTGTATAAATGTGATCTAAATCAGGTCCAAACTAGTTACATTGTTCATGTCGCACACAATATAGATGCAAGATCACAATTGTCATATCCGAAGGACAGCTACAAGCCCTAAAACTAGAAGTCTTTAGTGTGAGTGTAATGTTTCTGGACGCATCTTTGGGTATAATAATAAGCAAAACAACAAATGTCTCAATAAATGAATGTTGATGCGAAATTTTAATCTCAGTCCTTAAAACGATATTGTGCTTACAGTTTCAATGATAAATCGTGTCCCAGGATACAACAACTATGACTCGTGAAAAAAGCACTTCAAATCACAAGTCTTTAAACCACAAGGCTTTAAAGACATTCAAGGGTTGTTAATCTTGTGTTTAATCTGAAAATTCATGTTTAATTCGTTTAAGGGTTGTTCTATTTATACTAATTCAATAAATACCATCAAATGACAACATTTGGAAGAACCAATTCACCAAAAACGCATCCGAAAGCGAAGAAACTGCACATGCGGCAATCGATCGTTGAGTGTTTTAACAAGCTACAAATCCCGGTGGCGATCGATCGTTGCCTCCTGTGTTAGGATTTCTTCGTTTTTTCTATTCGTTCTGTTTTGGGATGCTTAATTTCAATTCATTAAGCAATTTTTCTAACATTTAGCATATGTGATGTTCATCCTAAAGCTTGTTATATACGAGTGTAACTTGCATGCGAAAATATACCCCTTAGCCAAACATTGAGTAGCAACCACTAAGAGAAACTTGAAGCATTATAAGTCTTCCAGTCTTATTCACTGATGCCTCTAATGTTTCCTTGTCCCAAGGTATAGAGTTTTTAGGTCTATCTGTTTACAAGAGATGCCATCCTACATAGATCACACGGTTTCGAAATGTATGTGAGGATGGAGACGCGGCGAGTCAACCACGATTTGTAGAAGATACTTAATTATTACAATTATGAAATGTCGGAGGAAGAGTGATACAAGAAACAACTCTAAAGGGTTCGCAAATTAGCAATGAGGAGGATTACCTTCTCAGCTTGAACACAAGCGTGTTCAATAACAGACAGTTGAGCTCCCCACCCAACAAGTGTTATGTCACTTCCTTCACGAATCACCTGAGATTTCAGAAAATTTTGAACTTAGAGATAAGTTATTCTTCAAGAAAGTAGAAAACAAAATCCGAATACCAACAGATAATCTTGCTCTGGAACTTCTTCAACAGCGAGCCTATAAAGCCACTGAGACCATTGAAATTTTTTAATGTTTCTAAGCTTATTACAATATACAGATTTACCTTTGGTTCAAAAAACACAACGGGGTTTGGGTCACGAATTGATGATAATAGCAATCCTTTAGCTTGCTGGGGACCACGTGGGATTACCACCTGAAATGGAGTAAAAAACATGATAACAAGAATAAACAATGCAAACCGAGTTTAAGATAGGCTTCAAACTCAACCGGTTACTGATAATCCTTCGTACAAAAGCTGCATGTTAAAATTTGCATTGTTTCCCATAAGTATTACCTTAATCCCAGGAACATGACAGAAAAAGGCTTCAGTGGACTGTGAGTGGTAATGGCCACCATGACCCACAGCTCCATAAGGTGCTCTAATTGTTAAACCTGAGGAGGATAAGCTTGTTATAGAATATCTTACGGAAAATGAAGAACATAGCTCGATCCAGAAGTACCTCCACAGTTAAACTGATTACCACTCCGGTATCTAAACTTAGCAGTCTCATTCACAATATACGAATTATAACTGAATTTTGATTATTATCAATTAAATCCCATCTTCTTGTAGAGAGAGTACCAAAGAAGGGTAGGATACATGCCTGATCAAAAGCTGGAAAAATATAATCTGCAAACTGAATTTCGGCTATTGCTCGGTTTTCCTAGATTTTTTGATGGCATGCTAAACGTGAGAGACCAAGTCGATGAAAAATAAAAACAAGTCCAGGTTCTACTGTTATATATATGTGTGTGTACAATACATATCCAATGAATATTAAAAGCTCACACCATTGCTGCCAGCCCAATAGCAAATCCAACAATACCCTGCACGAAAATTCAAAGTTAGGCTAAACTGCTTTCTTGAATGAAGATTTTGTTCGACAAAAACATCAAACAAGATGCCCATATTCATTCTGTACGACTCGTGGATCACCTGCTCGCAAAGAGGACCGAATCGATCTGCTAATCCAATAGAAAACACCCCCAAAACCAACATCTTCCCCAAATACATAATCACTGCAGATAAACTGACAGGATCATGGATCCTAACATAAACCAAAAAAAGAAAATAAAAAAAGAAGCCAAAATCACAAAATTTCAAAATCAAACCAACCCCCCAACTCATGAAATCAAAAAATCTACAAAAGTAGAGCACAAGATTGAGGGATAGAGAGAGAGGCGGAGGGGGAACCGAGGATCAGTTTCTAAGGCAGTGTGAAGGGCCTGATTGATTGCAGAGAAGAGATTGATGTGAGTTACTGGTCTTCCCAGCTTCCGTCGACAGTCCTCTCCTCGTTAAAGCAGTACCACTTGCAGATGATGAAGAAGGAAACAGAACACCATAACCCAAAAACCTTCCAATTCTCCTCAAACTGCTGCTGCTACCCATTATTCAAGTACACTACTATTATTGTTAACAGACTCCCACCCAGTACGAAACGGATAAATAAATGCTTCTGCTCTCTTCAAAAAAGAAAAAATGTTCCTGCTTCGATTGCTGTCGATTAGGATCAAGAATCAACGTGAAGAATGAGTTGGTAATTATTATCCAGGCAGCTGGTTCTGTAAGCTCATCAATGTTTCTCCGCTATCCCACATTCATATTATATTGTTATTATTATTAGTATTAATTAGTATCATCCTATCGCTGACATAGTTTATCCACGCTATTCTTTTTAATATTATAAAATCACAGTTAAATTTAATAGATTATACTAATTTCACAAAACAAAATATGCACTTCAAACCTAAACCAAAACTCCCACCAATAACATTTATCAAGTTTGGCAGCCAAAAAATAGAAGTCGGGAGACTGACAAACTCTAGTTATATTAGGGCTTATTGACAAAATCATCTTTGATTCAAATAAACAGATTATATTCATGTGGTTTGAAAATACACTTCATATGATTTTCAAAATATAGTTTATCTTCACGTTATTTGAAAATAAACAGTTTACCCCATGTGATTTGTGAAAATATGCATTTTATCTCTTCTAGTTTGTGAATATGTGCAAAATATTCCCTCCGTGTATGTTATGTTTTGCAAATCACATGGGATAAAGTGTCTATTTTGAAGAGTAAATTACATATTTACAAACCACATGAGTAAAGTGCCAAGTTAGGATACCACATAGGACAAAATGTCTATTACAAATAACAGGGGATAAAGTATATATGGGATAAATTTTTGCTAGCTCTTATGTAGAGCTATCGAAGCGGTCCAACCCGACTCAAACGGGCTAGCCTCCCAACCCACTGTCCAGACAGGTTGGGCCTATTTGGGTCCACCTGCAGGCGAGTTGAAAGACTCCGACCCAACCTAATCTGAGGCTAGCCAAATTATATTTTAATGAATTAAAATTATAAATAAGATATTAATAAATCATATTATAATTAATTATTCCAAATTTTAATGTCGTATAGGTCAACTTACCAACCCAAGCGGGCTAGCATGTTTAGTGGGTTGGGAATCCTTGACTCAATTCACCAATTTAATGGGTTAAATCGGGCCAACCTAATAAGCCCAACCCATTTTAACAGTTTTACTCTTATATTAGCTATGGAAAATGCCCCCAACATACGTTATTTTGGAAAAAGGCTGACTTTTCATTTTAGTTTATTAAAAAGTTCTGGAAGAAATGTATAATTTTAAGTAAATTAATGAAACAACTGTACTTATCATTTTATGAAATGATAAACCAGAAGAACAAAATGATACCTAGGACTAAAATGATAATCCATCAGTGTTTTTGGCGAAATTTTTTGCTTTTCTATTCTAGTTTTTAAAAATTATTTAAATAATCCATTAATATTTTGAACTTATTATTGTAAAGTATTAAATTATTGCGCACAAACAACGTATGTGAACAAATACAAGTTCAAAGAGTTCATTTGGAATAAGCGCATTTTAAATCCAAGATTAAAATCCATCACATGTTTGGGTACTATCCACGCTTTGCTTTCTTGTTCCTTTAAACATACAAATAAAGTCTGCTATACATACTTCCACGAAAGAAAGAAAGAAAAAAAACAAACCCTGTGTTTACAAACAAATAGATTTCCTGCAGCCAACACTGGGGAGGCACACCCCCCCATGCACATGAAGCAGAAAGAAGGCATATCCCACTTTTATCATGTATTTGCCCACAGATTGCCTTCCTTCGGTATGTGTGAAACTAGCAACCATTCACAACCCCTTTAGCTACAAGCTTCTTGTCTGGAATCTTGGTACAATTTACAGAACGGATATCTCCGGATTCCGAAAGATCGCTCTTTTCTGAGGTTTCACGGTCCCCATTTGTCTGAATCACTGAAGAATCAGATTGTTTATTCAATTCCGATGCCGCTTCTGACGACTTGGAATTCTCAAGAACCAAATTTGTTTTTTCCTTCGCCTTCTCTTCATTGAGTTTTCCTTCCCATACTTTAGCCTACAAAAAAACGTTAAGATTGCAGTAACTGTCGATAAGAACTGGCCATTAAAAAAACAATCATGGACCAGTAAATAAACATGAATTAGAATTACAATATAGCATACCAGCTTCTGAAACTGCTGTTGTTTGGCTTTCTTCTCCTCAATTCTTTTCTGGCAGTCCTCATAAAAGTAAAAATCATCCAGGATGCATTGTTTACTATTATGATCTCTAAATATTTTGAGCATTTGAAGCCCCTGCTCCAGTTTAACCTGTAGAGGGCAATATGTTGCTTATATTTTAATTTGTAATAAAAGACAAATAAGAGCAAACTAAACACAACAATGATAACTATCAGATGGGCGTGCATCCCAAGTGACAAGTAAGTTCATTACCTCTTGTGTATCCCTACTGTAAGTTACAGGTTTGCTTTCATTATTTTCAAGGATAATATGCTTCAACAGACTGTTCGGCAAGTCCTTCACAATGTGCCACTTAACAGGGAAACAACCAATCCACTTGTCCTGCTGCCAATACTCAACATTCTTGTTGAAGTCAACTCGCCCTGCCATCTCCGCAACACCAACAAATTGACCACTTGTATTAACCTGGGCATAAATAGACGATATCAGTGAAAGGAAAATATTGAGTAAGCTGCCGAAACTGATTAATCCTAGGAATGCATGCTCACCGAGAATAAAAGGAAAACAGGGCAACCTCCAGGCTTCGATTGAGCATCCAGGTAAGCACCATCCAGTTTCTTGTTACCATTAGGTGTACTAGCCCAGACATTGTACTTGATGCTCTTATGGACATCATCTTCACTGTATGACTTGATAATAAAGAACTTGGCATCTGAATATGTTTCAGGGAAATTTGGTAGGTTGTACTGTTCTCGATTGAGGGATTTTCTTAACTTCTCTTGATCATTCTCAGTCATACCGGTCGTAGGAGTGGTTTGTCCTTTGACAGCAAGAGCCACTGGAGAAAAGCCCTTCTGATTCTTTGAGCTCTTAGCTCTTGGTCCTCTGTTCAGCTCATTCAGGCCACCCGTGTTCTCGTTGCCATATGCATAGAAGCCATTAGCTCTAACCCGGGGCTTGTATTTGCAATCAGCAGCCATCCAGTCGTACCCATTTGTTCTTGAATAACAATCATTAAATCCATAGCCCAGGCCTGATCTGTAAGCATTTCCATATTGACCATATAATTTGTTTGGATACAGTTTATTAACGTATCCATTAGATGTATTTGTTCCTGACGTTGGCCTTGGATGGTTCAAATCCTGAGGCTGAAACGTATATGGTAAGTTAGATACATAAGCAATTAGCACAAAAAGCACTTCATCAAACTGGGCCTGTATGGTAAAAACCCTGAGGATGAAGCATATATGGTAAGGACAGATGCAGAAGCAATTAGCTTAAAAAGCACTTCATCAAACTGGGCCACTTAAAGCCCATTATATAAATAGTTAAAGCAGTTTTACGTTTGAACATTGTAGTTCAAATGTGTTTTTCTTAAGTTTTAAAGGAGAAGCAAAACCAGACGACAGGGAATACAAAATAGTTTAAAGAGATTTGATTTTTACATGCTCACTGGAAAAAAAGTTTAATGCGGTTGTCAAAATAGTAAAATGCAATCCCGAGTAGAATAGAAATCAGGCAGCCTTTCAGAGCACATCCTAAGCAACACCTATGAAGGTGTCGATTACCAGGCTTACCATCAGGTGAGGTCGGATACTCTGACTCCTAGTTGAAGGAAGGCCATTTCCATTTTCAAAAGGCAAAGTCATGGAAGAACTAATTATAGGCCCTGAATGTCCATCAGAAAAATATGGGCTCTCTAAACATGGAATCTGAGATTGTAAACCATCAAACCCAAATCTTGGCTTCAGATAACCAGAACCAGAGATTCCTCCAGATAAAGTATCGCTTCCATATGAGCCATTCACTTTAAAAGATGAGTTTTTTGTCGCTCTAGACGGCACCAAACCATTATTTACCTTGGCACTCTGATTGTTGGAAACACCATTAGATTTAAAAAATTTAGAATCCATTGATAAAGACACTTGGTCAGTATCTGCAGCGGTGGCCATCTCACCTTTCACAGGGGCGGGTATAGCAGAATACGGACCACATAGAGCTATTGACTGGAAATAGGGAGTTGGATATTGATAGTGCTGAGCTCCATACAACTGACCATCATGTCCCACTGTTGGCACATTGGAAACAGTTTGAGAATATGGACCATAAGGAGCATAACCATATCCATGATGATACATGAGTGATCTGTTGTCTCCATAAACACCCTGGCACGAAAAAATATATCAGATTATAAGATTCAATGGGCACGTACTAACCAACCGATAATATATGGAGCATTTATGCAAAAATTCATAAATCATCATTAGTAGGATAGCTTACAGAATACAACTCAAATCCCTCAGAATTCATGTATTCTCCCCATTCATTAGCACTCCCACCATAGCCTAAGTAAGAACGGAAGGTTCAGATCAGGAGACAAATAAATAGTAAATGATATTATGATTGAGGAGAGTAACACAAAAAAGCACGGTACAAAATGTCATTCACTTTCAATACCAATTCTATAAAATCACGTCCCAGGATCAACTTACCCCCATAGTAGAATCCAGTGGAAGGATAGCCATTTGGAAGGTAGCACATGGTAGGATCCGATGATAGAGGTGTGACAGTTCGATCCGACTGAATCCCATTATTGGCGTTACTAGAAACAATTGAATACTGCAAGAAATATAACACCAGTAATTATAAGCAAGGTCAATGACATGCCACAGCCCCAAATATTATGGATTTCACCAGAGAGAAAATAAACACCTGTTTGGTGGCGATGGGGACTTCAAAAGTTTTTGCTTTCGAGTTTAAAGACAATTTTTGCAGCAAATATCTAGCCTCTACAGCAGATAGCGGTAAAGGAACTCATATTTTTCTCAACTCAGCAGTGATCCAGTGTCACAAAACTAAGACATCAGCAATGAAATACAATAACTTCTATAATCTATACAAGACTCATGCTAAGACGACAAAGAGCACTGACACCTTTTGTTTCTGAACATCTTGAGGCTTACGTCACTAACAGAAACAACTAATATTCTCAGACTGTTCCACGAGTATATCAACACCAAGAATCTAGTGGAACCATTAAGAGGCACATGTAAAATCTAAATTGTTGGCGGGGATTTCTGTAGGGCCAAAAATGTCCTAATGAATAGATGAATCAAACTATACAAAATCAAAATCTAAACATCTAGTCATAACACAGAAAAGGGGAAGCTTCTGTTGAGCGTCCGACAAAAAAATCAAATAATATATAGAAGGCCAAATCCTTCCATCGTAAACCAAAAAAACAGATGAGTACATATGCCAAGCAATATAGAATCAAATAAAGTAGTAAAAAATCATTAAAATAACACAAAAATGAACAATATTGCAAAGGATACGGTCTGCGGGAGGAGCAACGGCGGCCATAACCTCTAGATAGAAAGAGTAACCGAGAGAGAGCGAAAGAGGAGAATGAGCCGCCACACAGCAAACCTTACCAGGATTTGGGTTTTGGGGAAAGAGGAAAATTGGAAGGTTTTGATCCATCTTAAATACGAAGCCAAATACTTAATTCCACTTGTGTCCCTACATTTCCTCGTATTGCAAATCATGCCTTCTAAGTGTAGATTGCTTTTAATTTTACCGTCTGTGGTCCTTGTTCAGTTGTTCCGGTTTGGGTGGAGGTTTCCCACGGATATTATCCTAAGGCACATACCAATGGTAAGAATATTATTATTTGTATGAGAATATTCTAATCGAATGGTTTGATGTGCCCTAATGACAGGGACAATATATCAAACCCACGAGTTGTTACAGTGCAACAACTTTTACCGTTAACCAATTAATATTCAAAGTGGTTAGTTTTCATAGGTTTTTTTGGGTTAAATAATGGTGTGAAAAATATAAATATAATCCGTGTGGGTAAGTTTTTACAATTTTAATTCCTATCCATCAAATTTTAGATTTTATTTGTATCCTTCAGATATAGTTTTTTTTTTTTTTGTAAGGGACACTTGCTGTGAATACCAAATCTTTCTATGCGATAATGGTTATTCTGTAGAAGTCAACTAGCATAACTAAGCACGATCATTTTCGGATAAATTTTGAATTGAGGAATTTTAATGGTTTGTAATTGATAATTAATTTTGCATCGTCAGTGTAAATTTTATATCGCATAGATCCGTATGAATTAAGTCAATAGGTTGTCTATACAAGGAACTCCTAGTTGTCTATTTAAATAAATAAATATTTAAGACGTTTTCTTTTGAAACTTTCTATCTCTTTGTTTAAATCCATGTTATGATGGAATTTAAAGAAAGTTTGTAATTCAAAAATTTAAAATGTTTTCAAATGACAAGTAGTTGATGTAAGTGGAAAATTTTCAAACATGGGATCCTGCTTAAAATTTAGAGTAATTTAACTCTAACTTTGAAATTATATTAGAAAATTTTTTTTAGAGTAAAATGGTGTAAATCAATAACCAAAGTTCAATACAACCACTTAAAAGGGCAAGAGAAAGCCCTCATCACACTCATGCTCCACAGGATTAGCAAGCATATAAGTAATAACATTCCCTGATCTAGCAACATGTCTTAGCAAAAAAATTAAAACCCTGAAGAAGAGACTGTATTTCATCAAAAAGGACTCCAGCTTGAGCCCGAGAGCTATCCAAACTTGCAATTCCATTTACTACAGCAATGCAATCCCCCTCCAGAATAATCCTAGTCTACTCTCGAGACCGAGCCAATTCTATGCCCTCCTTCGCAGCCATAGCCTCTGCTATTTCAGGGTTCAACCGCCCCCTCACCCTCTTTCTCTGCCATACAACCATCCTACCCTCATCATCTCTTGCCACCACACCTAGACCAACATATTGTGGCTGGTAAGGGACAACAACATCATAATTGATCTTGATAATACCATGGGGTGGCACCATCCAAGAAGATGTTGACTCACGACTCTGCCTAGGAGTAAACAAAGTGGCTGCCACCATGAAGTGTAGAACCTCTTGGCAAAAGATATTGAGTCCTACGTTGCATAGCCAGCATTATCATGGATCTTTATGTTATTATTCCACAGAGCCCAGCAAATACACAAGAACAAATCTAACTCAAGACTTATCCAGCCGCTGATAAACTCCAAGGATCCACATCTCGGCATCTGATGCAACTTCCCTGTTTGCCTGTGTCTGAAGAGGGATAAAGCCAAAGCTTCGACTATAAAAATAGGCTTTAGGCTTCAGTTTTAAGTGCACCAGTCAATAGCTTGTCTAGCAACTTTTGGCTTTAGATAAATTTGTCTCTTGTTTTAGAATCTAGTAAAATTCTTAGTATGTTCTGTGGTAGAAGCTTTGACTGAGCTTCCACATCAGAAAAGATTTTATTAAGTGTTTTTCTTATAAGGAGTGTGAGTTATAAAGTGTGGCTAGCGGGAAAACTTTGTCGGTGTATTTGGGGTGAGAAGAAAAATCGTGTAGCTGTAATAATTTTCCATATAGTGTATTTTATTATCTGGTCATGGTGGTTTTTCTCATGATTTGGGAGTTTTTCACGTTAAATATTTGTGTTATTATTTCTCATTTTACTTGCTTTTCCCATAAAATGTGCAGATCCTAAGGGGTTAATTTGGAGGGTCAAATTACTAACAAGTGGTATCAGATCCTGGGTCCTTTGCGGCGGTGGAGCTTTGATGTGGTAGACGAATACGTATTGACTAAGGATTCTGTCTAGGACATCGGTATTTAAGTGGGACCAGTTTGACCCCACCAATTTTCCTGGGAATCTTGAAGTTCTGTCTAGAAAAGAATGAGATTCTCTCTTTCCTGTGAGTTTACTTAGTGTGTACTATTCATGTCTACGGTAAAATTCATCAAAGTATCATAAGAAAATGTCGGGAAGCATAGTTTTAAATGCAGTCAGATTTGATGTGGATAAATTTGATGGGAAATCATCTTTGGCTTGCGGCAAGTGCAATTCAAGGATGTGTTGATTCAATCTGGTCTACACAAGGCATTAAAGGATAGAGTATTCCCTAAAAGCAACGGTGATACTAGTTCGACTGGTGGAACGACTAGTGCAACAGGAAAAGCTGGAATGAGCATTGAACATTGGGAGGATCTGGATTTGAGAGCATCAAGCGCAATCCGTTTGTGCCTAGCCAAAAATGTTCTTCCAAATGAGCATGGAATATCTACAGCAAAGGAACTCTGGGAAAAACTGGAAGAGTTGTATCAGACAAAGGGCGTCTCAAATCGGGTGTATCTGAAAGAGCGGTTTCATACATTGCGAATGAATGATGATACTACTATTTCAGATCATTCAAATGTTCTCAATGGCATTGTTTCAGAGCTGGAATCTAATAGAGTTAAAATTGATGATGAGGACCAGGCATTGTTATTATTTCTCATTTTGCTTGCTTTTCTCATAAAAGATGCAGATACTTCTCATAAAAGATGCAGATACTGGCAATCACGAAGAATATGTAAATCAGTCTCCAAAGGAAAATAACACAACGGGCACTCTGATTCCACTTCCATTCTTTTCTGCAGTAAATTTTTTTTTTTTGTCGGACTTTTCTGCAGTAAATTAACTCGTGCAGGAAGTGTATTCCGCATCACTCTCCAAATGAAAACTTTCACCTTATTTGGAGCACGTGCCTTCCAAATGAACTCCCAATTTCTCGAATATGACACGCTGCTGCACCCTATCCGGTCCTTCTCCATCTTCCTCCTAATCTTCATCGCTATGTGATACCCAGAATTCACTGTGTATTACCCGTTCCTAGTAAAATGCCATACTAGGATGTCCAGTCGATCGACTCCAATGGGAAGCTTGAAGACCTCCTCAACATCCTCCTGGTAAAGAATGTTCTCCAATGAAGCAGCATTCCACTGGCCCGAATGTGGCTCAATCAAATCAGCCACCAAAACCTCCTCAAGCCTAATCACTCCTCGTGTAAGAACTTTGAATCCTCTCTCAATAACCATCCATCTTTCCAATTATTGATTGTTTTTCCATCTCCCACACGCCATCGGACTCCTTCCAGAAGCAATTTCTTAGCCTCACACAAGCTGCACCAAGTAGTTGATGAACCAGGTCTGTACTTGGCAACAAGAAATCATCATTGCTTAATATGTTATATCTTACAAACTATATAGGATAAAATACATATTAACACTATCACCGTGGGGTATCAGGGAAATCAGCATATAATTGAGTAACAACGGAATAGATATCACAAGTATATAATCAACAATTGGACAAGATGAACACCAATATTTATAGTAGTTCACTTCAATTTGGGCTACGCCTGCTAACAAAGAAGACAAGAGAATTGAGAATACAAAGTATTTCACTCAGAATACTCTGATTTAATGCTTATTTTCTTTCCACTAATCATATTCCTTCTAAGAATAAAATCACTTTAAGAAATTCCAACACTCAATCTCACTTTTAACACAACACTTTAATTTGTAGAAAAGAAAAGATTTGTGTTTTTGGGATGATTTTGGAATGAAGAGTGAGTGGGTATTTATAGGTGGAGATTAGGGAAGAAAAGAAAAATTAATACATCATTGCTTACATAATCAAAACCATTAAATTTGGCTAAAAACACAAACATATATCAATGGCTTAATTGTTACATCCATGCCAAATTCCATTCAAGTTTTGGTGAAATTTGAGCGAAAATCCTATTTTAACCTCATGTACAAAAATCTTAATATTTAATTTTTTTATCACTTCTAATCTTTCCAAAAAAAAAAAAACCAACTATAGCTTTATCCAAAGTTGCATTATATTGCACGCTTCGTATATATTTAATAATAATTAATGGGACAACAACACCATATTTTTAATAAAATTCATCTAATTATTATAGTATAATAAGATAACAAGCTTTATATATAAATATTTACAATAATAAATATAACGCAATACATGAACCACTATGTTGCACGGATACGGATACGCGGATACGTGGATACGCAGATACGGGTACGGCTGCACGGGATTTTCAAAATTTGTAGGATACGATACGTCCGGATACGGCAAATTTTATTAATTTATTTATATATAAATATATAATTAATAATATTTGTAATAAATCAAGTTTTAAGCATATAATCAACATTAAACACATTAGAAATCAGAATAAAGTTGCAAACTCACCAACTTCACGACAAATGGTAAAATATTAATCCAGAACATCTAAAAATTTCAAGCATATAATCGACATAAACACATTAAAGTGGTTAGGAAATAGGGATTTAGTTAAATAATTTAATTTAATTACAGTTTCAACCCTATTTTTTTAAAAAAATTCAAATTTGCCGTATCCTACCCGTATCGGATACGGTCAACGGCGTATCTTGACCGTATCCGAAACGTATCCGAAATAAAAAGTTATTTTTATCCTCGGATACGCCACGTGGCGTATCCGATACGTATCGGTGCCGTATCCTGCCGTATCCGTATCCCAGAAGTATCCGATACTTGACCGCAAAATTTTTTGGAGTATCGGTTGCAACATAGATGAACCAACAACAAAAAGTGAATAAATACCCAAATTTAAAATAATTGAGAGTATAAATGTTAATATTTCAGGATATTTATATTTCTAACATTAATATTTTGAAAATAATATATATAGACCCTTAGAAATAACCTATGTTGCACGGATACGGATACGCGGATACGTGGATACGCAGATACGGGTACGGCTGCACGGGATTTTCAAAATTTGTAGGATACGATACGTCCGGATACGACAAATTTTATTAATTTATTTATATATATATAAATATATAATTAATAATATTTGTAATAAATCAAGTTTCAAGCATATAATCAACATTAAACACATTAGAAATCAGAATAAAGTTGCAAACTCACCAACTTCACGACAAATGGTAAAATATTAATCCAGAACATCTAAAAATTTCAAGCATATAATCGACATAAACACATTAAAGTGGTTAGGAAATAGGGATTTAGTTAAATAATTTAATTTAATTACAGTTTCAACCCTATTTTTTTAAAAAAATTCGAATTTGCCGTATCCTACCCGTATCGGATACGGTCAACGGCGTATCTTGACCGTATCCGAAACATATCCGAAATAAAAAGTTATTTTTTATCCTCGGATACGCCACGTGGCGTATCCGATACGTATCGGTGCCGTATCCTGTCGTATCCGTATCCCAGAAGTATCCGATACTTGACCGCAAAATTTTTTGGAGTATCGGTGCAACATAGGAAATAACAAATCTTATACAAATATTAATATTTAATGTGCTTTTTTCAATTGAGAATATTGATGTTAATATTCCAATACTTTCATAATGTTTATATACACACACACACACACATTTATGTATGTATATATTTTGTTTCCAAGATTTACATTATCAATTTATATTTATATTTTTGAACTTGACCAAATCTATTTAAGGTAATCAATGTTAGCTTGAAATTAAAATAATTATATAAAAATAGAAAATTTTAAAAAAATCATCGAGTAAGCATATGAGAAAAAATGACCTTTATATAACCTTTTATCTACCAAAAATCATTGCGGACAAAATTATGAGGGCTCCAATCCCTTGGAAGAAGATGTCGTTTTAGGGAAAGGGTACCAAAAGAACTCTGTGTGGTGTTTTTGTTAGTCCGAACATATGGAAAGGTTTTTGAGTACATTGGATAATTGCATTTTAATTGGATAGGATCAATCATATAGAGCGTACCAAGTTCAATTATTCTATTTGTAGCAAACAAGTAGTTAGCTAGCCGGAATTAATTAAAGTAAATAAGAACGGAATTTTATTTGGTTGGTGACCTGAGACATGAATCAATTTTATTATCCAAATAGATGCGCAAAAATGAGGAATTTATCCTCAAACAATTGCTGTTACATCCATTGTTTTTACAATAAAGTATGGACTAAAAACTAAATTGCAATATCAATACAACATGAGCAATACCAAATGAGGGTATCACCATTGTCAGGCTTGATTCTTCTTATATCTTCAAATCCAAAATCTAAAGAGGGAATGTGGGTATCTCAGAATCAAAACCATGCACTGCTTGGTAAGATAGGCGGGCTAATATATTCCGATATGGATCGTTCTTTCTTTTCTCCTTGAGATAATCAATGCATTTCTCAACCTCCCTTTTCACTTCTAAATACAACATATCACACTTTTCTTTGCTTTTCAATTCCTGCCTCCTCCCTGCAAGAAATAGATGCCATTGAGACTAGCTACGGAATTAAACCGATCAATCAGTCCACACCAATATATCAAATTATTTAGCCAAAACTACAATTCAACATGCAAGAAAGAAAGCATGCCTTCTGTCTCTATTGGCTTTCCAAAGAAGTAATAAAAACGTCCAGGAACTTTGGGTATAATTATTGGAAGGTGTATTTCTTGATTTGAAACTTCGCCCCCAGAGTCACCCCTACAATCAATAATGAGCAATTCAACCAATTTGGAACACATCAATAGACTTATTCAAAGTCATGCTCGCAGTTTACTTGAGGGAGAGAACAAACTCATGAGTCAACTCATCAGATGGGAAATTAAAGTCGTTAACGAGCATAATTAACAAAGGTAAACTGAAAAGGAATGATAGCATTTAATAATGGCAGAAGAACTTAACATGTATGCGACTGTCATCATTGGGAAAACTGCGGATAAACCATACTCGCTATACACATCCAGACATACTACATAACAACAGACATCCTTTAACAAGTTTGATATCAGTTTATGAGATGAAGCCAACGTGGATAGAAAGCATATTGCACCTACGACCTCAATAGTCCTGGCTTCAAGTTAATTGGTGGGAGTTAGTCAAAAATGGGAAAATCTTCGCTATCAGTTGATTACAGCAACGAAAGTTATATTGTAACACAAAAACAAAACAATTTCAAATGGCACTGTCATGTCAATAAAGTAACACTACTGTTGTTATAAATTGTATATATTATGCTCCGTAAATCAACAAGGTTTTTCAAACCATACAGTCATGAACTGAATTATTCACCGGAGGCTGTTTTTAAATGTTTTAATTTAAGAGCTAATCAGCACAGGGTGTTCAAAGGTGTATGCTGCTGAATGAACCTAAAAAAGATGTCACGTTTTATTGTCATCTGATTGGGTCAATATTTATTATTTAAGACAGTAGCTATACTTCCAGTTGTGCTAAAATTTTAACAAGAAAGATGGCTCTACAATGACAGAAGTAAACCTCATTGATTATTGCTGCACAGATGTCATTAACAAAGTGGTATAACAGAAAATGAAGAGGCAATATTCAAAGCAACCTCAATTTGAACGTCTCGTTTGTCAAGTCCTCCATAGCTGCCTTTAGATAGGGAAGCCTCCTTAGGTCGTCATAATCAAGCAGCAACTGAACAAAGGGAAAAAACCATTTTACATTTAAGATCATATTCAGGAAATAACATGGAAAATTTAAAATACATGCAACCTCCAGTAACTTTGGGCAAAAGAATAAGCAAGAGTGAGGAGAGTTTCTGGCCAAATTCTTCCAGGACTGGATAAAGGACTGGATAAATAATATACTAATTGGTGTTCTTTCTTCTCTTCATTTTTGTACCAATTGACAACAGAAAATATTAGGGAACTGCTCCAGTGTAGAGTCATTTCCCATATGCTTTATGGCATAGAAATCAGTTAACAGTCCAGCATCCCAATCTAGACCCTCGCCAACAATTAAGTCAAGGAACATACATAAACTGAGGTGAAAAAAGTTCACTAAATATCAGTTAGCTCTGACTTGGAGACATATTTAGGTCCTCAGGCAAGGACTTTAACATTAATTTATTCACTTAGTTACAAGCCTAAGATAAGATAATTGAGTCGGTGTAACCTGATATTCAGGCACAGAAATATAAGCTTCTTCCAAAGCTATAAAATCAAACTTGCCTGCCCAATATCATCTTCCCCAACAGAACCAAAAGGTATGATTTTGGCTCCAAACCGTGCTGCCATCTTTACGAACTCTGCTTGTTCCGGCCAGAACAATTTGTATTCCTCACCCTGGAATTGTTGAAAATTATATTTTCAACGAACGAGCATCATTCATGGACAAGTTACAACAAAATTTACTTGAGCAATTCGCATACAAGAATCTCACTATATAACCTTTCTATGGAGTGCCTCACGCATTCCTCCAGGATACAGCAGGACATGGGACTTTGATGAGAAAAGTTTATAAAAGTTAGGTGCGGACACTGGAACTGCACCCATTACCCTGAATGTATCAAACGCTGATAAATCAGGTAAATTTCCTTCTTTTAACTTGGTAAACATTAAAGGATGCGCTATCCCTCGTACAAGAATATTTCTTTCCATCCAAATACGAGATACCAATGGAATCAACTCAAGGCCAAGCATCATGTGGTAACCAACAAATAGTACTGGCCCTTCACACGGAATCCCAGCAAGATTTCGGACAATCTTTCCATTTTCCATAGTTGATAGCATCACAGGGTTTGTGGCAACCTCAATCCATCTAGTTTCAAAGTGAAACATTTCACGCACATTTTGCAAAGCATGAGAAGAGATTCCATATTTATTCACACAATTTGGAGATAAATGAAACAAACACTGAGTCAGTTAAACAATAACGTCGGTATAAGATAAAAATTGCATAAGAAGAGACATCTAAGCACTTGTAAATATGTAAAATGAACTAAAATATAAGCTGTAATCGAAAGGTGTTCACAAGTGAATTTTTCAGAACATAAAATAACCTGAGTGGTTCATAGACTTTTTGAAATTCGGAAGGGCTTGGTGGTAGGTAATCCAAAACATAATCAAGACACTTTCCACGCCGGTAAAAACTTGCTCCAATTAAGATTGATACCAGATTGATGCCATCCTCCTGCGTATGAATGAAGAAGCTGATATCCACATGTAAATGATTATGAGGTAGCAAATCAATAGGTATTATATGATAAGGAGAAAAGCTTATTAGAAATTATTGATTGAAATCAAAGTATACTTTCTACAGTATTCTTGAGTATAGTGCCATAGATGATGGCAAGATGTGATAAAACCTTTGAAATATTTCACTCAGGCTTATTTTTAAAGTCGTTATTATCAGCAATCTCATCGAGTGCAAAATCATCATCGAATTCTCTCTTAACAATTCTTTTTCACAGTATCTGTTAGCAAGATAATCCCTTTATTTCAGTAGTTAAATTTTGGAGAGCGGGGAGAGAAAAAAGAGAGAGAAAGTTGGGATCACGGGCCTACCAAGAAGAGGGAATGACCACAATCGTGAAATATACGGATGTCACATTTTGATAATAACAGATTAAGTCTTTCACCTTCCTCCCTACTTGGAAGTAATTGATCTTGGCCACTGCACAGTAATAATCAACCACATAGGTCGGAAAATTCTTAAAACGAGAATAAGTGACATAGAAATTTATCATTCAAAAGATCTCCAATCTAGCTCAAGATTAAAAGTGTAAAATATGGTGAATTTCAATATAGGAAACATGGCTAGTGAAGATTAAAACATGAGAAAAAAAGTAGGTAGATTCCCCAGCATATACAACTTTGTTTAGAAGGACCAGATTAAAGAACAACCTGATCAGTATCAGAGCCTCAGCTTTGACTGCATGAAGCCGTGAATTGGCAAAAGCTGCACCTGATTTGACCATGCCGAGCTTCCATACAAGCGTTTCCACAGTAAGAACATCAAATAGGACCTGTTATCTGAACCATCATTTTCTTGAGCATGATTGGAAAATGAACAATTCTCTCAGTGACATCAAACTTAGAACTAAATCTGAAATAAAATCTCTGTATCTCAAGATATGCAAGACCAGAATTATTTACAAAACGTAAGAATCAACCAACTTAGTTTATTTTATTATACTTCAAAAACGGCATAGCAGGTGCATCACAGAAATGTTTCTTACAGAAAGGTATGGTGATAAAAAAGTAAAAGTGTCCTGAGCTATCTCCCCGATCACTTGCTCCAAGGAAAGTTGTTTCCTCATGGTTGCAGCCACCATATTTGAAGTAGCTCCTAATCAACAAAATTGTCCAGTCAGTGGACTCAGATACTCTACTGAAATAGAGTATATGTAAGATTGTCCAAACAGGCTAACAGTAGGTGATAACCTTGTGTGAGACCTTCAAATTTTTTTCATAGAAGTGGAGATTATCTTTCAAACAAATTGTAGAACAAAAGAACTAATAAGAATCTGGAATCACTAACAAAATGACAATCTGGAAACCAATTTACCACTTTCATCGTTTTGAAAAGGAGTTTTCAACAATACCGATGATAACGAGAAATTTGACAAATATACTAAGCAACATGGATTTATCTATAATTTTTGCTCCTTGAAAATCCCAAGTTAAATTTCAGTTGATTCTTTAACAGCAATCCATGAGTATTCCCATACAATATAACATAGCATAAATGCGAGTATGTTGGAATACAGGAGAGATGACCAGTATTGAAGTCAAGAAAACATAAGTAAACTCATGGTTTAAATTTAGGCGGCTTCAGAAGCCAAATGGATGCACTGCTACATGATTCAACAGAAGCAGAAAGAAGAACAAAGCTAGAAACCTGACAGTAAATTCAGTACATCGAGGAAGCTGGAATATAACTGCTGGGGGAACATTATTGGCAATGATAATAGAGTTTGCAGTTGCAATTGAGATTTGCTGAAAGATGTTGCTGCCAAAAGTAAAGCGACAAACAAAATTCAGTGTCTCATTTACAAGACAATAAATAGAAACTAAATAATTTACCTGGATTAGCCAAGATTAATTTAAGATCAATATCGGTATTAAGAGCAGCAACAGCTAGAGCGAGACATCCCCCAAAAGAGTCTCCGACAAGATATATTGGTCTATTTGGTTTGCAGGAATACTCTGACCTAACAGTGTCTTCAACCTGCTTCACAAGGTCTGAGAAGCAAATAGATAGAAATACCACATTACCTATTTTATCATATTCTAGAAAAAATTGGTCCTTATTAAGTAAACCACCTCCAGAAAATGCTATATTGCATAGCAGAACAAAAGGTAAATAAACAGTCTATGAAGGATCTCAAGCTCTTTCAGAATTGCAATGCTATCATCACATGGTTAATTCCAAATGCAACTTTCAAGAGATCAATCTGAAATATCCTAATTACAGAGACAAATTCAAAATGAAGGCACAGATTGGATATCCATTTGCCTTTCTGACTTTTGCATGTTACAAAAGAGTAAATGTCATTTGAGAGGCTTTCTTTTCAGCCTTATCCTGAAACAGGGGAATCGGTAAAGACAGAAAGCAACCTGTGAATGATGTTCGATCTCCGATGGGAACGTGTAAGCACCATATATCGAAAATCCTGAAGAATTAATCAGGACATCAACTTTAAGGAAATTTTTTGACAGGACTATCAACTATCAAGTTCCTCCAGGAGATGAAAAGAAGGAAAATGAAAGTTATCATTGTTAACAGCTAATAGCAAATATTTAATTCACTGATACTCACTTGCCTAGTCTCTCATGCTGCAATATAAGTCCAAGTCCAACTCCAATAAACCCTAAAAAATCTAAAAAATTAAATTGGAGCAAAACTGCAACCATTGACTTTAATCACAAAATTTTGATCAAGGAAACATTAATGAACAATTCTAATACAACAATAAAGACCAGAAATTATAAGTAGTAACATGTTAAGAAGGAATTTCACCTTATTCGCTTATAGTTTACAGAATCCTTTCCATCAAACTTTGAAACAATCGTTGCAAAATCCACCACAGTTACTAAAGTCATCATTTTATAATCAACAAAAAGCACATGTTGAGCACAATGATTACGTAGGATAAAATATAGAACATGAGAGAGAGCGTCAAAAAATTATGATAATGAATTGACATCGTATCGGGAAAAACTAGATTGCGTAATTGTTTCATGAAAAAAATAAAAAAACACACATGTCAAAACTTTTACTTTTCATAGATACTCTATAACTTAATATTTAATCCACTTGTACACTAGTTGCTACATAAACAATGAGTTCATATCTCAGAAATAACTTTACTTGGAAGGATACCGTAGACCTTAGCTACTCTGCCGAAAAACTAACCAGGCAAATACAGCAAGAGAGGAGAGTCTTTCATTCGCGAGCCACACTCCAGGGGAGAAAACCACCTCGGAGGTCCTCCGTCCGATGTACTAACCAATTCTATAGATTGCTGAAAGTAATCTTTCAAAGTCAAACCACCACTAGGAGACGAAGTCTTCTCCACTGCACTTTGCCTCCACTGCTTGTGCTGGTACTTGTCCTGCCCCAATTTTCTTGGAGCCGGAGATGCGACGTGGCGGCTGCCGACAACAGCTGAGATTGCGGCGCCGAAGACGCAAGCCCCGCTGCCAGCCATGGATATATACATTCTTTATTATTTATCAACCGGTTGTATAAACACACATCATGGCCTTATTGTCCAATTTTACGACGTGAATCCATAGATATATATATCATATTGTATTATGTGAATAAACTAGGTAATAATCATGCATATGAAAATGAATACTTAGACCATCGAATGATAGCAATGAGACGGGTCCAGACTCGTACTAGCATTGAACCCGTCCCATCGGGGCGGGTCTAGACCCACTTCAACCGGGTTTGGAAGCGGGGTGGGACGGGTCCTGGGATTAGCCGAACCCGCCCGGACCCGTCCCGCTATACATTTTTGATTTTTTAAAAAAATATTTGATATTGAATATACATTTTACTTCTTTGATTGAACAATAAAGTGTCATTATTTAATTTTATATCAAAATTCATGTGTTCATGTTAAAGAAGTTTGACATTTTGAAGGAAATGTGAGCAAATTGATAAATATTTAGCAGCTTAAATATAGTTTTACAATGCTTATTATAAATATTTACTAGATAAAACATGAAATTTAATCACCAAACTCAACTTTTGTGTTTCAAAATTGATTTCTAGCTAAAAAAATTTTATATATAAAAAAAAATTGGAACCGGGGCGGGCGGGTAAACCCACCGGGTTCGCGAGTCTAAGCGGGTCAGAGCGGGTCCTGGGATTGACCAAACCCGCCCTGTTGCCATCCCTAGATATCATCTAGTGAGCTCCTATGCTATGATCCAAATTTGATTTGAATGCATACAACCCACTTTTTTATATAAATTTTATATATTCAAATCAAATTTAAACAACGATACGAGAGTCAAATTTCCTGTTTTAATTGTCAGTTGAAATTTGTATAAGGGTAGTGTGCCATTATTGACCAACTAAAAGAGTGATCGTGTTTGATTTGGTTAAGTTAATTTCAATTAAATGTATAGACAGCGACAAAATTTTGCTGTTGACTTTGTTTCCCAGTTATGAAACCCAAGAAATGGAAAGTGAAATTAAGATTTTTTATTACAAATTTCACATGTTGCATCCTACTTAGGGATGGCAATGGGGCGGGTCCAAACCTGGACCCGTATTGAACCCGACCCGTCGGGGCGGGTCCAAATCCGCTTCAATCGGGTTTGGAAGCGGGGCGGGGCGGGTCTTGGGATTGGCCGCACCCGCCCCGCACCCGCCCCGCTAAGCATTTTTAATTTTTTTTTTTAAAAAAATTAATATTAAATATACATTTCACTTCTTTGATTGTACAATAATGTGTTATTGTTTAATTTCATATCAAAATTCATGTGTTTATGGTAAAGAAATTGAACATTTTGAATGTAATAAAAACTAAATAATAAATATTTGATAGTTTAAAGATAGTTTTACGATGTTTATTATAAATATTTACTAGAGGAAAACATTAAATTCAATCTCAAAACTCAATTTTTGTGTTTCAAAATTAATTTCTACCAAATTTTTTTTTTTATAAAAAAAAATTGTTTGCGGGGCGGGGCGGGTAAACCCGCGAACCCGGCGGGTCTAAGCGGGGCGGGGCGGGTATGGGTTTTATGTGTAGCGGGGCGGGTCCTGGGATTGACCAAACCCGTCACAAACCCGCCCCGTTGCCATCCCTAATCCTACTTCTATTTTTACATCTTTTTATATCCAACTTACTTTTGACCATGATGCATGAACATTTTTACGGCGACAGTATACGACACGACACATATATGGTGATATGTATTTCCAAAAGTTACAGGATACGATACAGTTGTGATACAAATGTATATTTTTATGTTTATATTTTTAAAATTCTAAAACCATGTAAAAACAAAAAAAAATATTTTTACTAAATTCAATAAACGTATAAATAAATTCATGTCATTGGAATCATCATAATATCACACATGCTAACACACGGTGCATATTACTTTTATTAACATAAAGTTTAACAAGCAAGTCCAAATAAAATATAAAATCGAATATATTCTTAGTAAATTTAATAAATGCATCAATAAACGCATGTTACTAAATCATCATAATACTACTAATACTAGCACAAAATATATATTACTTCAATTGACATACATTTTGTCGGACAAGCCCCTCGTAAGTGTCCGACACAGCGTGTCCGACATGCCCCTCGGAAGTGTCCGACACGGGTGTCCGAATTACTTTTAATTTTTAAATTAAGAACACAACACGTGGCGTGTCTGATGAGTGTCCGAGAGATGTTGATGTTCGAGGAGTGTCAGACATTTCATCAAATGATTTTCAAGAGTGCTCGTGCATCATACCTTTTGACACTTACCAAGTTAGTCGCTCTAGATGCAAAACTTAGATTATTTTTGCAATTGCTTATTCAAAACATAAATATTTTTATATTGTCTGTACTTAAAATTGTAAAAAATTACTTTTAGTAAAAACATTGAGTGTTTGCTATTAAAATAAAAACAGTTTAATCAACTTTAATTAATTACAAATTGACACCGCTCAACTTAAAGCAGTCATAAACATCTTATAACTTGTTTATCTATTTCTGTTTTTACCTTCTTCTTTTTTAGAAGCAGAAACAAGAAAAACAACCAACAAAAATCTAATTTCTTTGTCTAAAAGCAGGTAAGCACATCTGAGAATTATTTGCAAACACACACTAAATCAACATAAAAGAATAAGCAAATAAAAACACACGTTAATATAGGAATAAGTTATGCCACGAAATTGACACATGCATCATAATCATCAACCACTCGAATCATGGAATTCCAACTTCAAAATAACATAAATTTTCAAGAAATATATCCTTTGCTCCTCAAACTCTCAACAGAATCCTTGATAATTTGCTCCATGGGAATAAACTGGAGACCCATATCTTTTAGCTTTTTTGCTGCATCCTTACTCCTCAGTAATCCAGGCTGAGTATCCTTCGGTAAACTACAAAATGTCACATGGATTGCATAAAATACAGTTGCATCAGATTACATTCAGCAGCAGTGAAATGTGATTCAGAAATGTCGTACAAAAAGAGTGGAAATGAAAATGACAAATCAATATCATCGCTGTTGTCATTGTCCTCAAACCATTAGTTGCTCCAAAACTAATTGCAACGAATTTGAAATTAAAGTTTAAATGATCTCCAAATAGCTTACTTCAATTATGATTTGCGCCCCAGCAACTCTACATAGTAATTATGTCCCTAGTTACTTTTGACCTTCCTCTCATTTTCTTTAACCAGATATTTGCATCTCATCCTTTAACATTATAAGCGATAAGCGTTAAATATATTCGCTAGTTTTAACAAAACAAAACTAATCTCATTTTCACCAGTCACCATAAACTTTTTATAATTTGATTCATTCCTGTGCATGTAACCATCCATCCAAACTTATGATTTGCACCCCAGCAACTCTCATCTCCTGAATGTATTTTTTCAATATCACAATATTCAACAGCGTATGACTTATGGTATAGGGGTGCAAAACTTTACAATGGAAGACAAGGTTCAACATCGAGGACCATCTTTTCTTCGTTAGGCGTGCAGAAACTTTACAATGGAAGACAAGTTTCAACATCAGAGGACCATATTTTCTTCGGGTTTTCATCCCACCCCAGACAACTTTTCAAAAATAAGTTGAAAGGAAAAGACGAGACATAGGAGATTGTTGAAGAGTTCGTTAGGATATGGATATCGTGTTCCTACATTTTAGAGATAGGATAGGCCGAGTATTCCTATAGTTTAGAGATACAATAGACTGATTATATTCCTAAATTTTAGAGTTTGGTGTATATAATAAGTCATAACTCTTCATCTTGTACTCTACACATAGGGGACTTTTGGTTGAATAACTCTCTTGTTTCCTTCCTTTTGTTAGCTTATAGAGATCATTTTCGCAGAGTCACTTGGAATCTGTTGTAACAGGCCTAGGCTTATCTTCGTGTTTAATGTTCATATTTCACAGATCAGAGTCGAGTGATGCAAGAATATTACTTATCATGGAGATGTTTTATGAGTAGATGAAAATTACCTAGGCACCTTGTACTCAGGGTAACATTCTGCAACCTTAGCAGCAAAGTCACCATAATGAGAAATAGCCTCAACGCACAAGTGACGTCCAGTAGCCAATGTATTCTCATACACAAGTATGTGTGCTAGAGCCACATCTTTCACATGCACAGATCCCATAAAGAAATTCTCATAGATTAATGTGCAGCCTATTGCGATCAAAAAACTATAATCAGTATCAATCTAGCTCTGATAAATGAGTGCATCACTAAATTTTTAAAAATTTATTCATTTTGAAAATAAAGCTCAGGGTGAAATGACAGCATTGGCTTCATCTTTTCATCTCTCTCGCTTGCATAACAATGTAGTTCCTTCCCAAGCATTTAGATGCTGAAACATAATGAAATTGAATTACCCTCAAGAAGGCGAAGAAGCATCAACATGCTTGCATTCAGTGTTGGTGGGATTACAGGACCCATTACAGTCCCAGGATTCACAACAACGACATCCAGACCATTGTCCTCGGCAAATTTCCAAGCAGCTTTTTCAGCCAGTGTTTTAGAAAGTGGATACCAAAGCTAACAAGCAGTTGAGATGTAAGTTAGTTGTAATGAATGCATGACACAAGATTGCACTGTTCGTCCCATAGTCATGGGGCTTTGAATATTAGTCTCTACACCACTTTCATTTGCCATCGGGTAATATGGACAAAATTTTGATCTTTTTAGCTAACATCTGTTGATTAATCCAACTGATAGCATTTGACATGAACGGGTTATGTCACATAAATTAAACCCAATCAGCCTACAATTGACATACCAAATTTAAAAAATGAGACCTTTCCGAATCATAATTCTAACCTTGTCTACATCTCAACTTTGGAAGTCTCTAAAATGCCATCAAATTATTTCAAAATTTGACACAAATCTTTGCAATACTCCGGTTTTAGTTTAGATATAATTTTTGGGCAAACATTCAGCCTACCATTAGCTAATCGAGCAGTTGAATTTATTGGAGAAAAATTAACGCAGAGTAAGAATTTCAGTGACAACGATAAATATACCTATAAGCAAATTTAAAGCAGTAAATTGAACTCAGAAGTACCGCATCTCTTACTTGTATCTGTCTGGTGGTCTGTGAGTTAGAATTCTAACTCCTTAATTTAGCACTCTGCATGAATAAATAAGAAAAATTACCCCATTTTGCTTGCAGAACTCCTCGTCTGTGAAGCAATCTTCATTCTTAACCACATCACCCGGCCATTTGGGGCTCGGAATAATAGCCGATATTGAAGAGGTTACAACCACCCGTCGAACGCCGAGCTCTTTGGCTGCCGTCAGTACATTAATAGTGCCACTAATTGCCGGATCCAACAGTTCACGCTACAAAGAAACATATTAAATAGAAAATGATAACTAAAAAAATTTAATCACTCGCTAAATAGTATCGATTCAGTTTATTATGAAAATCTCGTGTTCAATTCAGCACACACTTGAGGATCGTGGACTTGATCGACAATGCAAGGGGAAGCAAGGTGAAACACCCCGGTAGCACCGGTAACGGAGGCGACAATGGAATTATAATCAAGCAAATCCATCTGGAAAAGACGGAGGCGGGATTCAGCTCCTTCCATCGCTTCTAAGTGCTTCGTTTCTTTATCATCTTCTGAAGAAAAAAAAAAGGTCGAAATAGTAAACAAATGCTCAATTACGCAACACTTCCATAAAATCAAAAAGGTGAGAGGAAGGAACTGAGATTCTTGACGGTGGCGTGGACGGTGTAGCCGCGCTGAAGGAGAAGCTGGACGAGGCATGAGCCGATGTAGCCGCTCCCGCCTGTCACACAAACTACTTCTCCTTGTTTCCCTTCCATCGTCACCTACCTACTCTCTGCTTCTGGGAAGTTCACTTATTCTCGTTTATTGATAAGTGGTGGGGTAATCTTGTAAACACATTTTGGCCACTACTTCGACTCAAACACAAATCGTCAAAAAAAAGTCACAAGCTCAGTTCCCTTGATTGCATTTTCCCAAAAAAAAAAAAAAAAAAAGGTATTTTAAATTATATATTATTTATTAACGAAATTTTTTAAAACTAATATCTAAATTTTAAACCATCTTAATCTTAAAATAAAGAGTAATCATCTCTCTGCAATGAGATTGTCCCACTGTTCCTCAGGCTTCTTCGAAAGTTTCGATGGTTTCTTCTTTTTCTGGCCGTCCTCGGCGCTGTAAATGGGTTTGGAAATCTGATGCTCGCTCATTGTTGTTGATGTTAATTCATATTGTTAGTTAATTAAAGTTGAATTAGTCTAAGTAATGGTTGGTTAGATTAACTATTTTCATGGCACTTCTCCATGTCTTTGAAGTATGACATGAAAATAGGTTATAGTTCATTCTATTTAAGGTTAAGTCTAAGTTTTGTTTTTCAGATGTAATTACTCTCATTTTATGTAAACAAAAGAAGAATCTTTCTTCACATATCTCTTCCTTAGAATTATCCTTTATAATTAACATTGGTATCAAAGCATAGGAATAGCTCAGTCCAGCTTTCAGTTCCTATCTTGGACGGGAAAAACTACAACAGGTGGAGCATCCAAATGAGAGTACTTTTCGACTACCATGAATTTCTAGATGTCGTGGAAAGTGGTGTTCAGAATCTTGTCATAGATGCAACTGAAGCACAAAAAGTTGCTCACCGTGAAATCGTGAAGAAGGATAAGAAGGCTTTGTACTTCATTCATCAAGGAACGAGTGATACAATGCTTGAAGAGATAACTGGAGCAACCTCAGCAAAGCAAGCTTAGGATGCATTGTTGATGCCATTCAAAGGAGCGGACAAAGTTGAAAAGGTAAGACTCCAAACTTTACGACGTCAATATGAACTTTTACAGATTTGATCCGAGCTCTCTTATTGAATTGCTCATTCAACGAGCATTCTCAATATTATGACTTCGTAAAGTTTGGAGTCTCACCTTTTTAACTTGTGAAGAACTTGGAATAAAACATGAAGTCACATTTCCTTATACCCCACAACACAGTGGAGTTGCCGAACGAAAGAATAGATCAATAATGGACATGACAAGTTGCATTCTAAAGGCTAAAGGTATGCTAAATTCTTTTTGGGGTGAAGCGGTCTCATGCTCTGTTTATTTGTTGAATAGATCTCTTACAACAAGTGTCAAGAATATTACCCCTGCTGAAGCGTGGAGTGGTCATAAACCAGTTGTAAAACATCTCAAAGTATTTGGTTCCATCGTGTATGTCCATGTTCCTGCATAAACAAGGAAAAAACAGTCTTTTCCCCTCAATCATCCAGTTTTTTCCTTCTTTGTGCAGGAAAAAAAAAATTTACACCCTCAAAAAAATTTTAACCAGTATTATTAAAAAAATCGCCCCCAAGAATTTTTTTCTATGTCTGCCCTGATCATATCGATTGCAAAATTAAGCCAAAGGTATCGTAACGTCTCATTTTATTTGCTTCTCGAACTTTCATTTCTACTGTATTAATGAAATTATACATCATAAATAGGTTTTGATAAAAAAAATCAATTGGAGATTGGTTTGAATTTCTATTAAAATGCATATTCTTTTATATTAAATACAAATTATAAAAGAACGATAACTAACTCCTGTTTGAGTCTTGCAGTTGATGTCACAAGCACACATCCACAATTTAACAAGATGAACACTAATATTTATAGTGATTCACCCTACGTCCACTCAAAATCCTCAATAAGACCACTTCTTTATTGATAACAAAGAAGACAAGAGAATTGAGAATACGAAATATTTCACTCAGGACATTCTGATTTTAATATTCACTTTCTTTCGGCTAATCCTATTCCTTCCAAGGATAAAAACCCTCCTTAATAAATTCTCATACTCAATCATCACTTTCACCTCTACAGTTATACATGTAGAAGAGAACATTTGTGTTTTTAAGATGTTTTGGAATGAAAAATAAGTGGGTGTACACTATATATTGATGTAGATTATGAAAGAACAAACATAATAAAATCATTTCTTACATAATGAAACACATCAAATCTGACTAACACACATGTTAATTCAACTATAATGGTTTGATCTCAACAAACTGTTGGGAGTTGTGATTTCAAATACCATATAAATACATCTCAAATACATTGGGTCAAAAGATATCAATTTCAAATTCATTATCAATCTTCGCTGAATGAATTTGAAACTTGAATTTCAAATCCGAAATCCATTGCCCAAACACATTCCATCATCATTTCAAAAATCTCCCCAAACTTTAAAAAAAACTTTTCATTACACCCATGCATGAATGATAAGTGAAGTGGACCTACCCAACAATTATTAACAATCGTCCTTGGCCTTTATTCTCAATCACAAGAAGTCACGTATAGTGCCAATAATTTGGATACATAATAACAAAATAATATCAAGACACAACCAGAGTTGGTCTGTCTACTCATCAAGGGCGGAAAACAAGTCGTCCTTGGCCTTTATTCTCACTCGCAACAAACCACACACAATGCACTGCCATATTGTCTGCATGGCACCCATAATATATATTTTAATGCTGCTTATCATATATATGTATATAGAAAAGGCCCCCCAGCTAACGTCGGAAGCTCCTAGCCTGGCGTTGTGGTGGAACCCCATCTTCATCATCTCCTCGGAGTTTAACGAGACTATAGATGGCTGCTCCAGCCACAGCTCCAAGTGTTGGCGCCACAAGATATATCCATATCGACTTGTAATTCCCCGCAGCAACCGCTGGCCCTAGAGTTCTCACCGGATTCATTGAAGCACCGCTAGATTGCCTGCAGGATAAATAAATTTGGTGCGAGTATAACGACCATGGTTCGCCGTCGCTGGAACGGTGCCCGGAACGGAGGCCTCCGTTCCAGTTAAAATAACATTTCACGGAAAGGTAACGGAACGGATTTTTTTAAAAAATTATCAAAAAAATTAAAAAAATTGAATATTTTAAGAAAAAAATATTTATTGGATGCACCAAAAAATGGCCGTTCCGCCGTTCCAGAGCAAGCAAAACTTTCCGTTCCACCGTTCTCTAGCAAAAAAAACCCGTTCTCTAGCTAAAAAACCGTTCCGATCTTGCCGGAACGCCGGACAGGTTGGGGCGGGGAACCGTTCAGAAAGTTCCGATACCGTTTCTGTAAACTATGATAACGACGGAACACGCCACTAATCATTGGATTTCTAATATATATAGCATACAGTTACCCTGATTTATATTACTTACCCAGCAACAAGAATGTTAAGAATGACTGTAGCTCCAACTGCTATACCTGCCAGTTCTCCAACCTGTACGTTCACCAAAATTCACTGAATCAACGCATATATGCATAGAAGATATAGTTTATTAATATAGAGAGAATATAGATGGAGAACTCACTGCACGGGTATCAGTGGCAACTGCTGTTACTACAAATAGTAGATTAAATGTAATGAGGAACTCGAGTGCGAAAGCCTGACCGTTGCTGTCAGAAGGCACGGTGACACCGCCAGACATAGAAGGGTTGAATACTCCTTTGAGTGCAAATGATGCGCATATAGAAGCTGATACCTGTGCGGTAATGTATGCAGGCACTTGCGCCCACGGAAAGTGACGGAATACTGCAAATGCTATGGTGACCGAGGGGTTCAGATGTGCACCAGAGATGTGTCCAGTCGATAGGATCACTATCATCACTGCCAATCCCGCGCAGGCCGCATTTCCAATCAGTGTTTCAGCTCCGTTGTACTTTTGGTTCACTATTGGCCCAGCAGTTGCTGCAAATATCAGGATGAATGTCCCTACAAATTCTGCCCCCACCTGCAAAAAAGATTGTAATAATAAAGATCACAGGGTTATTCCTTACATCTATCAAACAATAGATATTCCAAAAGCAAGAAGTTCAATCGAAAATTTGTTGAGAAGACTACGTTCTCTCTCATGTGCACCGTGTGAAAACTATGAAACAGTAAAAATCTATACATCGATCAAGCCAACCCATGAGTTTATGGGTTCTCTATTGACCTACTAGCGTCGATGCAAAGAAACATCTGAATAAATGACTGAGAAAAGCTCACAACTCAATTGAGGGTGATAAGTGTACGAGGGAGGCCTCAAAGCTCAACAGATTGACGCTTAAAATGCTTTCAAGTGCAAAAATGAGTCCATAGGAAGTCTCAATTCGATGAAAAAGTTAGGTGGCCAAGATTTGCATGCCAAGGTGCAAAGAACATGGATAGCGGTGAATAGCAGTTAAGGTGTTTGCTACTCATGGAAGATTAAAATGAAGACTTTGCTTTTGAACAAGGGAAGCAAAATTCTCAATACTAGGATGTTTTTATCAAGTTATTGGCATATGTTTGAAATAAAGAAAAGATTCAAGTGATACAGAAAAGCCACAAAAAAAATGGGACAAGAACGTATCTGATGTTGCTAAACTTCATCAAAATTTTCTCAGAATTGAATTAGCTGGCTATGATATGTACATTAAACAATAATTGCTTTGCTAAAGGTGATAATTTTCTGAGACTTTTTTCAAAGCCTTACTGTCTAAGGTGTATCTTTTCTAGATCACGTGCAATTTGGCCCAGCATGGCCCGTGATGCTACAGCATGGCCCATGATGCTACCGTAATGAGTCATTCGGGGTCTCCACTTTTGGCCCAGTACACATCTTATAATTTTTTTTGGAAAAAAATCAAGCTGATACATTTTCATAAAACTTAATTCATCATAGTCAGGAAAAAATTCTTCAATAACTTAAGTCAATTTTAAGTTAAAATGATAATAGCGACCTTAATCTCTCACACTCACATTTTCAGCTTTCACTCTTGTTTCAAAACCCAAAAGACACCAAATCGCATGATCTAGGGTTTCAGACTACCGGTGACCAGATGGCCGGTGGACGGTCTCAAACGTTTGGCAATAGTGAGGGAAGCTAACCAGTGTATGGGCTCGTACCAATTCATTGACGGATCGAAGAAATCGAACCTAAGAGCTGAAAACCTAGGTCATGCGATTTCGCCCCTTGTAGAACAAATTCAGGAGATTCCACGACGACTCTCGGTGGCAATTGAATTGTAAACATTTTCGTATATTGGGCTCGTTGAACGGAGGTCGGGCGACGAGGAAAGGAACAATTTTCTGTACGGTGGTCCAGTGCATCTTTTCGCACATTCAGTGTGTGTTTGCGATTTTGTGAAAATTTGAAATCAGTAAGTGATGCACGAATTGAAAATCAGTAAGTGATGCACAGAAATTGGGAATCCGTAACTGATGCACGAAAAATGAAAATCAGTAACTGATGCACGCAAATTAAAATCAGTACTTATGTATGAAAATTGAAAATCATTAACTGATGCATGAAAATTAAAATCAATAACTGATACACGAAACACAGAAAAAGTATGTGATGCAAGAACCATAATCACAAGCGGGTGTGATGCATAACCATTCAATTAAGTAAATGATGCACAAACCAGTTATTTTATTTCCTACATCAGTTGTTTTTTGCAAATTTTGTGCATCAGTTAATTAACACAAAGTTCATACACCAATGTTGTATTTTCATGCCTCAGTGTTATATTTTCGTGCACCAAGGTTATATTTTCGGCACCAGTTACTTTTTATAATTTTCGTTCACCAGTTACTTTTTATAATTTTTGTGCACCAGTTACTTTTTCTCTGGGTCACCTTCTTCGTTGCAATATCTTGCTGTCAGGCTGTAAATTTTGAAAATGAGGCGGATACCAATGAATCACAAGTAAAAAAACCCGACATGAATCCTAATGGAAACAGCAACTAACTATGGCTCTCGGCCCATACAACGTCCTAGGCTCCGGGGAGATCATGGGCCATTACCTTCATTATTGTATGGATTTCCCTTTTTAGAGCAGCAGGCATATCGTCTGAGGATTGTCTTTCGCCTAAGCTAGCTGTATTTTAAGCTTCATGTAGATCCCTGAAGCCACGGGAATAACAACTGGTAGAGAGAAGAACGTACCAAGATGGTTGAAGAGAGATTGCTGAATGAGCTATAGGAGCAGTTGGACAGGGAAGATCTTAGATGGAAAGAGAGAAGATAATTTCAGTGATTTGATAGGTCTCGGAATTCGCTTGTGAAAGAGCTTCTACTGAAGCTTATGCGTTTGTTGATGCAAATTCGTTTGATCTATAGCACCTCTTGCTTTAGCTGCGATTTCAGATATATACACACACACATAAAGGTTGTGCGGCTGGTGAAAACGACAACGACGAATTGTGAAGACGTCGGCATCAGGCTGGTGAAGACGGTAGAAGTGGTGGAGGTGGAGAGGAAAGAGAGTGAGGTGAAATATTTCATGGGTTTGATAATTGTGTTATATATTAAATCATGGGTATTTAAATAAAACAAAAGTTCAAAAAGTGTACCTATATGATAAAGTTTTCACCTCCCTATACTTTGATGGAAACATTTTCTTTTCTCAAATTTATTTGCAATATGATTCTCAATATGGTACCTCTCTGTAATTCCCTCATTTTGTTAAAAAAAAATTCATGTGTTGTACTTGTCCACAACCCAGGCCATAGGTATACATACGGGCCGTGCTAAAAAACAAACGAGACCATGCCAATCAAAAAACAAACAGGCCGTGATGACAAGACTCGCTATAGTGACAGACATGTTGAACATGATCAACACGTTTTGATATCTCTAGTCAAAACTTTGAACATGAATATGTACCAATCATAGGGAAAGCTTGTCGAGTTACTATTGAGGCCCGATATTTCCGGAGGGCAGTTTCACAACTAAAAATTTTAATTAGATAAAAACAAATTTAGACTCGGCTTTTAAAAAGTATAATGCTTTTTAAACAAAACAATGTCTATTATTTCAAATCAACTTGTTAAAAGTAATTATTCATTTATATAATAGATAGTACTGTCATTCGACAGCTGGTGTTATGGTTCTAGTAAGAATAGAGCCGACTCTTTTTATAAAAAAAAACAGTCAAACAAAAGAGGGAGCCGACAAGAAAAAAAAACAAAAAAAAAAACAAAGTAAGGAAGAGATACGGGTGTTTATCGGGCCGGGTCAATCCGGACCCAACCCAGAACCGAACCGATTAGCCCGATTCGAAACCGAAACCGGGATAGCCGGTTCCAACCCGCTTCGGAACCGATAAAAAATCCGTCCAGAGCGGTTCGGTGTCTTGAAATCAGTAGCACCATCGGTTCCGGTACTACCAAACCGGTTCCGATTCCAGAACCGGAACCAGAACCAGAACCAATAATTTTTGAAAAATAAATAAAAAAATTAAAGCAATTGAAATGGCTAAAAAAATGTTTGAAAATAAAAAAAAATATGAAATCATAACGAACCGGATAGGATCGATCCGATTCCTTAACTGATCGGATCGAATCCGTGTTTAACGGATCCATAACCTACCGGTTCCAGACTGGATCGATCCAATCCGTTAAACACCTCTAGGAAGATACTTGATGATAGACAACAATGTTGAAAATTCAAATAATACCAAAATAAGTAAAATGACACTATATGGCTAACATGATGCTTATCACATCTTTCTCGTTTGGAAAATGATAGAAAAGAGCCTTTAAATTTGCAAAAATTTCGCCCCAATCCCATTAAAAATAATTATAGTAATTTTGATAGGACTTAAATGGTCGAATCAAAAATAATTTCCAATTATCTTTCACAACCAAATAATTGATTGAGATTCTCAATTTGTCAAATCATAAGATGTTGCCAGGCACATAAGGGTATAACATAATTTTGTTAAAATAAAACCCATAAAAAACATTCGAAAAAATTGTGGGGTACGACTGCCCCAACCGGTCCCTCCGCCCTGGCTAAGAACAACGCCGTGGGGGGTAAATCAAGCATCAAACTGACCCTTTAAAAATTGTGGGGTACGACTGCCCCAACCGGTCCTCCGCTCTTGCTAGGAACAACGCCGTGGAGGGTAAATCAAGCATCAAACCGACCCTTTAAAAATTGCAATTACACTATTTTACTACAGTTTACCTACAAACTGCAAAGCATTTTCATTTTAATCAACTTCTACTATGTTTTAGAGTTCGCCGCAGGCAGAATTTGATAATAAATAGTGGTTAAATTTTATAAATTCTTCTTATATTGTATAAGAATTCAATTATTTTGAGGAGGATGGTGGCCCCATCTATCCTTTAATATTTTTTTATAAATTCATAAATAATTATAAATATTTTTTTAATAAATAGTGGTTAAATTTTATAAATTCATAAATATTATAAATAATTTTTTATTTATAATATGCTATAAAAATTTACAAAATTTTATTTATAATATGTTATATAAATGTACAAAATTAATTATATATAATCAAACACAAAGTATAGTTTGTACGCGATCTCCATTTACAGTAAAGAAGAACTGTAAATTTAAAAAAAAATGTCTCATAAAATATGATTTTTTTCAATATTATCAAAAATAGTCGCATAAAAATGTTTTTTAAAAAATTTAGTTTCATATAAATTATTTTTTAATAAAAGTGGCACGTTTTATTAAAAACAAAAGTATGAGACTAATATTGATTAAAAATAAAAGTTTGGAAATATTTTTGATTAAAAACAATTTTCATAAGACTGTATTTAACTAGTACTGAAAAATTTGAGATTGTATTGTAAGCACTCATATTCTAAACCATTTTTGAAATTTACATTTAAAATAATCAGGCACAAATTATATGAGCATCGGAATTATTTACTTAAATTAGTTCCATAGGGAGTTTTGGTTACCTTAATATCGTCCTCAAATGTGGTGCTCTTGAAAACAGATATACTATGGGTACACAAAACATATCATATGTAGGCACCGCCCTTAAACACGGCAATAACACCATCACGAGTTTCATGTGTTAGTTGAGCGATTGTTTCATTAAACTGACATAATTAACCAGCTGACATCGCATGAAATTGTCATAATGTTTAACTGGTAATTTGTTAATTAATCAGGCAAAAAAGAAAAGAATTGAGTAACAAACAGAACCGGAAATTCTTGCATCCGTAGAGTCTCGTTTCATGCATCAACGCACAATTTAATACGAATTTGCGAGATTGGGAGAGGGAGAGAGACAGACCTTGCGAGTGAGGGAGATGTCAGATGAAGAGAAGCCAGTGAGGCATGTGTGAGGCGTACCCCATGTTGGCGCATCCAAAGGCAGGCACTTACATCGAGGCATTGACTTACGATCGTACGACAGCGAATCCACCCGCAGCGAAGACATCAACGGGGCCGGGGTTCCCGGCGTAGCCGGAGCCGACATAGGTGGCGTTCCAGCCTCAAAATCAGGCATTGACATGCGAATTCAAGTACAAACTTCTTTATTTCTTTTCCTTTTTTTTTTTTTTTGGAATTCGGTAGTGAGAAACGGACGTAAAAAAGTTGGATGAGGACACAGTTACATGATTCGCAGGTTTTTATAAGGTTGTCGCTACAGGAGCTTCTGATTGGTACCCAGATCGATAATGGTATATCACTATCCGAATCAAAGAGAAAACAGAAGCATGGATGCCAACAACAGATACTGTAAAATCTTTTTTTTTTTTTTTTTTGATGAGGAAAATAACTAATTAAATTGGATGGAAAATGGCTTAAATTACATGATTTGCAGATTTTTATAGATGTGCAGCTACGGAATCCGGGAAAGAACTAAGATACCCAGGTTAATAATATCTAAAGCAAATTGATTTGTGATGGAATCAAGAATAATGAGAAAGGAAATAGCTGAGCATGGGAGTGGTTGGGTTTGTTGAATCAGCTTAAACTAGCATAGTAGCATAGCAAATGGAAGCGAGATGAGTGCAGCCAAGCAAAGGAATATAAGGACGTGGAGAGGAGAGGACAGATCATGAAAATTCTTACATGCATGGACATGGGTGTCGATATATATATATATATATTTATATATGCAAGTATATGCACGGATACTCACACCAGATACATCTAGCCTACGGTGCATATATATATATATATATATATATATATTATGTATATTTGTGTATATGTATGAGTGGGTTTGTTTGATGATGCCCTTAAGGGTAGTGCCCTTAGGAACATCGTCAGCATTCATTTGAAATCTTTTTAAAAAAAGAAAAAAAAGATTCCAAATGGATGATGGATGATGCCCTTGAGGACATTGCCCTTAAAGTTTAAGGCAGCAACAATAAAACCGTTTGAGTGTATGCACTGACACCAATACTCATGTAAGCAAAAATTTCTCAGTCTACTACGTATGAATGCTGACAAATATTAATTAATTAATTATTTAAATCAATTAAAAAGTCAATGCCCTATATATTTTAATTTACTTTTTATGGTCGTCACTATCGCCACAACATTATATTTTAATGTTTTCCAAATGATTTTCTTTGCCTACTAATTTCGTATTTAATGCCTTTGGTCTGAGTATTGCATCAAGAATTACGTTACATGTGATCTTTTCTGTGTAAAAGGTCAAGCACGTAATAAAGCTATTAGAAGTGTTTTAGACAACGTTTTAAAATTGTTTATCTACTTTTTAAATTTAGAAAGGTAAAAAAGAGAGTATGTTTTGAGTATTTGATTTCCTTATTATGCAATTACTTTTCTAAAAAAAGGTAAGCAGATAAACGAGCCATGACATGCTTCTAGCTGTTTTAGTTAAACAATGATAATTTTATTTTGATATCATATTTTAATACTTTTGGTTAAAAGTAAATTTATTCCAACTTTAAATAAAAGTAATATAAAATGATTTAAATAAGCAATCCATAAATGTCAAATATGCAAATTAAATAAAAATCTTTTCTTTTCCAATTTAATGTACAACAAGCAAATTCCAATTGTTTCGTACTTGGATTATTATCGTGCGTTGAGAAAAAAATATCACATTTGGTTTTTGTCAATGTTTTAAAACGATATATATATATACATATACACAGGGCGGAATCTAGGAAATATGTTGAGGGACATATTACAATTTTTGAGGGTCAAAATGCAATTTTAAGAGGCAAAATACAATTTTTTACATATATAATAAAAACGGGCTGCATATATCATATTTATTACGATATATTTATATATATATATATATATTGTATTAAAAATTTGTAAATTTAGTTTTAATAGTTCAGAAAAATATCTGACAAAATAATTCTGTAAATTCAATACGTAACGCACCAAAATAATAGATGTAATTAATTGTTAAAAAACAAAGAGGAAAAAATCGTAATATTTGTTGTTAAAAAGGTAATGAAAAATGGCCAAGCAATGAGAAAAGAAAGGTTATATAATATGAAATAACTTCTTTTTTTTTTGAAAATATATAAAACTAAAGCTACCTTTTTCTCGAAGGAGTTCACTCCCCGACTTTTGACTAACTCCTTTGTATCACCCAAAATATTAATTACGAACGATGTGGGCGATGACGTACAAGCCGTAGATACGTAGAATCATATGGATTATAGTGATATATAAAAAAAAATCAAATCAAATGCTAGCCACCCTATTATAAATATATGTACTAGATATATATATAGAGAGGCGGTTAGGATAAAACACTTGTTATTTAACTAAAAACTATAGTGATAACGAAGACACAATTTTATTTTTTATACAATGGCAGCGTAAAGCCCAAGATTAAGCGACATACGAATATGAGAGGTTGCATCACGTGAATGTTGATAAGTCATGCTTGTTACTGGGTACATCATGCCCAATATTCCCCCTCCCATAAATTGCTTACTAGGTGGTTCGAACACATTTCATCGCTCTGATACTAATTGTTAGGATCAAGCATTTGTATTTTTGCTAAAAGCTATAACTAATGATAGAGGTGCAACTTTAGTTTCTTATACAGTGATTGTACAAAGCCCTATACTAAATGACAGATTATCATAAGAGGCTGAATTATATGAGTGCCAATAAGTAAGGCTTATTATGCTATAGACGATACATATCATCTCATATATTAGCACAAAGAAAATTGTTTGGCACGTCATTCCTAACATAGACACGTATGAATTTATATATCTATATGTATTGTAAATATCAGTGTGATGCATTGATCAATACAAAGCATATAATAAAGAATATAGGGCCTTTTATCATTAATTAATTATTTAGACATTTCGTTTATATCCTATTAGACAAACATTGTCATTTATTTTATTAAATTACTTATATATATATATATATATGTATATATATAAAAATCTAGATGTGTCAAACGAGCCGGATGACACTAGGCCTCGACACGGTCCGTAGTGTGGGCCGTGCTAAGCCAATGGTATAGGCTTGTGGCCACTGGGTTTTTTATCTTTCAAAAAAAATCGATTGATCGGCAATGTATGTGTCGATCGATCTGTAAAGCGTAACAATCATAATTTTGACCGTTACATCGGCACATGCATTCGGTGAAGCATAATCATGAAAATGTTAATGTTAATCAACAAAAATAGCGCATTAATAATAGTTTATTTTCTTTGTCTGTTTCGTTATATAATTCTAGATCATTTCCAATAAGAGAAAGTTGTGGTAGTGGTGGTAGTTATAAATGTTCTATGTGGACAATGTTAAGATAAAAACAAGATTCTACTTCGACTTCTTCAATTCCATCTTCATTTACCCTGCTTCAAATATATTTAAACCAAGTAATTAATGCTAAATTTCGGCCAATGCTTTCAATCATGACACGTGATCTACTAACTCATCTGATATCCACAGCTCAATCGGATTCATGTTTTAATGCAGGTGGCATAGTACTTGATAAAAAAAGAAGTAGAATGAAAGCAAACACCATGGAGGTGTTTATTTTATTAAAAGATTGGTTGGATGTCGATAACTGATTACAAGAGGTAAAATGACATGATGTATCTTCTGATGAAAATGAAGAAAGTTGAATATTTTATGTTTATATTTTGTGATTTGTTACTTTGTTATGTAAATATAAATTATAGACTATAGTTATTCAATTAATAGTCAATAAATTTGAATTTTTCACGTGTATCGTGTCAAGCTATTTCTTATTTTACTATTCTTATATTTAAATAATTTAATTATATAAATTATATTTTACAAAAAAAATTAAAAAATCACATGTCGGGCCTAGGTGTTTTTGGTAACGGGTCGTGCTGGCATGAAGAACGACCCGTTACCTGCACAACTAAACTGCTACGATCTTTTTGACACCTTTACATAAATCTTGTAGATATAATATATTTCATTTGACAGACCGTAAAAATTAATGATGAACTATGATCAATTGATTAATCTACAAGTTGTGTTGGGGTTCAACAATTGCCTCTGTTTTGTGATCGGTCGAACATGTGGTGCTTGTGCCAGTGTGTGGTTGAAAAGATTGATGTTGCACCATTACCCTTAACTATAGTTATTGGTAAAGCGGTAAGCGCTCGATCCTACAATTGGTATCAGAGCCAAGGCAACAATTGCCTCTGCTTTGTGGTCGGTCAAACACGTGGCGCTTGTGCCAGTGTGTGATTGAAAGATTGATGTTGTGTGGTTGAAAAGATTGATGTTGTGCCATTACCCTTAACTATAGTTATTGGTAAAGCGGTGAGCGCTCGATCCTACAAGTTGGAATCAAAATAGAAAGAATATATATATATATATATGGGGAAAATCACCTAAAATCTTCAAAGCCAAAATTTTATTAAGTTCAGTCCCAATTTCAAAAATTGTTGTTTGGACTCCCAACTGTCAAAGTTTTATTTGTTTAGACTCCCTACCTAGCCAAAATGACTAAAATACCAGTGTATTTAAAAATACACTGGCATAACTTCTTGCTCGAATGTCCAAATGATGAACCATTTTTTGCGTTGCAAACTAGACTAATAGATGATCACAACGGTATGGTCATGCAGCCTAATTCCTCACGAGAAAAATCAGTTTATTCTACAAAGTATACTCGAATGTGCTGTCGCAGAAAAGATGAAATTGACATTGTTGAGTTTTGTCAAGAAATTCAAATTTGTTGCCAAGTATGCTTCATCCACCATCCAAAGAGTTTATTTTTGTTTAAAAATTAAATGAGCATTGTTTTAAATTTTAGCCTACCACATTTACACATCACTTGCTCAAATTTTCAAACCTTTTAAAATTAAGGGGGAGTTTTAATTTAATTCTTGAGGGCGAGAAAATTTTATTTGTCTTCCTTTTTTATTCACACAAAAAGAAAGAGAAATGTGTTGTTTTTAAAAATATGATTTCTTGTTATGTAACATTGTGCTTTAATGTTCATATTTTTATTCAAGTTTTGTGATCATCAAAAAGGGGAGATTGTTTGGTTTTGAAAACCCGAATAATCTTTGTTTTGATGTTAACAAAATTTGTTATGGTGTTGCTAACATATTTCATCAAGTGTGCAGTGAATATATCATGATTATGAGCTTGATGATTAGCAAATGGGTTGAAGTAAACTGGACCAGTAGACACAACTAGTAAACCCTGAGCGTTGCTGACTAAATCAATCATATCTCATAGCTCGGATATCGTAACAACCTGATTCCAAAGAGGTTGGATAGCCAACTCAATTTACTACAACTCGTATGTCATGCCAGCGGACGAAACCATGTCTGCAAGAGCTTGCTGGTGCAAAGCTCAAACAGCAACGGACAGATTGTAGCAGTTGTGACATATCCGTCATAACTCTCAGCTCGCTTATCGAAACGGGATGATTCAGTATGGGTTCAAAAGTTAAGACAAAGATCTGCAAATCATCTTTAGAAGTCAAAGATTGAATCGTATGTTAAGATGGTCAAAACGATTCTGCAAGTCACGCCATGTGCAGACAAAATCAGCAAACTTACAACAGGAGCGTCGCCTCGTATTTCGAGCATAACTCTCTCATACGAACCGAAATCGAGCGATTCTGGATTCAATGGAAAGCTAAGATAAAGGACTACAACTTTCATGTTGATCACTTTGCCCAAAAATCAACGAATCAAGAGTCATAACCAAGATATCTATATTATCCGAGAAGACTAATATATCATATTACATCATGCGTTGTCAGTTTGAGAATCGTAAGTATGCATGTGTCCGTGTTGGGATATCTATAATTCATTTGATAAATTATTCAATCTTTTTTCAATCAAATTGTACTGATATAATTCCACACAGGGGGCCGCCCTACCCATACTAATAATTCGTTGGGATAATAAATAAAAGCGCATGCTTTTACGGCTATAAAGACATCAAAGTCAACTCCTTCAACACATCATCTCCCTTTTTCTATTCCTTTCAATTATTTAATATTAAACAAATAAATAAGATAAAAGCACTGAATGAAGCAATAATAGAGTTCGCCGAGTTTTGTAATACTATTTTTAAATGTAGCACTTTTAAGAAATAAAACGGAGGTAGGATAGGATGATAACACATGTTATCATCATGCCACTTAACGATATTATTTTTAAGAGCAGCATCAAATAAATCATCTTTTGTATATGTAGTTCAAATATAAATTAATTAATTACAAAGTCGCACTATATATATATATATATATATATATATATATAGTTCTTTGGTTACTACTTAGATGAATAATTCTTTATTTGTGAAAAGTCTATGGGCTTAGTCCAATTGGTAAGAGATCGCCTCTATTGATGTATGTTCTTTTCTGGAGAATTGAACATGAAGTAGTCTTGTGCATATGTTTATTACCTACCAATATATGACATGTGTTATATATATATATATATATAACACGTATATATTTAAACCTCGGTGGTTTGATAATCATCATGTGTTCTCTAATCTTATTGGAGAATAATAATCACTTTATACAACTGTTGCCCCCAAAACCACATTACAACATCAATCAAATTACAACCAAAACATAATTTTTTTTAATAGCATTTGTTTTCCTCTTTTTACATGCTTTAAAATTTTAAACCAAATTTCTTTTTTGGTACCATATATAGTTTAGCATCGATTCCGCAAAAAATAATATGGATTTTTCCTATTTAAATCGATAATCGATCGAGCTTTTATCACACTAAGTGAGGTCGGCTATATGGATCATCTGAATCCATACATAAGAAATTTACCAATGTTTTATTCTGTTGCCCGCCTAATACAACACTACTTCTTTATCTGAGCTTAAAGAATTAACGTATCATCTAAAAACCCGAGCTTGTAGAGAGATTGGACAATTTATTATTTATTCTCTATCATCTCCCCTCACTTGTGGGCCGATTTGTTCCTTTTTTTTGGGAGACCTACCAAGTGAATATTTAATGTGGGTGTAATTGTTGTTTGTGAGTTTTGAACTCAGGACCTTGGCTTTAGCCATATGCTCGGATACCATAAAGAATTGACGTCTCATCTAAAAGCACGAGCTTGTAACATAGCTTAAGACCGGCATGATGGAGTTGTTTTTTCCTATTTAAGTCTTTCAAAAAAAAAAATGTTGTTCCATTCCCTACTCATAATTCAAGTCACATGTACACGATCGCCTAATACAATCCTACTTTTTTATGTGAGCTTGAGACCGTCATGATGGAGTCGCTTTTTCCTATTTAAGTCTTTAAAAAAAAATGTTGTTCCACTCCCTACTCATTAGTCACATGCACACCATCGCCTATTTAAGAATAGTAGTTTCATATTCTTCATTATTCGAACAACTATCATCTTTGATGGCTTTTTTTATTAATTAATTTATTGAGTTAACATAAACAAAGGTAAAGATTAATTAATTAATTATCGCTTTTGGAGCTCCGGCTTGGAGATGATGCATATACCAATTGAATTAGGGTAATCACACGATATAATCCTTTAATTTCTTTTAAACAGATCAGATAAGGGAAATTTAAAAGTAGATTAATTGAATATATTTTAATTTGGAGAACAACCAAAGCATTAAGATTCATTAAATATACATTTCAAATCTTTTTCTTAATGGAGCTCAAGAATTAAGTTTGAAATCAAATAAATGAGTTTTTGGCAACAAACCCATGTAGTTTTTCAAATATGCAGTTTATATCATTATGGTTAGAAAGTATGTAGTTTATCTCTTGTGGTTTGAAAATATGCGATTTTATCCCTCGTGTGTTTTGAAAATATGCGGTTTATCTCTCTTTGGCTTGTGAATATTGTTGCGATTAATTATTTGTGATTAATTATTAATTATTGGGTTTAATGAATAAAAACCCAATAATTTGGTATAATTTTGTTATGAGAATAAAATTAAGGTAAGTTAATTATGAATAGTCAATTAGGCTAAAGAAATCTCACATTGAGAAATTGAGACACTTATGGTTTGTTTTAATGAGATACAAACCAATAGAGTGTAGTTAAGTAGAAAAGATGGGTGCCCCTCGCGCGCCGTCTGTCCGCTCGGCTCAGCTCGTCTCGCCGCGCTGCGCGTGTCCCTGCCGCGAAGGCAGCCCTATATTTTTACTACCCGGATTTCTGAAATGACTTTTCATATACCTGACTTTTCATATTCTGCTGAGTTAAGTTTGAAATTTTTCACCTACCTGCAGAATTGATTTCAGATTTAAGTGTGAGACTTAAATCCGAATTAATCTGATGTTAAGTATTGAGACTTTTCATCAACCCCACTAAACATTACATTTAATTATCTGTGACCTTTGGAGAGGTCTGCTGCTCAGCTATATAAGCTGCACCAGCTCTATGCTTTCTTCATTCCAAAAATCTGCATACATACATATATCATTCTGCTTTGATAGTGTTGCACACTGTTAGTGTTAGAGGGAGTCTGCTCGGAGTTTTGTTTCAATCCGAACAGAGGTGATTAGACGTTGTACATTGGAACTCACTTGTCCAGGAGGCAAGAAGCTAAGGCGGGTAAATTTGAGTTTACGGGCATACGGATTGTTGTCGCCTCGTCCAGAATTGTTTCAAAATTCTTATTGATTAAATCTTCAGTTTATAACTAATGATGTAAGTCTAATGCTTTTATAGTTTGATTATTTGAGGTTTGTTTATAGTATAATTTCTCTTCTTATTACAATTGTTTAAACGGATTCAATCTTTCAATTTAAATAAACAGTGCCAACAAATATGTGCAAAACATTCCCTCCATGTAAGGGGGTAGTGTGCTATATTTTACAAATCGTGTTGGGGATAAACTATATATTTGAAGAACTACATGGAGATACGCTGTCTATTTTGAAAATCAATGTGGGTGTAAATTGTCTATTAACGATAATAGATTAGAGTAAATTGTCACTGACTCCAAATAAACCAGCTCAAATGCAATGTTTAAGTCAAGACTCAAATGGTTCATTTCCTGTGTTTGGATAGGCTAAACAAATTCAGATTCGCATTAAATCTAAAAGAGATGAATAATATTGAACTTGATTCGATTTGATAAGGTGTTGTTTGCATATGCATGTACAATTTAATTAATAATTGTAAAGTGGAACGATTGTATTCGAAAGACTCAAAAAGTGGTTTGACCATCATCCTCAATCAATAAGTAATAGAATTCCCGTGAAATATATATGACCAGCCTGGCCTAAAGAAAGAAAAAATTAGGGGCACTTACAAGTTGGAACCACTTGGTCAACAATAATTCAACTTAGTCTATAAAAAACACATCAAGTCGCTTAGGTTCATTTACTGTCGAAACAACATTAATAACCATCGCGCAGTTACTGTAGCACGTGCACCCACATGCCAAAATAATCATGTACTCACGGGCAAAAAACTCGTGCATCCACAAGCAAAACAAAATCGTGCACCCACAGGCCAAAACAATCGTGCACCCACATGCCAAACAAAATTGTGCACTCACATGCCAAAAAAATCGTGCAACCACATGCAAATAATCGTGCAGCCACAAGCAAAAAAAATCGTGCACCCACATACAATATCCAATTTTAGTGCACTAACGTCCAATTTTAGTGTATCCAAAGTCCAATTTTAGTGCACCAAAGTCTAATTTTAGTGTATCCAAAGTCCAATTTAGTTCATCCAATGTCCAATTTTAGTGCATCAAATGTAAAATTGCGTGCATCCAAGGTCCAATTTTAGTACATACAATGTTCAATTTTAATGCATCTAATGTACAAAAAAATCATGCATCAATGTCCAAAAATCGTGCATCAATGTCCAAAAAATCATGCATCAATGTCCAAAAATCGTGCACAAAGCACAAAAATCATGCCCAATGTACCAAATTGTGAATCAGTGTCCAATTTTTGTACATCCAATGCCCAATTTTAGGTTGATGCATGCACATGGTTAAAAGAAATAGTGCACCAAATATATGAAATTTTCAGAATTTCGGAATTTTACACATGATGCACGATTTTTTTGCCCCAAAAATTCTTAAAATTTTGTCAAGTTCTGCACGATTTTGCCCCAACAAGTCTGCATTTTTAAACATGTAAATTGGTGCACGTTTGAAAATGAAAGCAATTGTGCATGTGTTCGTTTCTGAAAATATTCAGAACTCTCCATATGTACCTACAGGCCAAAAAAATCGTGCATCCACAAGCCAAAAAAAAAATCGTGCACCAACAGGCTAAAAAAAAAATAGTGCATCCACAGGCCAAAATAATCGTGCACCCATAGGCAAAGATCGTGCACCCACAGGCAAAAAACTCGTGCACCCACGAGTAAACAATCGTGCACCCACAAGCAAAACAAATTCGTGCGCCCACAGGCCAAAACAATAGTGCACCCACAGGCCAAAAAATTGGGCACCCACAACCAAAAAAAGCGTGCACTCACATACAAAAAATGATCATGCACCCACATGCCAAAAAAATCGTGGAACCACAGGTAAATAATCGTGCACCCACAAGCAACAAAAATCGTGCACCCACATACAATGTCCAATTTTAGTGCACCAACGTCCAATTTTAGTGTATCCAAAGTCCAATTTTAGTGCACCAAAGTCCAATTTTAGTATACCAAAGTCCAATTTTAGTGCACCAATATCCAATTTTGATTCATCTTCAATGCACTATTTTTACCCATTATGCACGATTTTTTTGCCCCCAAATTCTTAAAATTAAAAAAAGTCCTGCACGATTTTTGCCTCAAAAAATCTGAATTTTTTGAACGTGAAGCGTGCACCGAACTTCCTATGATGCACGATTGAAATTTGAACCAAACTTTCAAAATTAAACTAATTTGAATATATGTAACTTGTTCTTGAATGAATTCAGAAATGAGAATTTGACACCAGATTATTTCACCGAACTTGTTCTTAATATTTTTTTCCCTTCATATTTTCGACTTTTACATTCTTAATTTCAATTCATTAATCATATTTTCAACATATATATTAATAAAACACGAAATGTGTGTTTTAAATGGCTTTATAAGTCTAATTTAAATTTCAAGTACGATATACCTAGTAATCTCTATTGATGAATGGAGACAGCTTAATCATTCTTGATTTCATATTTACTCTTGATATTTGGATTTTATGGCAGCACTTGGTATTGGAAAAATCGTGCGGTATTTTCCCCATTTTAGATAATAAATTGTCTGCGGGTGAATTCCTGATCGAACAGAAGCCCGGCGACACCCGTTACTGATTCGCATTTTGATTCCTCGGGGGTTGTTTGTGCATGCGGGTTGGGGGTAACTGGTTCTTACGGGAAGAAGAAATAGTACATATGTAATGGTGGTGGTGAGAGGGATGAGTTGAAGAATTTTGTCCTTATTTTTTAATTGAATGGTGTTTTTGTCAAATAAAAGGATCTAATAGATTAAAGTTTTGAAAAATGGACCCATGTGAATTATGTTTTCAGTAAGGTGGACTATTGAATAATACTGTTTTTTGCCCAGACTAGGTTAAATTAATGTTTTATATTCGATACCTGGTTGTAATTTTCTTAAAAAATTATAAGGACACTTATTGCATGATGCCGTCCATCAAACCAACCGAAATTTTGATATGTGACAGCTACAGTAATTGAGTGGACGATACGCCACTTTTTCCTAAGTGCTTTTCTAATTTTCTTCTCTTGAATTTCGACCATTCTTTTTTGTCGTAATGAATTAGCATCTAATTAATCGTGGACCCTTCATGCTTTTACGCACGATGCGTGCATTCAAAATCCGAACATCTTCTTAAAATGTGATTTTATGGGGTATTATTCTTATTGTCAACTACACACAAACCTGCCACGTCTATTTGTTGGTAGAGAATAAATACTAAATCATTCAATCACTTCAATCTCTCAATTAACATAATATCAAAACATCTGGTTAACACCGAGATCGTGTGTTCAAAAATAATAACAACAACTCATTCCACGGGAAATATCAACTAGATTTACCTCCCAAAAATAGAGAAACAAACAAGCCCAAAAGTCAGAAGAAATGTTAGAGAATAAATAATAAATTATCTAATCTCTTTAACAAGTTCGGGTTTTTAGATGAGACACTAATTCAATATATATGATACGTAGATGGGTGCATGTCTTGTCCAAATATATGGTGAATGGATTCCAAATCCTCGATCGTTAGTTTGGTTCATTATGTTTGTATGTTCAATATACCTTTGTCTGTGTTCATATTTGAGGTTACCATGAATTACGTAGACATTACTGATTTGCTTAACTAATGGAACCGTACTAAACTCTCTTAGCTCACATCTCGTAGTTGCTAATGATTTCTAAGTACTGAGTCGGATTATTAATATTCCGAGGCGATCAATTAGGAAGTTGAGGATGAAAGTGATGATATTGTGTTACGACCTAGTTCGGTTTTAGTAGTTTGATTTGGGATTTTATTGTGGTTATCAATAGGTTGTATGGCCCCTTAAGGTTTTTTTTTCATTTGTCCTTAGTTTTTGGGTTAGAATATTTCCAGGTTGGGTAACACTAAAGTCCAAAAGAAAAAAAAAATGTTTTTAGTGAGTTAGTTTGTTAAAAATTTAAATCAAGTTAGTTGTAAATCAAAACCAAGTCAACCAAGAGATCAGTGTCAAGGAAATAATCCAACTACTGATCTTGGGTGTTGAATTCTTGAATTTTTTTTTCAAACAACCACTTGAGGCTATTAGAGTAACCACTTTTGGTATGGTACGTGATACCAAATTTTTTGTTGCGTTTTACTGTGCACTGATGGTATTGATATCAGTATATTGTCTAAATACTGCCTTGTAAATGCCATGATTTTCAGACTCGGGTTTTAGCCGGGTGATAAAACTCATGTCCATCTTTGAAACGACTTGAGTTCGAATCTGGACAATGGCCCAAAAATATTGTTTAAAAAATCTCCCACCCACGTATAAATAAATAAATGCCATGTTTCAAAATCTTTTGCACATATTAATCAACTAGTATGGATGACTTTGACATAGAATTAGATGAGCTGGAATTAGGTGACCACTACCAAAAATTTGGGATAAAAAATGAAAATATTAAGTTTAAGACTAAAGTAAGTTTTTTTTGTTAGTTTACATTTTATTTTATATGATAAAAAATATGATTTTTTAAATAATATGTTGAACTTTTAGTTGTTGACATACAAAAATCTTGCATTTGAGTTTTTTAAGGTGAATTGAAATTTTATTATAAGGAAAGAAATTATTGTTGAAAATAATAGCAATCAAATTTGACTGCAGCCTACCAATGAAGAAAAGTGAAAAATTGATGCTGCTAAAATAAAGTTAGCAAAAATAAATTTTTTATACGTAATTAGATTCTTTTCTATAAATAGGTGTATAGTATTTGATTACAATGGGAGAAATGAGAAATAAGAAATCCAGAATCATAACAAACCATTTCTCGGAACAAGTGCAAATGTTCATTAAAGTCAATATCAGGCTATTGTGAATATCCTTTTGCAACAAGTCAAGCTTTATGATTTTGAACAGATCCATCTTCGTTGAATTTGGATTTATAAATCCATTTTAATTCGACCACATATTTATTTTTATGAGGATCAATCAGGTTCCAAGTTTGATTTTTTAGAATAATGGTCATCTCATCATCCATGACATTTTGCCATATTTCTTTTTTCACAGCCTACTCAAAATTATGTGGTTCGCAAGAGAAAAATGCAATATTTGATAAGTCATAAAGTTCTCTTAATTACATTTCTCGTCGGGGATTCTGCAGAATCTGAGTCAAATATATTTTGGCTATGTACTAGATCTACTGAAGAATTTGCACCAGAATGCACACTACCCAAAGAGGAGTTGACATTAACTATCCAAAGAGGAGCTGATACAGATTCTCAAAAGAGGAGCATACTTCCAAAAGAGAATCAAGACCTCCAAACGAGGATCAAAACCACAAAAAAGAAAGTCGAACGGATTTTAAAAAGCCAAGTTGGACATTACTGACATCTTTGTACAACTTGTGGGGAGTATTGAAAATATTAGCAATCAAATTTGACTGCATCTTACCAACGAAGAAAACGTGAGAAATTGAGGCCGCTAAAATAAAGTTAGAAAAATCAAATTTGTATATGTAATTAGAGTCTTACCTATAAACAGGTGTATTGTATTTTATTACAATTGGAGAAATGAGAAATGCAAACTCCAGAATTATAACAAACCATTTCTCCATCATATCTTAGATTTCTAACAGTTATAAGGGTAATCATCTTTGAAAATGAATTAAGTCGATAAAGTGGAGTATTATTAACAATGATATTATGAGTTTTTCTACATAAGGTAACTAACTTAGGAAAAAAATTTCTAAGAATTCCATAGAAACTTTGATTCATCACATGTGCTATTTTGAGAAATCTGAGTACCTCATTTGGTTAAAAATATGAGTATTAAACTGTTTTTTTTTACTCACACGAAGATTTAACGTGGTTGAATCTAGAGGAGTGGGAGTAAATGTCGCCGTGTTTGTTAATGATTCCGCTTCATTACATTCCGACATCTGCCCACTTTCAGTATATGAGTCATATAATTCAACAGCTTGCATGTTCCCGCAAAGGATCAATCTAGATTTCGTAATAGAAAAGGAGTTTTATCACAAAATGTATTGGTAGCCTGCACATTTGGCCTCCAGTTCATATTTGTATATCCTGGGTGGGAAGGCTTGGCAGCAGATTCACCTGTTTTGAGAGCTATCTTGAATGACCTGGATCAGAACCTCCCTCAAGTTCTTGGAGGTGGATTTCTAACCGAGGGGCTGTTGAACTTCTTATATGCCATGTTTTTTTTTTCGATTTTTTTGGCATTCACAGATTTATGCTAACATTTTAGAAGGCAGGGAAATATTATCCAGTTGACCTGGGCTATGAAAATATGGATGGATTTGTAGCTCCTTATGAAGGAGTACGGTATCAACTCGACGAATATAGAGGTGCTACGATGTTTGAGGGGAGGAAGCAAGAAAATGTAACATGAGCTATGAAGAGGAAGAAGAGCAGATTACATTGTGTATCATAAATAGGCATTTTACTTGTAACCGAAAGAGCATAGAAAAGATAGTTGCTGGCAGTGTTGGTTAGTACAGCAAGTTAGTAGAAAAGGATGAAAAGCTAACGTAAATGAATCTGAACATTCATTAGTAAAAGTTCTTCTTCCTGAGTCTCAATTCTCTTCTCCCTTTTATGCTCAATTCTCTAGAGTTAGGCTAACTCGAATAGCTCAATCCTAACATGCTGGCACCTTTCACCTCGAAACGCATAGGAAATATTTAATCACCGTCGCTCGTGTTTATGCAATGCCATCCGACAGGCATTTAATGTGTTGAAAGCAAGGCTTCCAATCCTTGAACTTGCTCCTCAGTATGATCGTTATCGCTGCGTATGTAATACACAATCATATTCGACCGAGAGGAAAAAACGACTGGTTGTTTGATAGCATTGAAGGTGGGATGAGAGATGAATCTCCTGGTCTCGATGAGCAGCATGATCTACAATCAGCTTTCTCGGTTCATGAACAGATTGCATCCCCACACGAAGAGACTCTATTGCTGCAGACACCTCAACAACAATTTTGTTTGGTGCTGATTATTCATTTTATCGAAATTACAATTTGTATGCAAGAAATTTCAGTTTATGGTATTCATACTCAGATCTGGATGGTTCTGTGATTTTTGAACTGTCCTTAAATTTAGGAGAAAAGAAAACCGTATTCATAGTTCATACAATATTACAACTCCATTACACTCGAAAGGATATCAGGCGGGAGTACTAGAATTCAAGATCGAACTCATCCGAGGAATAAATTATGAGCTTCAACATTAGTTATAAATTTTATTTATTTATTATTTTTTACAAAGGGGATGAAAGGGGTGACTCGAACCCAAGACTTTTAGCCTAGGTAATGTGATACCTTTCCAATCGGGCTACCTCACTTCGTCAAAAAAAATAAGGTTAAAGTGATCCAACATTCAGTTTTTTTTATAAATTCGTATCAAAATTGGTGATTTTGACAAATGCAAGATATAATAAAATTTAAATAGCATTAAATAATAAAATAATAAGCCTACAAAATGTGAAAATGCCTTTTGAGTTCATTATGATTAACCCTTAACTAAATCTTCAGTTGAGCCACTTACCAGCAGGCGAATCATGTACCAACCAAGGAAGGCTCAACCACTAAGCTTCTAAAATATTTGTTTTAGGCCTTCAATTCCAACAAGGCTTAGGTGTATTAGTTATAGACATTAATATATGATCAATGCCTCCAAGCAATTTTAGGGGCACTAAGGCCTCCAAAAAGTTTGAGCCCTCTACTATGCTGCACGAACACGGATACAGGGACACATGTACAACACGACACGGACGCGGTAACATGGATTTCCAAAAATTACAGGACACGACACTTCTAGGATACGCCGATAATTTTTTATTTTTTTATATATATTCTATATATCCATTATGTTCTAATATACTAAAATTCAAGAAAAATTTTAATTATCAAATATTTGAATAATAAAATTGAAAATAATGTCAAGATGTAGGCACTTCATTCACTAACTAAAACATACAAAAAAAAAGTTACAATTTTTTAAACATTATTGTAAAAAAAATTGTAACTTTTTTTAAAAAAATATTAAAAAATCATTTTCCAGTGTCCTGCCGTATTCGAAAAGTTAAGGAATTTTTTTTTAAAAAAACATCCAGACACGCCACGTGGTGTGTCCGACACCGTGTCGCACTCGTGTCCTACCGTGTCCGTGTCCGTGCCCGCGGAGTGTCCAACACTATATAGGGTGATTTTTTAGAGTATCGGTGCAACATAAGCCCTCTGGTATCAGCTCAACTATATATTTACTTATCCACTATTTCGTTGTCAAAAAGGAAAAACAAAAAGGAAAAGGAAAGAAAACTAACCTGTTCAGAACCATAAACAATGTTTTTCAATCTTAAATCAATGTATATTACTTCTCATTTTCTTTGTAAAATTAAAAAAATAAAAATAAGAAAAGATACGATCCACAATTTGAAAACAAAAGTTGAGTAATGATGTCTAAATTGGAGAAAGAAAATGTGCCCGAGCAAGAGCATATTCTCTCCCAGCTATCCAAACCCCAGTTTGTGACCATGATATGTCATCCCATTCAAGGTTCTCCTCCAACACCTACCCAAATCAGAGAGTATGCCATATATTAATTCCCCACCACAAAAATGAAAATATAAAAAAGATAAACATTTATATATCATCTTGCATCTGGACAGAGAAGACCGGTAAGAAATGTTTACCTCCAAATATTCAGTAGGCAGTGGAATCCCCATGTTATGCATTATTTTTTGAGGAAGAGGTCTTTTACAGCGAGACCATCGAAATATATCCACCACGGTGCTCTCGCCATCCAACACATTTCTTTCACCATTAGTATGATGTGAGTTGTAAGTTTGAGTTCTCCCAGTATCTGATCCGTATGCATATGCTGCTGTTGCGGCCTTCACTACCTTCTCCGCGTTAAAGCAAAGTTCATACCTAAAAAGACAGATTAACAATTAAGATGTACAAACGGGGTCGGAAATTGAAAAGATAGCAGTTCCAAATCCTTAATAGAATCTATTTTGATATGCCGTATCGCTATATAGATAATAACAGAGATGCAATAGAACAATCACATCTATGAACACTGAATCGGTGAGTAAAAAATGACAGAAGAAACATTAAATTTACATGATAAGAACTTCGGAATAAAAGTTAGATTAACTAAATGTTAATAAGCTAATGATTTCCTCAGCCTTAATAAAATGCATAAGAGGTAAGCTGGATAGGATGTTACAAATATGACTACCAATTACACTGAATTTAGGTGTATACATCCATATCAACAATTAACACAAATTATTGTCAAGCGGCAGCAGGTGTGGTATTACGATATAATCTTATAGTTTACTCAGAAAATCTTACATTTTTACCCAGATCCACGAACTGTATGACATAAAGGAATAACAGCACTAGCCTCCCCTTAAGGAGGCTAGTCCTATGTAGTTTCTATCATACAGATAGTGGCAACAATGCAATCGGAAGTGTTTCAGTGAACCTGACTGCAAGCTTAATTCAATTTGTCAAACTAGTGATGCTTTTTACATTAACTAAAAGGTGTAATTATCTGAGATAAAAAAAAAAGGTGTAATTATCACTTATTTTTATTTTCGTAGGCACGTAGCAGTTACTAAAAAAACTAGGTGAAAACAAAATTCATGGAATAATTTTCACACATATACAAGGATCTTAGCCCTGTCGATCATTGTATTATTCCAATTATAATGTAATAGATAAGTAAGAAAAAGAGGATAGGAAGCACATGCATTAAGCTTTTAAAAATACATCGATCCCCTTAAATACTCTGCAAAAACATAACATCATCAAAAACTGATAGATTGAGAGTGATGTGAGGACTTGAATACAAGAATTCATTCTAGTTACTCACCTTTGTGAATGAGTTTCTAGGTACAGAACTTCTCCCTTCTTCAAACGCGAAGATGTAAAGAGAGTCTTTTTTAGTCCTTTGTCAGCAACAGCACTTACACTGTATTTAAGCCTAAGGAATCCACCAGAAATCAAGAATAAGTGGAAATATCAAACAAGTAATGCCAAAGTATTAGAATGAGAGAAAAACACAATTGTTGAGTACTGTAAAACATGCCAAGTAACCTAATAGCGAAAATCTCAAACCACAACAGATTCCAAGTAAGTCAATCTCGGGTAAATAAGTCGATGAATTTGAAATTTGCCTCATCATAAACAACATATTAGTTGTGCACGAAGGTGAGAAGTTCTACAAGATAACACCACAGGATTCACAACCAGCTAAAATAACGTAGACATCTCATTCCATAATTGTAGCCAAGATAAAGTTCTATAAATTCTAGAATACAAGGACGACTTCCAGAAAATGAATAAGTAAGCAGAATCAAGCAATGACACTCTCTCTCTAATCCAAAAGTACTAGTTAGTAGGACATTAAAAGGCCTACCGAAAAGTTATTGTAGAAGCTTATCGAAAAGTAGTAGTAAGAAAAATATAAAGCGACCACTTATCTTTGCTAATTTAATGAGAAAAATATGAAACCAATTCTGATTAGACAAGAGTTAATATTATTAACAAGCATGCAACTTTTAGAATGAATCTTCATTCTTATAAACAAAGGCACTCTGACTACAGAAAATTAATAATAGGTACTATATAAGAAGCATTCAAACAAATGTACTTAACAAGGCTAATTAAATTTGTCATTCATTTTTGCCACTTACATAATAACAACCACAACGATTTGTTGACTAAACACTTCACGTCCCAAAGTATATGACGTTCAAATATTAATAATTTAAAGGTGCATCATGAAAATAATGTATCATCACCAATGAATAAACATGTTTTTGATAGGAAGAGAAAAACTAGCGCATTAAAATTTAAAGTTTTGAGTGATTAAATTTGCCTTGAGTATTCCTAGTTAAAAAAGTAATAAATCATCGTCTAGATTCTAAAAAGCATAAATGGATATGGACCAAACAGGCAAACAGTAAGTGAAATGAAAATAAGATAGTTCGTACGTGTTACCATACTAAAGCAAAATTGCAGTTCAGTAAAACTGTATTTAACGAGTGGAGTGGAATATACCAGTTGAACAAATATAATCATTGTGGTGACCAAACTGTAAACACTTGTTATCCTAGAACAGGTTAGGAAATAAGAAAACTTCAAAAATTTTGAAAGAAAAAGGAAGCCCAAAAACAAGTAGAACATTAACAAATATAGTAATAGATATAAAGCTTAAGAAAGAAAATCAACCAAAAGATGCACATACTTACCAAGGTTCCATACAGAGATTGAACTGAATTGTGACTTCGCGCACGAACCTTTGTTGGCGTAATGCATTCTGGAGCGTGAAAATGGGAGGGAGAGACGATGTGATTAGGCGAGGTTCATTTACACGCAAAAGTCAGACATCAAAATCATCCTAACAAAGCAAACATCTGTTGGCAACTGTGTATGCAAAGTTATTTGCAAATCAGTCTGATGACTAGTTTTTTTTTTTTTTTGATCGGAAAATAGCATAATATATAAAAGAGTACCAGAGGTACTACGAAAGTTTACAGAAAGCGAGCAGGCTCGCACAGACCCAAAAAGAAACTGAAATAAAAAAGATCAAGAAGCTAATAAGTAAATCCTAGGCTCAGAAACCCAGTCCGACAGTACATAAGAGAAACTAAGACCGCTTCAATGTCTAATCCAAAACCAAGATCTAAAAAGAACTAGATTGAAAAGATCTTCATCCGGCTCGATGCTACCCCTGAAAATTAAATTATTTCTGTCCAACCATATGGTCCATATAACCGCCAACCATATAGTCAACCAACCCATTCTGCCTCTTCTTCGCTCCCAAAGCCCTTTGTGCTGCAGCAAGTGAGAAGCCGGAATGTCCGGAAGCACAAGAGTGACTCCCAACCAGTCTGATGACTAGTATAATGAATAGAAACTTAAAATTTAATACTTCGCATTATAAGTACACCCAATTTTAATCATTTACTAAAAATGAGAGTCCTGGCATGCAAGAACTTTTCCAGCAAGATAAATGAACCTTAAGAAAAAAATGTGGTGAATAACATGCACTTTGCGTATCAAAGCACAATATGATGAACAACGAGCAAACCAATGTATGAAAATACAAGGATATGAGCAATCAAGCATCTTCAACAAATTTCACATAGGTGTACATCACAATGGAAGCTTGGACAGTTTTTGTATCCGGCAAAATACATGTGCAAATAAAACTCAGCATCAAAAGGCCAATACCGAAGCAGCAGCCCTCGTAGTCATCGTGCGCTCCACAGCCACTGGAGCTAAAGTAGGCTCCATAGTTGATGAATGTGTAAGACAAGGTTCAAGCTCAATGATCCCACCACCTTTCTGCCATGTGTACATAGATAAAAGAATGTCCATTGAAATCGATAGCAGTATAGAGTTCGCTAGCGGACATTGTTGAACTAACCCCAACCCCAACCCCAAGAAAAAAAGAGAGAGAAAAATCCTTCCTGGGAGCCACAATGGGAATGCTGGAATATAGTGCTTGAAATGCCTTACCAACCTTAACGATGCAACATCGCTCAACACGATAACTGCAACCAATCGCAGCTCCCCATGCACGTGACCGAACATTATTCCTCAATGTTGAAATGTAACCTTACAATTTAAATGGTGAGATGTCAAATTTAAATCAAATAACGATAATACAATACAAACTGAACCAAATTACGTCTACAATAACACATCTTCCAATTTTATTCAAACTATCATATCCTAGATGTCATGTCTCAATATAATATATTAAAGATGATTCCACATGACACCAGCAACTGAAATAAACATATGCAGAAATCCAATACATTCCATGGTTGTGAGTCTTGTTCACAATACAAATCAGATAATAGAATTCATGCCGTTTACTGACACTGAAGTACAAACAGACTTTCCTCTGCACAAAATGGAAACCCCAAAAGGAAAATAAAAAAGAAACATCTATTTGGACGAGATGAATTGGTGGTTTCAGGAGCTCAAAAACAAAGGAAAACAGAGATACATGTAGCATTGAAACTTCAATCTAATGAAAGTTGTGCATGAATGGGAATGGTGGTCCTCATAACAGATTGGAGTTTAAAATGCAAAAAAAAAAAAACCACACAAAAGTGGTTCGACCAGTAAAAATCAAGTAGTCACACCATTCTGCAAGAGAAAATCTGTTTCAGCATCATCTAACCAAGAAATCACATTTCCTGATCAATTCCATCTTAAGAGAGGTAGAAAAGAGTAACAAATTGTAAAAACATATGGAACACAAGACATTGAAAACATAATTCTATTCCTCTTGTGTACAAATAGAATAACTTCCTACGCCAGAACGAGCTCAAAATGGGCATTTCCGGCCAGGGAATAGTTTAGGAGTCGGAGTTTGGGTTGCTTCGCTTATTTAAGAAGACATTTTTACCTTGGCCAGGTCAAGAAGAGACCTCTTCAGAACAGACGTAGACGGATCAAAGTAGGTCTCTATTTATAGTCTTTTAAACTATATTACTACTAGGACTCTTTAACACTTCTACTAGGACTCTAAGACTAGAAGTTTAAATCTTCACATAGCTAGAGAAATCTAATTCTACTAGCATTCCTAAATTATAGATTGACTTAATATTCCTACACTCCCCTTCAAATTTGGCTATAGACGTTGATGAGACCAAGCTTGCTGATGAGACGAAGGCATATGAGAATCCTCACAGATCTATAAGGTAACGCTTTCAAAAGCGGTTTGAATTAAGGATCTTTCACTGGCTTTGATGCTGCCGGACATGTAGAAAGCAGTGACGGCAGCCTGGGCGTCGAAGGCGTGAGGAGGCAGCGACGAATAGGCTTCGCGCAGGAAAGGTACGATGAGGCATCAACTACTAGGGTTTGTGCAGGAAGGCCACTGAGGCTGCTAGGGTTTGAGCAGGAAGGCAGCGACGGCTGCTAAGGTTTGTGGCAGCGCCAGCGGCTACTATACAAACCATAGTTACAACTTTTTTTCTTTTTTGAGGGGAAAAAACATGGCTCGATACCATGTAGAAGACATGTGAAAACATAATTTTATTCCTTCTCTTGTGCACAAATACCTACCTAGGTCCTTATTTATGGACTTTTAAACTATATTCCTATCAGGTAACACTTCTGCTAGGACTCTAAGACTAGAAGTTTAAATCTTCACATATCCTAAATTATAGATTGACTTAATATTTCCTACACAAACTATAACTCTACAGATAAATGCAGGTGATTGAGTGAATAAAATGAAGTGTCAGGTAGGACGAGTAAATCTCTTGCACGGCATATCTGCTTATTAGATGAACCCATATATGAATGAACTTCAAATTGTTTTGGACTACTTATACAACCACCTCTATCCGAGGAGAAGGGAAAAAAGAATACGTTCACAATTCAAATCTACTTGTTTACCGAATGACTTAAGGTAGAACTATGTCTAAAAGTGTTCAATACTTTTAAAGACAGGATATTGATCAAACATACAATCTTGCGGAGGCAACACTCTGATAGTAGCACGTAGTTCCTGAGCATCAGATGGAGGAGGAGAGGCAGTTGGGGCGACAATAGCCTGCATGCATAAGAACTACGCAGCGGAAAGCTGTATTAGTCAATCTATATCAGTAAGAACTTTTTTCGGTTTATAAATGCTCAGACTGTAAATAGCATAACATTCATACAACATATACCAGCCACCAAATCAGAATCAACGGTATATTACGTCTGTTCCCCAAAGCTGCCCACCCCTCACCTGCGCGGGAGATTGTTTCTAGAAGTTGAAAAATGACGGGGAATAAATACGAACAGCAAAAAAATAAAAAGGGAAAACCAGATCCTTAAGGAACTCAGGGTATGTGATTATGTTTCCGGTGTTCCCCTGAAAAAAAAATTCATTAATGTATTTCTGGACAATAAGTTGGGGAATGTGAAGTATGCTTGGTCATATTTTGGGAAGGAAACATTTTCTATTGTAAATGTAAATAGCTTCAGATTATATCTAAATGTAGTTATGAAATTCAAACGACATTAAAATAAGTCATCATAAATCCATTTCATACAAGAGAGTATATCAAGTTCAAACTGTAATCAATCTCGTACAACTTCCAGGTCGAGCGTCTCTTTCATTTCAACAATTCCTCTATTCTACAATCGGTTGGCATCAAGTTAGGCGCAACTTATTGATTATCCAACTGCTCCAATGAAAACTTTTTTCCTCTAGCAGAACATAGCTCTATCTTGCATAAACTCCTATTTTCTTGTATGTTAATGCAACAACGATTTAGATATATCATAGAACATCACAATCCAAAGAAGCATAAAGCTAAAGCATGGTGAATATTAAAATTTAAAAAAAGTGTCATTAGCATTTCAATTGATCGTAACCCAAATTACCACACAATACCAATACAACAAATGGATCATAGTCTTACTTGCGATTAGTAGCAGTAACATGCTCAGCTGGTATCCGGATTTCTAAAGTAGACCACTTTGAGAGCCTTCACATGCTTCATCGGCTTGAGATAATTCATATTCCTTCCACAGCCTTATCAGCTCTTGCATGCACTCACCAATTTTATAAACAACACACAGACATGTCGGACTTACCTGAAAAGAGGCTCAAGCAAAATCTGAGCAATATCATAGCATAAAGGAAGATTTTGTGTCTTAGTACCAGTCAACAATGCCAACACCATAAGAGACTGGGTAGGCTAGTGACAGTTTAATTTTGATTAAAACATATGCACCACTGAACCTATTAAGCCTAATTTCCAAAGGACAGACAAAAATTAATATAAACTAGGCGGTTGCCGGTTGGAGTAACTCTCAAGTCATAACTATTCCTAAAGCTAAGGATTATGGTGCAATTAACATAAGATCCCCAGTTTCTTTGAACAAATGTTCAGAGAACTTTTGTTTGCTATCGTTTCAAAAATCTCACGTAAAGAATTGTTCACAAATTTCAGTGGCACACAGCATAGTGAAAGTAAAGGGAATGAACTTCTGTTTGATATGCCACCGAGATTTACAGATGGAAGAAATAAATTGATGACAT